>OZ038381.1:58186727-58627199 GCA_964036045.1 Eutreptiella sp. 'Long Island Sound 2002'
CCGCTCCAGAGGACGGGCGGCCGGGGGAGGGACAGCGCCTGACACCAGGCGCCCCTCACAACGGTGGCAGGCCACACCACCCGGGGACGGCCCCCCACCAGCCCCGCGGCATGCAGCCCCCACAGGGCATGCAGTCCATGGGGACGGTGTTGGGCTCCCACACCCACACACCCGCGCCCACAGCACGTGGGTGGCGGACCCCAACAGCCCGCCCGGTGGGCGGGCAGTCGGGGGAGGGACGGCGCCTGGCCTCAGACGCCCCCCACAATGGAGGAAGGCACCCCCCCGGGGACGCCCTTCCGCCACCCCCACAGCGAGCAACGCCGGCCCGCAAGGGCGCACCCTACGGGGCCGGTGCTCGGTCCCCACGCCCGCCCCGACAGCACCCGGGACACACGGGTCGCGGAACCCTGGCTGCCCGCTCCAGAGGACGGGCGGCCGGGGGACGGACAGCGCCTGATGCCAGGCGCCCCTCACAACGGTGGCAGGCCACCCCCCCCGGGGACGGCCCTGCACCACCCCCGCGGCATGCAGCCCCCACAGGGCATGTAGGCCAAGGGGACACTGTTGGGCCCCCACACCCAAACACCCGCGCCCACAGCACGTGGGTGGCGGACCTCAACAGCCCGCCCAGTGGGCAGGCAGTCGCGGGAGGGACAGCGCCTGACCTCAGACGCCCCTCACAATGGTGGAAGGCACCCCCCCCGGGGATGCCCTTCCGCCACCCCCACAGCGAGCAACGCTGGCCCAGAAGGGCGCACGCTGTGGGGCCCCCGCTGGGTCTCCACGCCCGCACCGACCGCACCCGGGACACACGGGACGCGGAACCCTGGCTGCCCGCTCCACAGGACGGGCGGCCGGGGGAGGGACAGCGCCTGACACCAGGCGCCCCTCACAACGCTGGCAGGCCACCCCCCCCGGGGACGGCCCCCCACCACCCCCGCGGCCTGCTGCCCCCACAGGGCATGCAGGCCAAGGGGACAATGTTGGGCCCCCACACCCACACACCCGCACCCACAGCACGTGGGTGGCGGACCCCAACAGCCCGCCCAATGGGCGGGCAGTTGGGGGAGGGACAGCGCCTGACCCCAGACGCCCCTCGCAATGGTGGAAGGCACCCTTCCCGGGGACGCCCTTCCGCCACCCCCACAGCGAGCAACGCCGGCCCGCAAGGGCGCACGCTGTGGGGCCGGTGCTGGGTCCCCACGCCCGCACCGACCGCACCCGGGACACACGGGTCGCGGAACCCTGGCTGCCTGCTCCAGAGGACGGGCGGCTGGGGGAGGGACAGCGCCTGACACCAGGCGCCCTTCATAACGGTGGCAGGCCACCCCCCCCGGGGACGGCCCCCCACCACCCCCGCGGCATGCAGCCCCCACAGGGCATGCAGGCCGCGGGGACGGTGTCCGGCTCCCACACCCACACGGCCGCGCCCACAGCACGTGGGTGGCGGACCCCAACAGCCCGCCCAATGGGCGGGAAGTTGGGGGAGGGAGAGCGCCTGACCCCAGACACCCCTCACAATGGTGGAAGGCACCCCCCCCGGGGACGCCCTTCCGCCACCCCCACAGCGAGCAACGCTGGCCCGCAAGGGCGCACGCTGTGGGGCCGGTGCTGGGTCCCCACGCCCGCACCGACCGCACCCGGGACACACAGGTCGCGGAAACCTGGCTGCCCGCTCCAGAGGAGGGGGGCCGGGGGAGGGACAGCGCCTGACGCCAGGCGCCCCTCACAACGGTGGCAGGCCACCCCCCCCGGGGACGGCCCCCCACCACTCTCGCGGCATGCAGCCCCCAAAGGGCATGCAGGCCAAGGGGACATTGTTGGGCCCCCACATCCCCACACCCGCGCCCACAGCACGTGGGTGGCGGACCCCAACAGCCCGCCCAGTGGGCGGGCAGTCGGGGGAGGGACAGCGCCTGACCTCAGACGCCCCTCACAATGGTGGAAGGCACCCCCCCCGGGGATGCCCCTCCGCCACCCCCATAGCGAGCAACGCCGGCCCGCAGGGGCGCACGCTGTGGGGCCGGTGCTGGGTCCCCACGCCCGCACCGACCGCACCCGGGACACAGGAAACGCGGAACCCTGGTTGCCCGCTCCAGAGGACGGGCGGGCGGGGGAGGGACAGCGCCTGACACCAGGCGCCCCTCACAACGGTGGCAGGCCACCCCAGGCGGGGACGGCCCCCCACCACCCCCGCGGCATGCAGCCCCCACAGGGCATGCAGGCCAAGGGGACAATGTTGGGCCCCCACACCCACACACCCGCGCCCACAGCACGTGGGTGGCGGACCCCAACAGCTCGCCCAATCGGCGGGCAGTTGGGAGAGGGACAGCGCCTGACCCCAGACGCCCCTCACAATGGTGGAAGGCACCCCCCCCTGGGACGCCCTTCCGCCACCCCCACAGCGAGCAACGCCGGCCCGCAGAGGCGCACGCTGTGGGACCGGTGCTGGGTCCCCACGCCCGCACCGACCGCACCCGGGACACACGGGTCGCGGAACCCTGGCTGCCCACTCCAGAGGACGGGCGGCCGGGGGAGGGCCAGCGCCTGACACCAGGCGCCCCTCACAACGGTGGCAGGCCACCCCCCCGGGGACCGCCCCCCACCACCCCCGCGGCATGCAGCCCCCGCAGGACATGCAGGCCGAGGGGACAGTGTTGGGCCCCCACACCCACACACCCGCGCCCACAGCACGTGGGTGGCGGACCCCAACAGCCCGCCCAGTGGGCGGGCAGTCGGGGGAGGGACGGCGCCTGGCCTCAGGCGCCCCCCACAATGGTGCAAGGCACCCCGCCCGGGGACGCCCTTCCGCCACCCCCACAGCGAGCAACGCCGGCCCGCAAGGGCGCACGCTGTGGGGCCGGTGCTGGGTCCCCACGCCCGCATCAACCGCACCCGGGACACACGGGTCGCGGAACCCTGGCTGCCCGCTCCAGAGGACGGGCGGCCGGGGGAGGGACGGCGCCTGACACCAGGCGCCCCTCACAACGGTGGCAGGCCACCCCCCCCGGGGACGGCCCCCCACCACCCCCGCAGCACGCAGCCTCCACAGGGCATGCAGGCCAAGGGGACAGTGTTGGGCCCCCACACCCACACACCCGCGCCCACAGCACGTGGGTGGCGGACCCAAACAGCCCGCCCAGTGGGCGGGCATTCGGGGGAGGGACAGCGCCTGACCTTAGACGCCCCCCACATTGGTGGAAGGCACCCCCCCCGGGGACGCCGTCCCGCCAGCCTGACAGCGAGCAACGCCGGCCCGCAAGGGCGCACGCTGTGGGGCCGGTGCTCGGTCCCCACGCCCGCACAAACCGCACCCGGGACTCACGGGTGGCGGAACCCTGGCTGCCCACTCCAGAGGGCGAGCGGCCAGGAGAGGGACAGCGCCTGACACCAGGCGCCCCTCTCAGCGGTGGCAGGCCACCCCCCCCGGGGACGGCCCCTCGCCATCCCCGCAGCATGCAGCCCCCACAGGGCATGCAGGCCAAGGAGACAGTTTTGGCCTCCAACACCCACGCACCCGCGCCCACAGCACGTGGGTGGCGGACCCCAACAGCCCGCCCAATAGGCGCGCAGTCGGGGGAGGGACAGCGCCTGACCTCAGACGCCCCTCACACAATGGTGGAAGGCGCCCCCCCCGGGGACACCCTTCCGCCACCCCCACAGCGAGCAACGCCGGCCCGCAAGGGCGCACGCTGTGGGGCCGGCGAGGGTCCTCAAGCCCGCGCCGACCGCACGCGGGACACACAGGTCGCGGAACCCCGGCTACCCGCTCCAGAGGACGGGCGGCCGGGGGAGGGACAGCGCTTAACACCAGACACCCCTCGCAATGATGGAAAGCACCCCCCCCGGGGACGCCCATCCGCCACCCCTACAACGGGCAACGCACCAACGCACCAGAGCACCAGCCACGGGACATCCGCACCCCACCCCCTGCTGTTGAGCACAGCGACACAACAATGGCGGAACCCGCGGCCCCACGCAAAACGCGCCCCCGATCTCCGACGCTGGACGAAGCACACGAGGTCATCAGGGCGCTGGGACTCAGAGACGGCGAAGGAGACCCCCCACATGGGGACGCGGGCACGGACTCAGACCTGGAGGCAGTGCCGGAGCCCCCCGAGGGAGGCGCGCCCGCGGAACCTGCGCCGCCGGCAGGCAGCGTGCCCACACTCTGCCCCGCGTTGAAACGGGGCCACTGCACCGGCGAAGGCTGGTGCTCCAAACAGCACCCTCAGCGCTGCCCGAGGTGAAACCCGCGGCCGCATGCGCCGCCCTGCGCTACGGGGTGGCGCAGGGCTGGATCCTGGATGAGACCACGCGCGGCAGCGTGAACATCCAGGAGGCCGTCGACCAAGTCACCCACGCGGGACAGGCGGCACACCTTGCACACCCAGGGCCGCCACTGCGGACCCGCAGAGAAGATCATTGTGGAACCCTCGGGAATGGTGCTGGTCCTGGCGGCAGACATTGTCCGAGGGGTGCTCCACGCATCCCGCGTGCGGCGGGCGTGCCCAAAGTAGACCATCCAGGTGTACACCCCCCCGCGGGCGTGGCCCTTCTCCACGTGGGCGGTGCTCGCCGTCATGTGGCACCTGGCACCGGAGGACACCCCCACAGGCACCGCGGAGGAAATCGCCCGGGACCTCCACACCCGGCCGGCCCACCAGGATTACCCCTGGCGCAGGCCCCAGGGCGCCCTCCTAGTGGCTGCCGCGGCAGAGGGGCTCAGCCTCGCGGCAACCCTCCAACGGCAACCCGACAGGAAGGCACGCCACTTCCTGCAGACAGGCACGGTCCCGGCCACCCCGCCAGACTCCGAGTGGCGATGGGACGCAGGGGAGGCGCAACCGCTGCCGGGCCCCTGGACCCTCCCGTTGTGGTATTTGCCCATGGGCACCCTGGCCGACGCCACCGAAGCCGTCAAGGGGGCTTTCCCGCAGCCGCTCCTCCCCGGCGTGGCCCTGCTCCGCAGCCTGCAGGCGGGGGCCGCCTCGGTACGGTGGAAGGAAGGAAAAGGGCGCTCGAGCCCCTATTTCCCCCTGGTCAAGGGCCAGGCGCTGCTCCACGCCGAGGGCATGGGGACCGTGGAATGGGAGGCGATCGTGCCCGGCACGGCGTGCAGGTGGCTCACAGCGGCCGCCCCACAGCCCATGCGATCGCTGCCGGCGTGCCACCGCCTCCTACGGATGGTCCCCTCTTTGGCCCCCCTAACCGCCTTTACGAGGGACGTGTGGAAGGCCATACTGAGCCACACAAGGGAGTGGCTAACGAACCCGGGTGCACGGTACCCGCCGGGGCCGGAGCTCGAACAGCTCACGGCCCCCACGGCCGGGGTCCGCCACGCCCTGCACAGGGCGTCAGCTCTCACGGAGCAGCTCAACGACGAGGTGCTGGACCTGGCGCTGGAGCCGCTGCGGGTGCTTTAGCCGCAGACCCACATCCCACCCGCGGGCACGTCCAACCGCCTAGGCCGCCTGGGGTTGCAGCGCCGCGTCGAGGCCGCGCACCCAGGAGGCGTGGTCGAACAGTGGCTAACGCTCCGCAACCCGGCCACTGGTACCTACACCAACTCCTCTTCCTACCACGGGCAGCCCCGGAACACCGCCGGCAAAACCCGTACCACACGCACCCGGAGCGCCGAGGCGCGCAGGACTTCCCGCAGCCAGTCCCGCCCGCCCTCTTGCCGGGGCGGGACCCGGAGGCGCTACAGCAGGGCCCCCCGCTCGACACCGCCACCACAGTACAACAAAGGGGACGCGACAGCGCCGATGGTGCCGAACCGGACGTCACGAACTGCGGAGCGGTGGCCTGGATGGCAGCCTGCAGGCACCTCGCCCGAGATACCACGGGGCTCCGGCAGTACGAACCAACGGACCGCACGGCGCTGGCGTCCGCGGTCGCGGCCGTCACCATGGGTCCCGTAGCGGCGTGGCTGGCGCAAATGCTGCTCCACGTCCCCTGCCTCGACACGCAGCCCCGCCGGCCGGCTGCAACGCACGTGCCGACAGCACCCCTCACGGCGGAGCAGCTATACGTCGTCGCGGCGGCGTTGCTAGCGAACGGCGGGGAGAGCTTCGTCCACCACCACGGCCCGGCGCAGATTGCGGGAAGCAAACAAGGGCCACAGCGCGATGCGCAAGACCCGTGGCATGCCACACTCCGCGGGCGCACCCGCGTCTGGGATGCGGGCGATGGCACACCTCCACCCAGTCCTCAGCAAGGGTAGGCACTGGTGCTGCAGACTGCAGGCTACCAGGCCATCCTACACGGCCACGCTGGAGGGTACCGGTCGCACGTCCTGGTCGGAGGCCGCTGGACTGTCTGGCACAGCACCACCAGGCAAGGGGCATTCCCACCCCTGCCCCACGTCGACTGGCAGCACGGGCCCACCGAGGCCTACTATATGTCGGCGGACCCCTGGCTGCTGGCAGTCCTGCTACACACCGTCAGCGCCCCCAACAAGAGGCAGGAACCGGGGTGGGTCAAACCCCCCGCACTGGTGTGGAGCCCCGACCAGGAGGAGCATCTACGGGCCGCGTGGCAGGGAGACGCCATCAGGGCCACGGACGTCCCAGACCTCCACGCGGGGCCAATCACGCACGCCCGCCCGGCGGCTACCCTGGCGGTCGCCCAACGGGGACAGCAGAACCCGCAGTGGGTGGTCTGCATGTTCAGCCCGGCGGACGCGCACATCGTCGTCTGCGACCCCGAGCGCCTGCCGGGGCCCGGTGCCGTGATCCGCGTGGCAGACTGCACCCGCATGATCCTCAGGGCGCTACAGGAGGGCGAGCACCACGCCCTCCTGCTCCAAGTCAGGCTGAAGGACAACGCCCAGGCGGCGAGGCCGGGGGTGTGGCCGGCAGCGGCGCACCCCGCCGACCTAGAGCTCCAGCTGGCGGTCCTGACCACAGTGTACCACTGGCTACAAGCCTTCCACGACCTGCGATGGAGGGGCAAACCCGACCGCCAAATCGGCTCCACGCACTGGCAAACGTGGTTGCAAGCGGACGCGCAGCGCGATGCCATCCGGGGTCTGGGGCCCGCGCCCGCGACACGAGCCCTCGATGCGGCGGCCCCGGGCCGCACACTGGCGCCACACACGGTGCCACTGGCCAACCTGCCCTTCGAACCAGCGGCAGAGGGCGCCATTCGGAAGTCGGTGCCGCTCCCCCCGGCGCGAGGGGCCACGGAGCCGAAGAAATGCCCCCTGTGTGCAGACAAGTACTACACAAGCGGGGCAATGCTGGAACACCTGGCGTGGCACGTGGTGCACGCTGCAGCCCCGGCGGACGACAAGGGGGCGGCCTCCAACATCCTGCAAGGGAGAGCACGGAGGTCCCCATGGCACGCCCCGTACGCCCGGCGCCCCCATCCCGAGGCAGCCGACCACGCAGACGGAGATGATGAGGCACCCGGGGCGGCCCCGGGGACCGGCGGTGCGGCCCAACCAGGGTCCATGTCCATCCCCGCGGGGCTGGCCCCCCTGGCCCCTCTGGCTCCCTGGCCCCCCGCGCCCCCCTGTGGGCCCCGCTGGGAACGGGCTCAGCGGATGCGGCACACCCGGATGCCCTGGCTGCGCCGGCGAACCCAGCGGCGATGCCGATGCGGGATAGCTGACTCCAGGAGGACATGGCAGGCGACGCCCTGTGGCTCCTCTCGTGGAACCTGCGCAACGGCCTCGTGCCGCCAGACCCGTCCCTCCGGGACACTCTCCGGCGGCGCCGTGGGCCGGCGGCCTGTACCGACAAGGAGCACCTCATCACCGGCATGCTACCCCAGGAGGGGGGCTTTGCCATCATGCTCCAGGGGAAAGGGATCGCCACCCGGGCGCAGGAGATGCACGTGGCCGCGGCGCTCCGGGACAAGGGGTACACCGCCTTCTTCAGCAGCCGGCTGGCAGAGACGGGAGCCACCTCCACCTCGAGAGGGGGGGGCCTCCTCACCGCGGTCAGCAGCAAGTACGTGGCGGAGCACGAGGTGCTCAGCTTCACGGAAATTGTCCCCGGGAAGGCCGCGGCCCTGGAGATCCGCACAGACGGGGGAGGGCTCAACCTCATCAACGTCCACGGGCCGCAAGCAGGCTGCTCCCCGTGGGCGGGACCGGCGGCGTTCTGGGCCGACATACAAATGTATGCCACGGCACGCAGCCTTGGTGGGAGACACCCGGTGGTCATCGCTGGCGACACCAACATCTACATTGATGTCCCCACCAACCCGGCCACGGAGCACTTCCGAGCGGGCTGCGAGGCCAGCGGTTTCCG
Source organism: Eutreptiella sp. 'Long Island Sound 2002' (assembly GCA_964036045.1). NCBI lineage: Eukaryota > Euglenozoa > Euglenophyceae > Eutreptiales > Eutreptiaceae > Eutreptiella > Eutreptiella sp. 'Long Island Sound 2002'. Next base: position 58,194,992 of record OZ038381.1, read on the forward strand.
GAGGGCCGCGGCTGGCGGCGAGGAGGACATGACCCCCACGCTCCACCCGTCCCGGCACAGGGTGGACACCTTCCTGGTCAACGAGCCCCTCCTGTCGTGGTCCCTGCGGGAAAGCGTCTGGGCTCGCGCCATGGCACACCCCTAGGTATGGGCTCAGACCACCTCCCAGTCTGCCTGGCCCTGCCGGTCCTCCTCAGCGCAGCGGGGCGCGCGGCGATGCCCACCCCTTACAGCCACACGGAGGGCCGCCTCCTCCCGTACGACGCCGAGGCCGCGCCCGTCCAACACTGCCTGTGGGCGGCGGTCACCGCTGTGCAGGATGAACCCTCCCTGGCGCCCTGGCTTGGTCCCGCAGAGCAGCACGACTACGGGTCCATGCCCGCGGCCGCGGTGGACAAGGTGTCCGAACACCTCCCCGCGACGCATGACGCCCTGGCGCGTGTGGTGGGACGCTGGCAGCCGTCCCCAGCGGGGGCGGACCCGGCGGAGGAGGACCTCCCGGAGAGCGCAAAGCGGCTCCAGGCGGCGGTCCTCCGCTATGACACCCTGGCAGCGCGCGCGCCAGCAGCGTACCAGGCGGACGCGGCACGGCATGGCATCCGGTCCGAGGCGACGCTCCGGCTCACAGAGGAGCTGCAGGGTGTGTCGCCCAGGTTCCGCCCGACCACACAGGGCCAGCTACAAGAGGAGCTGGAGAGGCAAGCAGCCGCCCTCGAGGAGGACATTTGCCAGCTCCGCGCACTCCTGGCGGCAGACCGCAAGCGCGCCATCAAGGACTTCTGGCGCCGCCACGCCCCCGACATCGCCCAGCAATGGGAAGCCGTGCGGGGAGCCATAGAGGTGGAGGCCCCGGGCCCGTCAGGCCTCTGGAACGTGCGGGTCCCCAACAGCCAAACGCTCCTCACGGAGGCCCACGACGTGATGTTCGCAGTTCGCGCCCTGTGGCGAGAACTGTATGACAAACGCCCGGTGGACCTCCCAGGCTTCCAGGCAGTCCTCAGCTGCCATGTCCCCCGGGTCCCTGAAGGGGCCTGGACACAGGTCCAGCAGTACTCCATGCAGGACCTGAAGTCGGCCCTGGACAAGGCCGATGGCAAGGCCCCAGGTCCCAACCACTCGGAGGCCCGTTTCATCAAGGCCCTCCCGGCACCCGTCCAGTGGCTCCTGGTCCACTCCTACCGGGGCATCCTCCGCGGCGCCCCGCCGCCGATGCACTGGAGGGACGCGCATATCTGGCTCAGCCCCAAGGTACCGGGCTCTGGCAGACTGGACGACTACAGGCCCAAAGCCCTGGGCCAGCTGGACATGAAGCTGCTCACGGGCCCCCTCACCCAGCGCATCACGGAAGTGCTCACACGGCACGGAGTGGTCAGCGACTGGCAGCAAGGGGCCCTCCCTGGCTCCGACACAGGCCCCCCGCTGTTCATGGCACAGCGGCAGCTCCAGCGGGGAAGGCCCAACTACATCTTCTCCTTCAACGCCCGCAAGGCCTTCGACACCGCCCCACACGGCGCCCTCCACCTCATCCGCCGCCACCTCTCCGTGCCGCCGGACGTCATCAACCTCCTGCTCTTCCTCCACACGTGCGCCAGGCTGCGCATCGTCACCGCACACGGGCTAACGCAGCCCGTCTACACGCTGCCCGGCGTCCGGCAGGGCAACCCCGAGAGCCCCCTGCTGTACGCGCTCCTCCTGGAGCCCCTGCTCAGGGCGCAGGGGCACCGCCTGCGCCCGCCGGGAGGGGCCGAGCACGGCCTCATCCAGGCCTACATCGACGACCTGCTGGTGGTGGCCCACACGCTGCAGCACTTCGTCGAGGGCGTGGAGGCGGTGGCCGCGTACGCCCTGGCCACCACGGAGGGGGTCCCGGGCCTGCAGCTGCGCCTCTGTCCCCACCTGGAAAACCCGTGGCACTGGGTACCAGCGGCGGACTCCGTCCCCTACCTGGGACTCCAGCTGCAGCCGGTGGGAGAGTTCTCCCTGCAGCGCAAGCACCGACTACGCCTGGCGGCGGTGCACCACTGGTGCCTTGACATCCCCGCGCCACCGAAAGTGGTGCAGGACGTCATCCTGGCGATCCTCGGGGGGGGTGACGCAGTACGTCGCTCCTTTAATTGCCGACGACTCCGACACTGCACGCCACCTGGACCACATCACGGTCCAGGTCGCGAAGGACAGGGCGCGGTACGCCTTCGACGCCTCGCGGGACAGTCTGCAGGATGACCGGACCCTGGGGCTCACACGGGTGCCAACGCGGTGCGTGCAGGCAGCGGTGGCCCTCGTGGGTACACTCGTCCACCACCGCTTGACCTCCATGCGCGCCGAGGTCACCAAGATGTTCTGGGAAATAGCTGGCGCGCACGGAATATGTCCCGAGGTGCACTACCCCGTCCCAAAGTTCGCAACTCTAGCGGGGGGGCGACTGGGTCCACTGCATACCCCGGGCCCTGGCCGCCCTGGGAGTGGGGCTGTACAACCCCATCGCGTGCCCAAGGGCGGCCCATGTCCCACTACAGTCCCCGCCGGGCAACATCGTCACGCTGCGCACCGCCAAGCTGCGGCACCGCGACACGTGCCGCTTGACGGTGCCGCACACAACGCCATGGCATGGGCACCACGGGCCAAGCCACCCCTTCCCCGACAATGACGACCCGTGGCCGATGGCGGTGCGGGAATGCCACAACCAATGCGCCGATGAACACCTCCACTATTGTCGCCGCGAGCAGGAGCCCTCCAACCACCCCAGGTGGCGCGACGCCTTGGTCCACCTCTTCCACAGCACCCGCACGCGGGACCCCCGCCTGAGACTCGTCCACCCCACGAGGGCTAAGCAGGACGCCCACACCGGCCCACGGGTGACCCCGGACGGCCTGCACCTCCACGTCGGGGGCTGACGCCGCCGGGGCGGCCTATCCCCCCCCACGCGGGGGGCGGCGTACCACCCACCGGCAGCCCTCATGTACATCCTCCGCGACGTACTCGCGGAAAGCGAGCAGCAAGAGCCTAACGCGGACGCGGCATGGCCCGAGCCCCTGCGCCCCCGGCCCCACGCGCCGACGCTGTTGTGGTTGGTGACCACGGACAACGAATGCACCCAAGCGACGGGGCAAGCGCAGCTCCGGGCCGAGTGGGTAATAGTGCAGGTGGGGGCGGGCCAGCCCAAACCCCGTGGGCTCCCCCGTGGTACCGCCCTGCTGGTAGCTACGGGCGTGCCGCACGACCCACACATGGCAGTGCAGGCGTTGGAGTACCAGCCGGAGGACACGGGGCACCTGGTGGTGCACCAGCGCGGAGGCCTGGCGTGGCTCAAGGAACATGTGACGGCACTTCCGTCCTGAGCAAGCACGATCACCGGGGCGGAGATCCGGCTGCTCGACCACCCGGCGATCAGCCCTGGCGACATCAGGGCGCTGAGCGTGGACCAACTGACCCCCAGCCACCCCGACGTCCGGTGGCACTCCGCCGACCTCAACGCGGGGTGGCTCAGCCTCACCGGGTACTACTGGATCCCGGAGGCCTGGGGCCACACCTCTTCCGACGAGTCCGGGGGCGGACCCTGAAAACACGCCACCAGCGTCGCTCTCGCCGCCGACCTCACCCGCACGTGGGCAGTGGCCATCTCGGGCACGGTGCCCAACAGGGAGGGGATGGCCGCCTCCCTCCCCCTACAATACGGTGCCCACCGACCATGGGTCCACACGGTGGACGCTGAAGTCATCCTCCACCTCCTGCGGCACGCAGATCGCGAGAGGACCACAGGGGTCCCCGCGGGCGCAGCGAAGGTGGTCAACCAGATGCCCCTGCGATGGCTCCGGGACAGCCTGTGCGCGCGAGGGGGACACGCCGGGCACCCGTTCTGGTACGTCCGAGCCACCTCGCACCACAGTGACGCCCTACTGCACAAAGGCGGACTGGGCGGCGTCCCAGGACACCGTCCTGCAGAACACGCCCCCGGACCCTGGCCACGCCCAACTCATTGTCGCCGGCCGTGACGGCCATCTCGATCTGCGGCCCCCCACGATGCGGATGCTCGGCGAGGTTGCGCAGCGGGCGCAGACGGACCATGCTCTGACGCACCGGGGACACACACCTTTGGGCGCGGCCCACGCCACAGCCTATGTCCACGCCCGGGACCTCACCGCGACGGCCACCAACCGCCGGGCGCTGCGGGCCCGAGACGGCCACACGCCGGTGCAGCGCAGGCTCCGCATCCGCAAGGAGCGGCCCTCTGGCGTCGCCATCGTCCCACAACGGTGCCTCCTATGCGGCGGCCCGGAGGAGACCCCGGTGCACATGCACGTGGGGTGTGCCCACTCACAGCTCCTCTGGCCCCACTACCGCCAGGCGGTACACGAGGCGGCCCGCCACCTCCCACCCGGGGACAAAGCCCTGTGGGTGGCCTCGTGGCGCTCCGCAGGTGCCATATGGACGAAGTCTTCTGCTCCGGACTGGTGCCCGAGGACGCGGAGGCGCAGCTCCGCGCCATAGCCCGCTACGACCCGCCGGGAGGGACCTCTGTGGACGATTTCCTCCACCACATGCTCCGGCTGGGGGACTTCGCATGGGAGCTTCGCAACCACCGGCTGGAGCAACTCCTCCGCGAGCCCCGAAGCGCGGCGGCCCGGGCACACCGGTGGCTCACTGCGGCGGCGGGCGACCACCCTCCCCCTCCCCCGCGCCCTGACAAGGACTTCGTAGCCTCCCTCTGTGTCGTGAATGGCACTCTGGAGTGCCCGCCCCAAGAGGGCCCCCACCCGTACCAGGACCTGCCGGGGGGGTTCTCGGAGCACCTACAAGACGCCCTCTTCCCATCGTGGATCATCGGGCGCGGCTCCATGACCGCGTGGGAGGCGCGCATCGTGGGTGAGGAATGGGCGCACGAGTGGGGCCGGTGATGCGCCGCCACGCGCGCCCCGGAGACCCCTGCGCAAAGATACGCCGCCATCCCGCTCAAGGGATGGGGGCCGGACACCCGGCCGAGACCAACCGTGATCTGCGGGGCAGGACCTGACCACCAGTGGGACGCGGCGACGGGGGAATGGCTGCAGGCGGCCCCGGGGCCGCAAACGGGATGGGCTGGGGACGTGTCCTCACTCGTCGGGACACCCGTCCCGCCCCGCATCGTCCTTCACGCCCCCAACGTACTCCGGGCTACAGTGATACGCACATGGGGACACGCCTCGGCCACCGTCCGGTGGCACCCCCCAGAGGGCGGGGATGCCCAGCTCGCCGTGGCGCACTTCAAAGCCGGGGGCCCGGTATACGACGACGCCCTGTCCCGGCTGGGCGACACCCAGGGGCCCTTGCTCCTCATGCTCCCCACCGACATTGCAGCCGCGCTGCGCCAGGAGCTGGACGGCTGCGAAGGGCTGCGAGTGGGGTGGGAGGCAGTCGCGGACGGCACCCTGCTGGCCCTCCTCCACCGAGACACCGCGAGCGGGTGCCGATGGGATGCGCTGACGCCCCACCTCACCGGGCGCCACCTGTACATGGCAACCCCCCCCCAGGGGCACCCCCGCCCGGCATGAAACGACCTCATCGCCGACTTCCACGACCAGGGGATCCTCCCCGACGACACGTGGCGGGAGGTCCAGCGGAAGACCCTTGGCAGGGACTACCAGCGCCGCGTCCGCGCCCGCCTGCTGGGGATCCGGGACCCCCTCCGACAGAGGTGGGACGACCTCTGGCTCCGCCATCTCGACCCTTGGTCGCCGCCCTCCCACCTCCCACACACCTGCCGGCTCTGCTGGGAATGTGACACCGTGTCCTCCGCAGCGTCGACAGGCGCCAACAGGTGCGTGCGGTGCGCCCAGGTGGCCGCGTGCCCCAGGCGCACAGCGGAGGAGGCCCTGCACCAGCGCATCGAGGGGGCACAAACCCCCTCGCACGAACGCGCGAGCCCCGCGGGCGCTGCCCTTCTGTGGATCCACGTGCACCTGCGGGACCCCACATCCGTTGCGCACCTGTCGCACGTGTTCGCGCCCTGACCCCCACCCGCCGCCGCCCTTTGCAGAGCCCGCAGTACCATGCCTAGCCGACGGGGTGATGGGCCGGGACACACCAGGGCCCGCCGCAAAGCGCAGGAGGCGGCCGTCCGGGGCCTGGTGACGGACGCGGTGGCGGATGCGCACGAGGCGCACGCTGCCGCATGGCGTGACCTGACAGGCAGTGAGAGGGCTTTCCTCAACGAGACCGCCCTCCCGACCGTCCGCGCCCTGAACGGAGCGGGGGCCCCTACGCTACTCCTGGCGATGCACCGGATCGTGAACGCCGTCCAGCTGGGGCTCATCAGCCCGGAGGCGGCCCTCTACGGGCACTGGATGGAGTGGGGGACACCCTGCGGCTGACAGGAGCAGGGTCTGCCATGTCCTTCCGCAGCAGCGCCCCAGCCCTGCTGCACGCCCTCAGGACGCGCTACCCCGGGGACGCGGCCCCGTACCTGAACCAGGCGCGGGCCACGTACCTGGGGGGAGTGTCCGAGCTGGATGCGGCGCTCCACCTTCTACACCCACCGGACGAGGACCTGGAGGTGGGCGAGATCACGGTGTTCGTGGAAGGCGCGGACGAGGCGTCCGTCCGCCCCCGGCCGACCAACCCGGTGTACGACGGCACCAGGCCTACCTCCTCGTACGCCATCGTATGCGAGGCGTTCCCCAGGGAGCCCACTTGGTGCCCCGCCCTCCCGCCGGCGACGCACGCGCCTCGCGGCTGGGCTAACCCAGACCTGTCCCCCCCCCTCTCCAGAACCAGGGGCGGCCACCACAGGGGGCAGGTCCTCTGGCAAGAGTGCCCTGGCACCCCCCTGCTCCTCCTCGTCGTCGCGACCCGCGGGGACCCGGGGCGGGTCCTGGGGATCACCCCCACCCACCTCTATGGGGCAGCACCCGTACCCCGCCCCCCCCTCCCGGCGCCCGCGTCGCGAGACGGAGTACACACCTTCCTGCGAACACAGGAGGTCACCGCCGTTACCGGGGTCCACCTAGTGCGGCTTCCCCCTGACACCACCCGACGACCCCCGGGGGCCCAGGGCCCTGGGCCCCGCCCCAGAACGGGAGCTGTGGCGCGACACGTGGGCCGCGTGGCCTCCCCGCCACCCCTCCCAATGCCGATGGATGGCCTCCGGCCCCCGGCCGTCCGGGGCTGACGCCACAGCCGGCCCCCCACCCCCTCCCACCCTTCCCCCCGCAGAGCACCACACGGCACTGCCCACGGCACGGCACTGATGCACCAGGAGGTAGTGGGAAGGGCGCGCCTGCCACCACGCATGCCTACCAGGATAACAGTGATGGCAGACTCCGATGGCTCCCCCCAGCGGGACGACCGCCACCACCGCCGGTCCTGCTCCCGCTCCCCCGCCTCCCCGGAGTGGACGGGGGAGACCCTCGCTGAGCGCGAGGAGCGGAGGCTGGCAGAGGCGGCAGTGCTGGTCGGGCCGCCGCTGCCGGCCCGGGAGCCTGAACCAGCTGAGGTGACCGCCCCCGCTGCCCAAGCAGCAAGCCCTGCCGCCCCGCCCCGGGAGGAGGCCCCAGACGCGCAGGAAGCGGAGACCGCAGCCCCAAAGAGCCACGCCGCGGCCCCGACCGCGGCCCCCGGCACGCCGCCGACACGGGGGGTAGGAACCGGGCGCATCGCCGAGGGCTGCCGCAGCCGCAGAGGAGAGCGGAAGGGGCGCGCGAGGGGTTGCGTCCGCAGCCCCGGCGGGCCGAGCCACCGCCTCGGCCGGCCACGCCATGACCCCCAGCACGCCGCGAAAGCGGGGGACGGACCCCGCACGGGCCACGGGCGCCTCGCCGGCGGCCGCCACAGCAGCAGAGGAGAGCGAGGAGGGCGCGCGAGGGGTTGCTACCGCGGCCCCGGCGAGCCGCGCCACCGCCTCGGCCGTCCACGCCGCGACCCCCAGCATGCCGCGAAAGCAGGGGACGGGCACCGCAGGGGCCATGGGCGCCTCGCCGGCGGCCGCCACAGCAGCGGAGGAAAGCGAGGAGGGCGCGCGAGAGGTTGCGACCGCGGCCCCGGCGGGCCGCGCCGCCGCCTCAGCCGGCGACGCCGCGACGCCCAGCACGCCGCGAAAGCGGGGGAAGGGCCCCGCACGGGCCACGGGCGCCTCGCCGGCGGCCGCCGCAGCAGCAGCAGTGGGCAGGGAGAGCGCGAAGTACCGCGCCCACGCCAACCCCACCCACACCCACACAAGCCCCCCCAAGCAGTTCCCCCCCAAGCCCTTCCCCCCGGGACGGGCGCGTCACGTCCGCCCCCCGGCGCCTGGGCGCTCGACGCCGGGCATCACGCTGCTGCAGCTGCAAAGACAGCGGGACGCCCGGCGCGTGATCCAGGAAGGGCGGGAGGGCGCGCAGGCAGAGCTGCGTGCCAGCCACGGGAGCGCGGAGCGGGGGGCAGGAGGCGACAGGGAAATTGCCCAGGAGCGCGCGCAAGGAGCAGGCCAGGGCACGCGCGGCAGGGAGCAAGGGCGCAGCAGCTCGGGGGGGGCAGAGCGCAGGCAGCGGACGGCGCGACTCAGGGCAGGGAGCCGGGAAGGGACCAGGGCACGGGAAGGGCGCGCAGGGGCGCGAGCAGGGAGCCCAGGTGCAGGGGGCGGGGCGAGGGGCGGTTGGCGAGCGGGCGGGCCAGGGCGAGGAAGACGGAGAGCGGGACCCGCGGCACGGCCAGGGGGCTGGAAAGGGGCCCAAGGGCAAGGGCAAGGGCGCCGCGCGCCCCGAGGCACAGGCGGGACGGGGCATGGGAGCCCGGGAGGGAGGGCGGGACGAAGGGACGGGGGCGGGGAGCGGGGCGCCCCCGCAGCCGGACGTGCAGCCGGTGAGGTGCATCCCCCCCGGCATCCAACAGATGCCGGCGCACCACACCCACCACCACCACCACCACCACCACCACCACCTCTACAACATCGACCCTGACGCCGGCGAGCTCGTCCCCCCCCAACCCCCACGACCCCAGCACCAGCCAGCCCCCCCCGCGCCGAGAGCGGAGCCGGCGCGGATGGCCTCGGCGGAGGGGGGGCGGGGCGCGGCATCGGCGCCGCAGGCACAGCGGCAGCGAGGGGAGCTGGCGCGAGGGGCAGAGGGGGCCCGGCCGTGGGACCGGGACTGGAGCACGGTCCCGGACCCTCTGGGGGAGGAGGCCCTCCCCCTGGTGGGGGGGGTGTACGGGTGGTTGTGCTGGGCCAACCAGGGGACCACCAGGGGGTTGATGAACCGGCCCTTCGATGCCGTGCTCCTCCGGAGAGACGGAGGAAACTGAGAGGTACCCCCGGGGGGGTGGGCAGCCCCAGAGGACCATGGGAGGGTCCTCAGGTCAGTGATCCGGGCGACGTGGCCCGACAGGGAGCCCACGTGGCCGGCCTTCCTGGAAGGGGGAGCGGTGCTCCGCATCACGGATGCGGACGCCAACAACTGGCTCCCCCGGGCCTTGCACAGCGCCCTCGCCCACTGGCGCTACCGCCGGCGCAACCTGCCGCCGCCACAGCCCCAGCCCCCACACAAACAGCGGCGCAGGTGACGGCCCAGACGGCGGACGCGAGAAAGTGGGGGGGGGAGCTGGGCCCCCCGACCCGCGCCCCCCCCACGGTACGGCATGACGCAGGAGAGTGCGCCACCGCCCGCGGGGAGGGAGGGCGGAGACAACGAGCGCGGGGGGGAACCAGCTGCCCCGCAGCCCGCTAACTGCTGACCGCTAACCCTCACAGCCGCCCCCGGCCGGCCAGCGCCGCGCGACGACGGCCGGGGGGATGAGGGGCCCCAGCGAGGGCCTGCACAAGGGTCCGGCTCTAAGTAGAGGGGGGCGGGGGAAGGGTGCGACCCCCGAGCCGATGGCTGGCCCCCGGGGCCGGGACCGCCATGCCGCCCCCCCCCCCCGGCCATCAGGAGGCGTCACCAGGGGACCAGAGGCCCCCCCCCACTCCCCCACCCCCCTCCCACTCAGGCCAAAGAGCGGACGGAGGCGGACCGAAGAAACGGCGGCCCCACACTCCCCCCGAAGAGGCCGCTGCACCCGGGGTGCGGGGGCACCACGGCCGAGGCAGGCGCCCACACGCCCTGCCTGCTGCCGGCCGATAGCGGACCGGCGACGCCCAGGACGGCGCAAACGGAGCGGCCTTATCAGAGGCCGGCCCGGGGAGGACGGGGGCGCGAACCAGGGCTGGGGGGTTCCCCCCCCCTCCCCCCCCCCCCCCCCCCGCCGCACTGACCTGTCGGCGGCCGACCGGACCGCGCCCTACGCCCGCGGCCGCCCGGCAACCCCCACGGCACGAGTATACCCCGGGGGGGCACGCCGGGGGCAACAGAAGGCAGGCCGACGCCCAACGGGGCGGGGGGGGGGGGGGGCCACCCCCCCCCGCACCCCCCCAGCTAGGGAGCCACAGGAGCGGCCCTCCGCCCCCCCGGAGCCGAGGGGACGCCCCCCCCCCCCAGAAAGGGACCGCGACGCGGGGGGGGGGGGATGCGGCTGGACCTGCTCCCGCGGGGGTCGCGGCCGCGGGGCGAGCCCACGCCAGCGTGCCGGAGCAACGCGCGCAACGGAACAGTATGGGGGCCGCGCCCCACCTGACCCTCCCGTGACCACAGGCCACTCAGGGAGGGCAGAGGGGGGGTTCAGGTCTGCAGGGGCCCCCGGGGGAGCGGTCCACGGGCCGCCCCTCAACCCCCCCCCACCCCGGGGCGGCACTACGACCCCGACCGCACGCGCACGCCGGAAGGGAGTGCGCCGACGACACGAGGGGGGCCAGAATTGAGTACCGCAGGCCGCCACCCAGAAGGGGAGCAGGGAGGCCGCGGCGCGACCCCCCCCCCCACCCCCCCACCGGCCCGCAAGCCGCGGGGGCCCCGGCCCCCACCCCCCGAGGCAGGGGGGATGGTCCCCCCCCCGCCCGAGAGAGGAGCCGGAGCGCGACCCGCCCCCCCGCCCCAGCCGCCGGCTCCCACGGGGGCCGCGGAGAACAAGCGAGCCCGCGCCAACGCGCCAGGACGCCGCACAGATCGCGCCCAGAGAAGGCGGGTGAGCACGAACCGGAGTGGTATGGTGGGCCCCATGGACAGCACAACGCCAGTGACAGCCGTTTTGTTGCCTGCCCAGGGAAGGCAGAGGGACGGAACGAGGCAGAGCGACCCCCCACCCTACAGGCCCCCCCCGGCCGCCCCCCGGCACACGAACGCCACAGGGCGTGCAGGCCCAGGGGACAGAGAAGGGCCCCCACACCCCCACGCCCGCGCCCACAACACGTAGATCGCGGACCCCAACAGCCCGCCCAGTGAGCGGGCAGTCGGGGGAAGGGGATCGCCTGACCCCAGACGCCCCTCGCAACAGTAGAAGGCACCCCCCCCGGGGACGCCCTACTGCCACCCCCACAACCCCAAGCCAAGTAGGGGGGAACCGGGACCGGACCGCCCCCCCCCAAAGCACGCCAGACAGAGCAGGGGACCGGGGCAGGACACGCGGAGGGGCACGGACCACGTGGAACGGCCCTACCAGCGCCCAGTGCCGGGACCACGCGAGGTGCGCACGCCACACCACCCAGAGGGGGGGGGAGCGGACGCTGCGGGAGCGCGAGCGCACACACACGAAAGGGGCACGCGGGGACTACCAGAAGGGCAACCGGACCGAGCGCGCGGAACGCACAGACCGCATGGAATGGCGTACCAGCGAGCGAGGGTAAGGGACACACAGACGAGACGGCCCGCCACACGCAGCGCGGAACACGCGGGGCGGGAAGGGGGAAACGAGAGAGACGCAACACCAGGTACCGGCCCGTACCCCCCGAACCAGCCGCGAGCGCCGCGCACACACAGACGGGGCACTGCACCCGCCAAGGCAGTAGTGGCGCACAGCGCCAAGCCCCAACCCCTAGGCTAGGCAGCCTCCGCGCCAGCCCAATGGGGTCCCAGTTGCGACCAGCCAGTAGCACGGGCCCGGCGGCGCTGGCTCCCCGGGCGACCACGCATTAGGGGGGCGAAGCAGTGGGTAAGCGCCCGCAGCCACGGCTGCGAATTGATGCACTGACCGGGGAGTGGCGAAACGGGGAAGCCGGGGAAGGACGGGGCTCCGAGCCCTGTGAACCCGGGGGACTCCGCCACCAGGCAGGAGGTGCGTCTTGGAGGGCCCCCCACTAGGTCCCGGTGGGGAGGATATCACCTGGCCCGACCAGGTGGCCCCCCGGAGCCGAAAGGCGTCTAGTGCCCGCAAAATCAAACCTCAAAGCTCAAACCACTGCAGGGCTGCACTAGCTTCCAGCAACGCACCGCCAGCCTACTCTGAATGTCCACCACCACCGTCTTATCGTAGCTGGGATTCGCCGCCGCCGCCAACCTGGACTCCTACGTCCCATGAGCCGTAGGCCGCTGAGGTGCAACCAGCCTACAACGATGAAACATGCTACACATACTGCACAACCGGCTACGCTGCTCCTCAAAAGAACGACCCAGCCCTCGTGGAGACTGAAGCTCCATTCCCTATCTTGATTAAGACACGGTCACCAGCACTGGCTCCTACCCAACCTTTGGCTGCCTCGCTGACAACTGAAGATCCTCCCCCTGCTCAGCCGGCTACTCCGTTACAGCCGCCAACCTTCCTTCTGCCTACACTGGGCTGTCAAACGCCACCCAATTTTTATGTCGAGGGTGGTATTACTCGTGCACCGCCCGAAGTCCGTGAGCGCCGCTCATCAATGCCTGCGAGCATCGTGTACGCCGCAGCATCATTGCCGCCCTCGGATGAAGGGGACGACGACGACTACTCTAATAGCTCGGCTCCAGCGTCTTACACCTCCGTTCAGTCCCCCAACACGTTTGCTGCACCCGGGGACCTTCGCGCACCAGCCACGGTTGTCTGGTGCAATGAGCCCTTCATTAACTACAACTGCTCGTATATTATACCTCCGCCTGGATTTACTTTAGTACAGAAAACGCACCGTACTGTTCCACTGGGCCCGCACCGTCACGCCGCAGTGAACCTGCCACCTTGAGGTCCCTACAGACGCCGTCGCCTGGGAACCCGCAGGCACCCCCGCAGTCGAGGGAAAAAATGACATCAACCGTTCTGTCGCTCAGTCCCTGCATCGAAAGCGAAGGTATGTCAACCACAACTGGCACCACCTCGGTCCTCACCCTGGCAGCTACTATCCGCCGGCAGTTCGGCATCACTTACTTCGGCAGATTCCTCCATTCCAACCTTCCAGTCATTCTCTGAGGAGTCCACACTCTGGGGGCGTTTTTGGAGAGCATTGTCAGCATCTTCTTTGAGCTCCAGTACCGGTTCTTGTCCGCGGCCTTATGACATGCCCTTCACCCTCTCCACTGTTCCCGAAGATCTAGACTGGCTGGTCGACCATAGCGAATGTTGGACGCCGGTTGGCGCGGCTCCTGAAGCCCCAACTCCCAACCCTGCCACGGCTCATGCGGCAAACATAACTAAATATTTCTCCGCGCACACTTACGCAGCACGTGCCACCTGCTGGGGGTCTCACACGTCTGTGGTTGGTCTTTTCTTTCTTCGAGCATTCTGTGACGATAGGTAGACAGCTTTTGTCAGCCTATATAACAGGGCACCCGAGACCAGCACCGCAGCTGAAGGCCATCATCAGAACTCCGGTGAGCATGCTCCCATTCGACAAGGGTTATGCGGATAGCACCACATGTGGCGCCGACGGTCTGAGGTCTAGGTAACCCATTGGGAAGGACAACGTGTAGTACAATGTCGGACGACCTCTCCGTGCCCTGTAGCGCGCGTCACACTTGCGGCGCCTCCTACAAACCGCACTACAAGTTTCCTTTGCTCTGAGCACCGGACACGGCGCAAAGAGCGCAACCTGGATTTTCATCACTGGGCCTCCACTGGGTTCTATCGCTGTAGCCGTTCCAGTCTATGCCAATAAATTTTACTTGCCCCTACACGGGAGCTTTGAGCCCCAGGCAGTCATATATCACCCAACCAAAGTTGCTGTCAGTACTCAGCAATATATGATCCCAGACACATCCCTGAGCCATGCCCTGTGATTGCCTGACGGTGCTGTGCTGCCCGGATGTTTTCCCCTAGGGGTGAAACGCAAGGGTTTTCAAAACCAGCCAAGCTTTTCAATGGCAAAACAACAGCGCCTGAGTCATTTCATATCTTTACTCCTCTTTCAGGGCATTGATTTTCAGTGCCCCCTAGTTTTCTACCTCAGAGCAACCCACTTCGGTTTTCTACCTGATTCCAAACGCTGGCGTCTTCGTTCACACATACATACAACATCATGGGCCACATGATGTCAAATTTCACACATGCTACACACCAACACACACCCAAACACACGCACAAACATTACACCAATTGTCATAACTAACTACAGGTAAATACACACTCAGCACAATATAGTATTGTTAACATAGACTTAACCGCCCATGATACTAATACAGCCGGAACGCCTTATGTAAATGAAAAATGGGGAAGCAGCGCATGGACAGGTTGTGAGCATTTATCATCATCATAATCATGCCAGCGCCTCAGTCAGTCCAGAAAATGGTGTTTACGTCCAATCAGTTGGGGGGTCAGGGGTCCACACAACATCCAAAGTTCAGTGCTTGGTTTTATAGGTCAAAATGCCATGTCACCATTTTTTGGGTAGGCAAATACCAAGATAAAATGTAGCATGCCTCTAGGCATCTCTAAGGCAACTAATGCTGACCCCTAAGCATGGAAATACAGTTTTTCTTACTCCCCCCTTGTGCTGTGGTGGCCGGCACTGTCGCATTTCAAGGGTAAAAGGGTATTTTTCTTGACCCCCGCATGGTTTCAGCATCTTTTTAAAATTACCAATAACTTCCCTAACACTGAAAAGAGGGCGCTGCGCCAGACAGTCGCCAATTTTTGCCTTGTTGTAACAAACTTCTACAGCCTCCACTGCGCTCAGTGGCGTCGCTCGGTCGGCTGTGGCTTAGTAGGGAGTTAGAATTGGCATGCAAAGTCATGTGATCATGCATCCCCCTCTCCAAGTGGCAAAACGCAAAGCGCAACGCAGGATACGGTCAGGGCACGCAGTCTGGGTCTCTGTGGTACCTGCAGGCTGCACCTTTCCTGTCCTTATGGCGAGGGGGTGGTCTTGAAACTTCTTTGCCCCTTAATGGGGTCTTGGGATTCTCGACAGTCTTCCTTGGGCTGCAGTTTGGCCTGAAGGCGGCTTACGTCGCTTTGCCTCAAAGGGACATCTGAACAAAAACGTGCAAGGGATGAGGGCGTGATTTATGAGCAACGATTGACGAAACACCTAAATCCGTCAAATGACGGCCTAGAAGTTTTCTGAGGGTACGCACCTGTCCAGAATCTCCATGTGCATTAAATGCACATTTTTACGCATTCTTATTTCATTACAGGAATATCTAATTTCCTGGATTCATACACATCCTAGCCCCATTCCCTCGATTAATGTCATTATGCGTCCTTAATCCTATGGAGACATCCAATTTTTGATTTCTTTGATGTGTTGCGGGGGTTAGTCAATTCCTAACCCCATTTCCTTGATCAATGTCATTATGTGTCCCCGATTCTAGGGAGATATCCAATTTGGATTGGTTTGATGTTTTTTGGGGGGTCAGTCAATTCGTAATTCCATTCTCTCGATTCATGTCATTATGTGTCCTCAGTCCTATGGAGATATCCAAGTTTGCATTTTTCTGATGTTCCGGCGGGGGGGTTAGTCAATTTCTAACCCCATTGCCTTCATTAATGTCATTATGTCTCCTCAGTCCTATGGAGATATCAAATTTTGGAATTTTGTGATGTTTTTTTTTGTTACTCTTTGTGTTCTGTCTCTGTTTGGTAGCTATCCACCTATGTGAGACCTGAGCCCATTGAGAATCTGTTTGCCTATCCCTGTTGTGGGCCCCTTTGTTACCCTGTCTGCTTGTGTTGGGCTCTGTGGGGTACCCTGAATATCTTGCATTATCTAGATCCTCCTATGTGCCCTTACGGCTGCTGTGGAGCATCCTGAGTATGTTCAGATGATCTGGGTATTCCTGTTTGCCCTCACTGATTGACAGTGGTTCATGGGTTGCCCTGGAACTGGGAAATTTCCGGTCGCAGGGGTCCTAACTGCCCAAAATGACAAGGAGACACGCTGAATATAATCAACAATGAAGACCAAAGCAGAGCATTAAGTACAGCACTGTATCGGTCCCTTAGGCAACCCAAACGAACTACTCACAAGTAAGCTGTCACCACAGGGTAGCTTACAAGCAACAATATATACACACACAAACGGAGCGCCCGTCATTACTGATGTAACTGATTAGCAAACGTTATTTGGAACCCCATAATTACCTCACCTGTGTGATCATGATTCAGAATGCTCGCATAAAAAAAAGCAATATCCTCCAGGAAATCCAAACCCGACAAAACAAAGAGCGCTACAAGCAGGCACCTCCCTTATCACAGGCTCCACTGTCAAACAAACGGCTGACACATACCCTGCAAATATAACACCAGATGGCACACAACTCACCTCTGAAACAGCATCAGGAGATGCCATTGATGAGCAGACACTGCCCTAAGGCCACACTAACGTCAGAATATTCACAATGGCTCTGGCGTCACAGCATGCCCCGCAGGAGTGTGAATCACAAATCAAAGCATACAACCCCACTGTCACATGCCGGGCGCCACTGTGAAATAAATGCCTGATGCACAGATGATGAAACGACCGTGAGAAACGTCATTTTGAGCAGATGCATACCCTGCAAGAATAACACCACATGACACGCAGCACATCTCTGAAACAACAGTAGGAGACACCATTGATGAGCAGTCACTGCCCTGAGGCCACACAATCGTCAGGATATTCCCAATGGCTGTGGTGCCACAGTCTGCCCCGCAGGAGTGTGAATCACAGATCAAAGCAGACAAGTCCAATGTCACATGCCAGGCACCGCTGTCAAAAAAATGCCTGATGCACAGATGATGAAAAGACCGTAAGAAGCCTCACTTTTGAGCAGACTGATGCATACCCTGGAAATATAACACCAAACGACACGCAGCTCATCTCTGAAACAACATCAGGAGACACCATTGATGAGCAGACACTGCCCTAGGGCCACACAAAGGTCAGGTTATTCCCAATGGCTCTGGTGCCACAGTGTGCCCCGCAGGAGTGTGAATCACAAATCAAAGCAGACAACTCCACTGTCACATGCCAGGCGCCACTGTCACATAAATGCCTGATGCACAGCTGACGAAACAACCAAAAGAAACATCTTTTTTCCGCAGACTGATGCATACCCTGGAAATATAACACCAAATGGCAGGCAGCTCATCTCTGAAGCAACAAGAGGAGACACCATTGATGAGCAGACACTGCCCTGAGGCCACACAAACGTCAGGATATTCACAATGGCACTGGTGTCACAGTCTGCCCCATGGGAGTTGGATACAAAACTCAAAGCACACAAACCCATTGTCCCTTGCCAGGTTGTCACATGCCAGGCGCCGCCGTCAAATAAACGCCTGACCCAGAACCTCCATTATCACCAGCGCCACTGTCAAATAAAAGCGTGATGCACAGCCTGGAAATTCAACACCAAGGTTCACCAACTCATCTCTGAAGCAACTGCTGCCCAATATCCGAATGCTGCTGTAGTGGTTGAACCAGTTGCTGAGCTGGTTGTAATCGAGCAGCAAAGTATAAATCAGGGCATAAATAGCACTCCTGCATCAGATTCAGCAATCATTGTAGCAGCCAAGCTTCCTCCCCACAAAACGCAGAAAGCAAAGGCAGAGAAATGAACGGCGTGGCAACACATCGCCCACAGACATCATCTGCTGGCACGAAGACAGGCTGGGTGAATGAGAATGTAGCCACAGACAGAATGGGCCAGAGAAATGCATGCACTCATACAGTATGCAAAAGCGTAGTACAACAATTATCGCAACTACCACCAATTCATGCGCGGACAGAACCGCTTCATGTGCCCCGACTCCCCACAATTGAAGCAAACAGGGGCATTGCCCTTAGGTCTCTTGGCAACTGGTTTCACTGAAGGGCACCATCCAGGGTACGTACTTGACTGTGAACCCCACTGATAGGAAGACCATGGTTCAGTGTCGTAATAAGTGCCCTGAGCGCTCGTACCTTGCAGCTGCGCAGATTCAGCCCCACTACTAATTCCCTGTGATTCGAAGAAGGACGGTCACTCAATGCAGTCATTTACCTCCCTGAATCCTGTGGACTCAAAGCCTTGTTCAGACCTGCTCGTGTGCGACAATGCAGTTACACCATGAAATGGACGCGACAAACACGGTACAATCACCAACTGAGGCACTCTATCTCCAAGATGTACTGCAAAACACTCTGACCCATAGTTACGCAGCAATGCACAGAAAGTGCCTCGGAAATCCGAATCAATGACCCCTGGCACAGATTCCACAGCGCAATGCAGAGCAAGACCAGAACGAGGCAAAACCAGACCCACAAACCCCAGAGGAATCTCAACGGCACAGTCAAGCGCCACCAATCTCAAACACCAGGGTGGACTCAAGATGTCACTGGCTGCAGATAGAACATACCCCCCCGCCCCAGCAGATGCCCTTACCGCAAGGGTAGCAATGTCTGAATGCAGCACACAGTGAATACAGGATCTGGTACTGGATTGACCACCGGCTCTGGTGTCCGAATTGCATATTTCACAGGGGGGGAGATCTCCACCGAAACTTCAACCTGAAACAACTTTGTGTCCAACCTGTGCATCTCGGCTTCTTGGGTGGATGTACGCATCTTCCAGTTGACGATTTTTCTGAACCTCACTATCAGGTCTGGTCCACTATCCTCTGAAACCCCAGAGCGTGACGATGAGTCCACAGAGGGTCACCTCCTTGTCTCAACTTGACTGAGTTGAAACGATTTCGAATCTGACATGTCCTACCCAACAAAAAGCGGGAAGCAAAGCACAAAATGATCCCTCTAGGTCATCTTAGAACGCTTCCTGGGCGGTTTAGTCACAGATACCTCGACCATCTAATCAGTCTCCTTATAAACTGAGCGTTTGATAGATTGTGGTGGGATGTGCAAAAATTGGGTTCTCAGAAGTTAAGGCGTGAGATCCTTCAAAATCCTGGCATAAAACTTATTGATCGCCCTCTTACACTGCATCCACCCCTCCTGCTGAGCTAACTCGAAGACTAAGGAGCAGGACAACAATATTCTCCCCACAATATGCAGGTCGCGGGCCACTGCCACCCTACGCCACATCAATACTTTCTGCCTCACTAACCCCCATGCCTACGACCAAATCTGTACTAGCTTAGAGTTCGCACCACAATGCCCCAAATTCCCATGGACTGATTTATTGTGATAAGTCTTGCATAAAGAGCATCGCTGAGAGTCGATTGCTCATGTGTGCTCTGGGTGCCAGTAAGTTAACGAGAGGGAGTAACCCGGCGAAACAATGCCACCGTAAAATATACGGATCCAAATAGTGAATCCGACCTTCAACTGCTTCCAACATCCCCACCATATTCCTTTGTGTTCATGCGTAGGCGTCCCATGTCTAGTCCAGACTTTGTGAGGGTACGTGAACAATTCACCATGATAAGAGACATCTCCCACTTCAGCGGGAAGTTGCACAGGGGCATCCGGCAGGTGAATAGCTGTCTTTGCCCCTCTATCCACTTCTTCATTACCTTGATTCCCCGAATGACCCCTCACATACTGAAGAGAGAAATGTTTACGATCTACATACTCCCTAATTAATCTAATCAATCTCGCCTCCACTACGCGCTCCTTTCTATAGTTAACAGCCTTCAAAACCGCATGACAATCTGTAAATATGGTAGCACAGGAGGAGCTATACTTACACGCCAAGAACATCCCATACACTTCTACCTTGTATGCGCTTTGGTATCCTGGGGGTCTCACACACAGTCTTCTTCGATCCTCCAAAACAACAGCACCGGCACATTTATTGCAAGATTCAAAAAACGAACCATCACTGTAAGCCGAATGCTCAATATCAATGTGATGCTTACAGTGCCAGACCCAATTCTGAATTTCAACATCCCAGAATCGACTATAATTCAACACCTCGTGAATATCGGAAGTCCCCCCCAACAGCAAAATAGAAGCACTTGTGTCTGCATGTAGGGCATCCACAGCAGACTGCAAAATGTGGAGATGGCCCATCTCAGTGCACATCAGATGATGCGTACCATATTTATATAAAACTTTGAAAACATTGTCCAACATTCGTGTCGCATCCACCACCGGAGGTAGGTAGGGTAGGTAGGTCATCTCGGGACTGGGGTTGCCCCACAGGGGGGTCTTACCAAGGGGCTTTTGCTCACCGAGCCACGGCCCTACTGCACGTGCCCCAACAAAGCGGCTGCCCCACATGGGGGAAGGGCGCGGTTGCCGCGAGCAGTACCCTACAGCGGGTTCTGCCCAGAGAGGTAACCCATGTTCGACCGAAGTCTCACATTCCTCTCCTTCGGGCAGATGACACGTGGGGGAGGGTCCCATCGCACATCCTCATCAACCTCCGGATTCTGGGGCCTAGGGGCCCGGAGCCAGACCAAAGGCCATGTCCTGCAGGCACCCCCACCTGGGTTGGTTTTCAGTAGGCGTGAGGTGACTTGAAGAAGCAGGTGCTACGGGACTCGCTTGCCGTGGCGCACACTCACGCCTCCTGACTCGGTCGATCTTGCACTCTCCCGGGGGGCCGGGGGTTCGAAGCAGGTCGTTTTGGTTATGGTCGGTCATTTAAAGGTTCGGTGTAGTTTGTTAATGTTGGTTGGTCAGCTGCGTGATGGTAGAGTCACGACGCCCTGTTTTGTTCGTGGATATCGTCGTCGGCGGGCGTGGCGCGTCATGGCGTGGCCAACCCGTTGGACGCCGCTCCCGTTTCGCCTTGCTGGTTTGAAGTTGGCCGGCTTGCGTGTGGTCTGTTTACAGTCAGGTTGCGGCTGCTGCTGCGGTATGGTTTGTGCATTGCTTTCTTTGCCGCCTCATGCTAAGCTGGGTTTGCATGGGTTCCGTCGCGCTGCTGCCGGTGGTCATATAGCCGAACGTTGTTTGTGTAGCCGGCACGTCCGTTTCGGTGGCGGTTAGTTGCGTCTTGGTTTGTTCAAGTCTAATGTGGTGTTGTTGGTTAATGTGGGTTGGTCGGGTTCGTGATGGTAGAGTCGTGGTGTTCTGTTGTGATTCTGGGTATGGTGGTCGGCGGGCGTGGCGCAGCATGTTGTCGCCAGCCCATGGGACGCCGTTCGCCTTTCCACCCTTGCATGCCTGGCCGGTTGGGTGTTGGCCGGCTTGCGTGTGGTCTGTATATTGTCGGGTCGTTGTCCTGCAGCAGTTTGATCGGCAGCCAGCTGTGTAGCTCGCGCCGATGTAGTCGGACGTGGTTTTCATTGTCTTCCTTGTTTGTTCTGAGGGTTGGGGCTGCAGTGGATGTGTCACGACTGGGGCGTGCCCGGTGCGTGGTGTTGGTTCGCCGGCGTTTGTTCGCCAGTGGTTAGCCCGTCTGGGTTGCGTGGTGGCCCGTATGGGCCCGGCCGGCCGTATTTGGTGGCTGTAGTTGTCCCTACGTCGCTTGTCTCCCGTCGGGGATGTTGTTTTGCGGTGTGCCCGGTTTTGGGATGTCCGCGCGTGTGGTTGTTGTGTTGTTGGCATTACTGTGGTTGGTACGTCATCGTCTGCGCAGCCCAATGGCCGGCTTGTCCTGCCGTTGGACGCATTGCGTCTTGGCTGTCATGTAGGGTCTGTTCCGGTTGTTCCAGTTGCGTGGGGCCGGTACGGTACGTTGTGGCGGTGCACCGCCCCCTCATGGCGGGGCGTGTCCTCAGGGGAAGAGGGATAGCGACAATTGGTGCGACCGCGTGAGAAACGTTTTCAAATTCGGTACGACACGCCCTGTCCCGCCCTGGAGGCATCTTCACCTGCACAATTCTTTACCTGGTATTTCGCAGTGCCCTTCGGCCGTCCTTTCAGCTGCGCTTGTGCCGATCTTATGTACACCCCCGTCGGTGGCAAGGCCCCTTTGGTCCCCCTCGGTGCATCCCCCCGCTCCCCACGGGAGCCTCAGGGTGTTGCCCCGGCTCGGTGGTCCGATGCTGGTGCTTGTGTTCGCCTGCCTGTCGTGTGCCGTATCGTGCCGTGTCTTGCGGGTTCTGTGGCTGGCGTGTCGGTGCCGCAGTGCGGTGTCCGGAGATTAGGGTGGCCTGGCTCGTGCTCTGGTGTCGGGGCGTCCCGTCTGGCGCGGCGGGCTGGGCTCGGCGTAACAACCCCGTGTTCGCCTGCATGAGCCGGCGGGCTCGGGGGTTGTGTGTGGCAAGCTGTTGGCCCCTTGCGTGCCCCTGATAGGGGTCCGGAAGAAAGGAATACTGGTCAGTGTCGAGGACCCCCTCTCGTCTCTTGACGCTGTTAAGTTTCTGGGCTGCAGGGAACGTGTCCCTTGCACCATTCTCGCAGGTTACATGTGCCGAAACCGCCCCAGCGTCCCAGGGGTTAAACTTTCTCGGAGGAGGTGCGCGCCGGTCCCAGCGGCGAATGTATCCCTTGATTCTCGCCTTGGAAGGTAACGTTCTTGACAACTTCTCGATAACATTCCCGTGGTCATCAGTCTGGCCGTGGGTCCCGCGTGTTTGGCTGGCCCCTTGGCCCGGTCCATTGTGTGTCCTGTTTGTGGGAGAGGAGGATTAGCAGGAAGGACGGGTCCGTGTTGGGCCTCGTCCCCTTCTCTGTCCTGGGCGGGTTGCAGGGGGTCTAAGGAGCGTGGCCCCCGCCCGGGGGATGTGGGAGAAATTCGTTGGGTCATTGTTCATGTTCGACATCACGGGTCGCTACGGGTAGCCCATATTTGTTGGGTGTCCGTTGCATGTGCCGGGCAGGTCGACGCCTTTCCCGCCAGCGTGCCCGACCGACAGGCGTTGGTGGAGTCTGTCGCGCGGTCGCGCGTTGTCGGGTTGTACGAGGGGGTCCTCTTGGGCAAGGTCGGCTCGCCTGGGGTCGTCGCGGTTGACGGCCGGTTCTGCAGCCGTTGGTTTGACGCTCCTTGTCGGATCCTCTGGCGAGAGCAGGTGATCCCAGGGCTGCTGTATCGTCTCCTCACTTTTGGATGGCCGGTGCGGGATTCGCGCCGCGCGTGCGCGGCAGTGCGTCGTCGCTGCACTGCCGGTGACTGGCTGCGGTGGGCACGGCACGCGTGTGCCGGATCGGATGGGCTGGGGCGGTCCTGACGGTGTTGCCCCGCGTGTTCATGATAGTGTGTTCCCGCTTTCGCCTCGCGGTGGTTCAGGGCCCTAGGGGGTTTCCCACGCGCCGCACCAGGGCGCTGCGGAGGGCACTTGGGATTTCGAGCACAAGGGATGCGTGTGCCGCCTGGGCCTCCGTCTAAGTGCGGATGGCGGGCTGCAATTGCTAGCCCAGCGCCAGCGCCCGGATCTGGTGGATCACGAAGGCGGGGCACAGGTTGGTCGCACCGGGGGTCTCTGCCGTCCGCTTGCGCTGGGGGGATGGCCTCCAGCTGCTGCCCGCCGTCCAGGTGGACCCTCCATGTCGCCGTCCATTCCCTGGTGTGCGGCCAGCGGCGCCGCGCCCACTGCCAGAGGCAGTAGAAGGCAGAGCCTGGGTGCCAGGTGCCAGCTGTCCCCGATACAATGGCCGTTAGGGGGTCCGGGGGCTGGTCGTTGGGCAGGGGTGTAGGGCTGTCCGGCAGGGCTGTGGTCGCCAGGAGCATGGAGTCGACGGCTTCCAGGCTCCAGTGGCTGTCCTGCGGATGCGGGGTGATCTTCACTTGGTAGTAGTGGCCACGTTCCAACACGATCATGGCGATGGTGCTGGGGTCACGTTCCCATGGCAGGGGCGATGCGCATGCCGTCTACGGGTACCGCTCCACCATGCGCGTGAGGTTACGCCCCCTGTCGCGGGCTGTCCTGCTTTCCCATTCCGCCAGGCCTTCGTACGGTGGGATGCGGAGGCTTTCGGCTCTCGGCGGTGGGGCGGCCCGCTCCCAGCCCCCGCTGCTGGGCGCGGGCCTGGGGTCCGTCGGTGGTGCTTTGAGCGTGTGTGCCCAGCCCAGATGTGGGACCCATATGCCCCCCTGGTCTGGCTGGTGGGTGTTGAACCACCAGATCCACGCGTCAACAAGGTCGTCCGTGATCTGTGTCCCCGGGGTGACGAGCGCCTGGAGCTGCCGCACAAAGATTTCGGTTGTTGCGGCGTGTGGCAGGGGGACCATGTCGAAGAGCCTGCTCGGGTTGACGTCCTGGTGGTTTTCCCGGAAGGCTGCCACTAGCGCGCTCGAGGGTGTGGTGGCGGGGATCCCGTAGAGCGCCCTCAGTTCCGCGTCGTCGAAGGGACTCGTGTTCCTCCGCTGCGGTGGCCGGGGGGTTGGGGGGGGCATGGTCTCCAGGTCCTGGTCCGGTATGGCGCCAGTCGGGGAGGGCCGCCCTGGGGTGGTGCCAGGGTGTCCCCCAGGCACGTGCCCCGTAGAGGGCTCCCGTTGCTGGGGCATCGAGCAGGTCGCGGCGGCGGTGAGTGGGTCACCGGACTCCTGAGGGCTTGAGGTCTCTGTCATTTCTGCGTCCGCTCCTGGGCCGCTCGCGTCGTTCTCCTGTTGTTGCGGTGCTTCCTCCACGCCCTGGCGGTTTGGTCGTGTTGAAGCTCGGGTGGGGAACCCCGTGGTGCGCGGGCCCGGTTGGTCGGGTGGCCGGTGCCCGTGTCTGGGACCGGTGTCATCGCGCCCCGCTCGCGGGGGGGGTGATGGGGGGTTGTCCCCCCACCCCTTGCGCAGGCTTTTGGTCGGCCGCGGGTTCCCTTGGCCGTGTGTCCGTGGCGTGCTGTCCCCCTGGCAGCAGGCCGGCCGCCGACCGTGGGAGGGAGGTGGTGGATGAGCTGGACGCTTCGTCTGCTGCCTGGCCGGGGCTCGTGTGAAGCTCTGCCTGTCACTCGCGCTCGGCTGGCGTGGGAATGGTGGGGATCTCCGCCCGTTCGGTGCGGTGCCTCTTGGACCGGCGTCGGGGATCGGTGGTAGATGATGCCTGTTGGGCGCCGGGGTCGTTGGGACCTCCATGGCCTCTGTCCGTATCCTCGTCGAAGACGACAAGCTGTGCCGCGGGAGGCGGCGTGCGGCTGCAGCGGCGAGAGCAGCTAGGGTTGTTTGTCTCCCAGCGCTCCTCCGGCGTGCCGCCTTGCATCCCTGAGGTGTGAGGACTGCCTGGGCCCCTTCGCGGGGCGAACGGTCGGAGAGGGCTTCTGTACGTGCCAGAGGGGAAAGCCATTCCGGGTGGTGGCCCCCGTTGGCGTTGCGGGGAGTTACGGCGCACCGCCTGCCTAGGGGGCTCCGGGACGTCTTTGGACCGCGGCCGCCGGTGGCCTGAGGCGTGCCCTTGGTAGCCCGGGGATCCATGGATGTTTCAGATGTTGGGCCTTTGCATGGCCGCACGGATGCGCAGGGCTGCACGCTGGTGCCATTGCCAGTGTAGTCCGTTCATTTCATCCGGGCTCTGGGCCCCCATATGCGCCATGAGCAGGATGGCCACATAGTGCCGTTGGCCGGGGTGGTCCATGGTGGCGGGGGGCGTGTGCCCTGTCCGATTGCCCAAGCTGATGTCTGCCATGGTGCGGGTTCCCTCGCCGAGTTGGCGGGACCGCGAAGTAAGCAGCCATCGGATGCTGAGCGCCAGGGTGAGCTGCTCCCCTGTGGTGAGCCCGTTGATCCACACGCCCAGGTCTCGGGCCGCCGTCTGTTCCGCGTGGTCGCTTGGGTGGCTGGTGTTGCCTTCCAAGCATGCGTAGTCCAGATGCCCCCGCCCCCAGGAGGGTACGGTCCCCGGTGGTTGGCCGGTAAGCTAGCTAGCGGTTTTTGTGCCCGCCTCCACGCGTGTCCCGCTTCCTGGGGCGCCGCGCTCGTCTGGGGCCTGGTCCGCTGCTCCGCTTGCGGTCGCGGGCCCGTCATCCGTGGCGGTAGCATGCTCAATGTGCCCCAGGGCGGTGTAATTGCGCTGGAGGTGTGCCTGGCGTGACATCGTGAGGGGTGTGCCCTCTGCATAGTCACGTCGTGGCCCCGGGCAGACGCGCGGGACCGCCGGTGTTGGGACCGCGTGGAGGTCACTCATGCAGGACTCCATGAAGGCATCGAAAGAGTCTTTGTCGTGGTTGTGTCCGCTAAGCGACTTTTCCCTGTCGGCCGCGCGCTGGGGCGTGTCGGGTGATGTTTGCCGGGCCTCTGACTTCAGGCGGGTTTCAGTTGGGCCCCGTGGTGGCGCCTCCCCTAGAGCGCTTGCGTCGGGGTGATGCGCCAGGTTCGCCAAGGGGGCGGCGTCCGCACGACCTGCGGGTTGTGCCCCATGGGCTTACGGTTGGTGGAGGCCAGCCTCATGCCCGGCGTCCAGCATTGATTCTTCAGGTTGTGTGCCAGGTTGGCCAGCGGTCGATGCCTCGCTGCTTCCGTTTGCCGCCATGCCCGGGCTGGTCGGCATGCTGTTTTGCTGGCTGGTCTACTCCCCTGCTAGCCTTCTCCATATGGGGTGGGCCCGCAGCTGGTGGTGGTGTTTCTGTCCGCTGTGGGGGTCCCCCCATTTGCTCCATGGCGTCCAGCGTGGGGTCCTCGCGTTGTGGCTGGGCTGGTGGTGCGGGCGGCGTGGCTGCGTCGCCCGTCCGTCGCGCTGCCTCTGGGGCGTGGCCTTCCGACACGGGCGGCGGCCCGGGCTGGCCTCCGGGGCCTGCGGACCGCGGGGCGTCAGGCGGGACGGTGATGTGTGCCGGGTCTGGGCCCGGGCCTGGGTTGGGGGCCGGGCGACTGGGAGATGATGGTTCTCTGGGCTGTACCGCCCGCCCGGCTGGTGGGGCGTGGTGCCGCTGCGACGCCGGTTCGGCGTGTGCCGGGGCCTGCAGGTGGTCTCCCTGGGTCGTTGTGCTGGGCGTTGCCGGAGCCTGGGGATTGGGGCTCTCGGGGGGGTTGTGGGCGTGGGGGTGTACGGTGCCGGAGGGCCGGGTGTTGCTGGTGTCAGTCGGGGTAGCGGTACGTGCCTGCGTGGGGGGGCCTTCTGGTGGCGCGTATGGTGGGCCCTCCGTCGGCCGGTCAGCTGTGCCATGGCGTGGGCGGGGCTCTGGGTTGGCCTGTGTCGCCGCTGGCCAGCTGGCTGCCGGCTGGCGACCGGATGGGGATTGGGGTTGTGGAACCAGGCTTCCTGTGGGGCCCCGGGCTGGATCCATGTGCGGGTGTGCGGTGCCAGGGGATTTTGCGGGTCGGGTGCTTACTGCCGCCGTATTCGTGGGGCTGGGCAAGGCTCCGCTCTCGGCAGGTGACGCCCGGTGCCCCTGGATCCCTGTGGCCGCGTGGTGTTGTGGTTGGTCTTGTTGTGCCGCCCGTTTGGACGCGCGCCGACTACGAACATTACAACGACGCACCACGGGGCACTCTACCCCCCGTTGGCAATCTGCCAGACAGTTGGGGCCCCGTCACCCCCATGAACCCCAACAACTACCACACTACCGTCCTCACCCTCACCATCCGCCTCCCGTTCGCCTTCGGCTGGCCGGTGGGGGAGGCGGAATGGGCGATGGGGATCGTCCGCGGCGCCCATAGCGCCTAATGAGGAAATTTCTTCCACTGCAGCGGGGCCCTGACCGAGGGGGCAACCGAGAGGCTGATGGGGGCCTATGTAACATGGTGGGGCATACCCCTCCCCCGCAGCCTCACACCATTGGCACAGCGCGCCCAACAGCCGCACGTCCCACCGCCGCGGCCGGGCACGTATGGCAATGCGGCAGTGGCCAGGATGATGACCGCAGGTGCCCAGCACCACAGCTCCTCCTCCTTCTCCCGGAGAACCGCCACCATCACCACCCTCTCGCCTCGATCCCGCGCCACAGCAGCGACCAGGGCCACCAATGTACGCGCCCTCGCACCATCAGGCGTCGGCGGACCGCAAGGCCCAATGGCCCCCACGTCCTCCGGCCCATCCACCTCCAGCCCCCACGCACCCGTCACCTCACCACACCGACAGCACGCCGCCGACGCCACGCGGAGTACGGATGTTCCGGCATCATTGACGGCCGTCGCGCCACAGAGCTCCCGACAAGAGCGTGCGTCCAAACAGGCGGCACAACAAGACCAACCACAACGGCACGCGGCCACAGGGATCCAGGGGCACCGGACGTCGCCGGCCGAGAGTGGTGCCTTGCCCAGCCCCACGAATACGGCGGCAGTAAGCACCCGACCCGCAAAATCCCCTGGCACCGCACACCCGCACATGGATCCAGCCCCGGGCCCCACAGGAAGCCTGGCTCCACAACCCCAATCACCATCTGGTCGCCAGCCGGCAGCCAGCAAGCCAGCGGCGACACAGGCCCATCCGGAGCCCCGCCCACGCCATGGCACACCTGACCGGCCGACGGAGGGCCCACTATACGCGCCACCCGAAGGCCCCCCCACGCAGGCACGTACCGCTACCCCGACTGACACCAGCAACACCCGGCCCTCCGGCACCGTACACCCCCACGCCCACAACCCCACCGAGAGCCCCAATCCCGAGGCTCCGGCGACGCCCAGCACAACGACCCAGGGAGACCACCTGCAGGCCCCGGCACACGCCGAACCGGCGTCGCAGCGGCACCACGCCCCACCAGCCGGGCCGGCGGTACGGCCGACAGAACCATCATCTCCCGGTCGCCCGGCCCCCAACCCACGCCCGGGCCCAGACCCGGCACACATCACCGTCCTGGCTGACGCCCCGCGGTCCGCAGGCCCGGGAAACTGGCCCGGGCCGCCGCCCGTGTCAGAAGGCCACGCCCGAGAGGCGTCGCAATGAACGGGCGACTCAGCCACGCCGCCCGCACCGCCAGCCCAGCCACAACGCGAGGAGCCCACGGTGGACGCCATGGAGGAAATGGGGGGACCCCCACAGCGGACAGAAACACCACCACCAGCGGCGGGCCGACCCAATACGGAGAAGGCTAGCGGGGGAGTAGACAAGCCAGCAATACAGCATGCCGACCGGCCCGGGCATGGCGGCAAACAGAAGCGGCGAGGCATCGACCGCTTGCCGACCTGGCACGGAACCTGAAGAATCAATGCCGGACGCCGGGCATGAGGCCGGCCTCCACCCACCATCAGCCTATGGGGCACAACCCGCAGGTCGCGCGGACGCCGCCCCCTTGGCGAACCCGGCGCATCAGGCCAACGCAAACGCGCTGGGGGAGGCGCCGCCACGGGGCCCAACTGAAACCCGCTCGAAGTCAGAGGCCCAGCAAACATCACCCGACACGCCCCAGCGCGCGGCCGACAGGGAAAAGTCGCCCAGCGAACACAACCGCGACAAAGACTCTTTTGGATGCCTTCATGGAGTCCTGCATGAGTGACTCCCACGCGGTCCCAACACCAGCGGTTCCGCGCGTCTGCCCGGGGCCACGACACGACTATGCAGAGGGCACAACCCTCACGATGTCACGCCAGGCACACCCCCAGCGCAATTACACCGCCCTGGGGCACATTGAGCATGCAACCGCCACGGATGACGGGCCCGCGACCGCGAGCGGAGCAGCGGACCAGGCCCCAGACGAGCGCGGCGCCCCAGGAAGCGGGACGTGCGTGGAGGCGGGCACAAAAACCGCTAGCTAGCCTACCGGCCAACCACCGGGGACCGTCCCCCCCTGGGGGCGGGGGCATCTGGACTACGCATGCTTGGAAGGCAACACCAGCCACCCAAGCGACCACGCGGAACAGACGGCGGCCCGAGACCTGGGCGTGTGGATCAACGGGCTCACCACAGGGGAGCAGCTCGCCCTGGCGGTCAGCATCCGATTGCTGCTTACTTCGCGGTCCCGCCACCTCGGGGAGGGAACCCGCACCATGGCAGACATCAGCTTGGGCCATCGGACGGGGCACACGCCCCCCGCCACCATGGACCAGCCCGGCCAACGGCACTATGTGGCCATCCGGCTCATGGCGCATATGGGGGCCCAGAGCCCGGATGAAATGAACGGACTACACTGGCAATGGCACCAGCGCGCAGCCCTGCGCATCCGTGCGGCCATGCAAAGGCACAACATCTGGGACATCCATGGATCCCCGGGCTACCAAGGGCACGCCTCAGGCCACCGGCAGCCGCGGTCCAAAGACGTCCCGGAGCCCCCCAGGCAGGCGGTGCGCCGTAACTCCCCAGAACGCCAACGAGGGCCACCGGCCGGAATGGCTTTCCCCTCTGGCACGTACAGAAGCCCCCTCCGACCGTTCCCCCCTGCCAGGGGGCCCAGGCAGTCCTCACACCTCAGGGATGCAAGGCGGCACGCCAGAGCAACGCTAGGAGACAAAGAACCCTAGCCGCTCCTGCCGCCGCAGCCGCACGCCGCCTCCCGCGGCACGGCTTGTCGTCTTCGACGAGGATACGGATAGAGGCCATGGAGGTCCCAACGACCCCCACGCCCAACGGGCATCATCTACCACCGATCTCCGATGCCGGTCCAAGAGGCCCCGCACAAAACGGGCGGACATCCCCACTATTCCCACGCCAGCCGAGCGCGAGTGACAGGCAGCGCTACACACGGGCCCCCGCCAGGCAGCAGACAGAGCGTCCAGCTCATCCACCACCTCCCTCCGACGGTCGGCGGCCGGCCCGCTGCCGGGGGGACAGCACGCCACGGACACACGGCCAAGGGGACCCGCGGCCAACCAAAAGCCTGCGCAAGGGGTGGGGGGACAACCCCCCAACAGCCCCCCCGCGAGCGGGGCGCAATGACACCGGTCCCGGACACGGGCACCGGCCACCCGACCAACCGGGCCCGTGCAACACGGGGTTCCCCGCCCCAGCTGCAACACGACCAAACCGCCAGGGCGCGGAGGACGCACCGCAACAACAGGAGCGGACGCAGAAATGAAAGAGACCTCCAGCCCTCAGGAGTCCGCTGACCAACTGCCCGCCGCCGCGACCTGCTCGATGCCCCAGCAACGGGAGCCCTCCATGGAGTACGTGCCTGGGGGACACCCTGGCACCACCCCAGGGCGGCCCTCCTCGACTGGCGCCATACCGGACGAGGACCGGGAGACCATGCCCCCCCCAGCCCCCCGGCCACCGCAGCGGAGGAACGCAGGTCCCTCCGACGACGTGGAACTGAGGGCGCTCTACAGGATCCACGCCACCACACCCTCAAGCGCACTAGTGGCAGCCCTCTGGGAACACCTCGAGGACGTCAACCCGAGCAGGCTATTCGACGCGGTCCCCCTGCCGCACGCCGCAACAACTGAAATCTTTGTGCGGCAGCTCCAGGCGCTCGTCAACCCCGGGACACAGATCACGGACGACCTTGTTGACGCGTGGATCTGGTGGTTCAGCACCCAACAGCCGGTCCAGGGAGGCATATGAGTCCCACACCTGGGCTGGGCGAGCACGCTCAAAGCACCACAGAGGGACCCCAGGCCCGCGCCCAGCACCGGGGGCCGGGAGCGGGCCGCCCCACCGCCGAGAGCCGAAAGCCTCCGCATCCCACCGTACGAAGGCCTGGCAGAATGGGAAAGCAGGACAGTCCGCGACAGGGGGCGTAACCTCACGCGCATGGTGGAGCGGTACCCGTAGACGGCACGCGCAGCGCCCCCGCCATGGGAACGTGACCCCAGCACCATCGCCATGATCGTGTTGGAACGTGGCCACTACTAACAAGTGCGGATCACCCCGCACCCGCAGGAGAGCCACTGGAGCCTGGAAGCCGTCGACTCCATGCTCCCGGCGACCACGGCCCTGCCGGACAGCCCTACCCCCCTGCCCAACGACCAGCCCCCGGACCCCCTAACGGCCATCGTATCGGGGACAGCTGGCACCTGGCACCCAGGCCATGCCCTCTACTGCCTCTGGCAGTGGGCGCGGCGCCGCTGGCCGCACACCAGGGAATGGACGGCGACATTGAGGTTCCACCTGGACGACGGGCAGCAGCTGGAGGCCATCCCCCCAGCGCGAGCGGACGGCAGAAATCCCCGGTGCAACCAACCTGTGCCCCGCCTTTGCGATCCACCAGATCCGGGCGCTGGCGCTGGGCGAGCAATTGCAGCCCGCCATCCGCACTGAGACGGAGGCCCAGGCGGCACAAGCATCCCTTGTGCTCAAAATCCCAAGTGCCCTCCGCAGCGCCCTCGTGCGGCGCGTGGGAAACCCCCTAGGGCCCTGAACCACCGCGAGGCGAAGGCGGGAACACACTATCATGAACACGCGGGGCAACACCGTCAGGACCGCCCCACCCCATCTGACGCAGCACACGCGTGCCCTGCCCACCGCAGCCCGTCACGGGCAGTGCAGCGACGACGCACTGCCGCGCACGCGCGGCGCGAATCCCGCACCGGCAATCCAAAAACGGGGAGACGATACGGCAGCCCCGGGATCACCTGCTCTCGCCAGAGGACCCGACGAGGAGCGTCAAACCAACGGCTGCGGAACCAGCCGTCAACCGCGACAACCCCTGGCGAGCCGACCTTACCCAAGAGGACCCCCTCGTACAACCTGACAACGCGCGACCGTGCGACAGACTCCACCAACGCCTGTCGGTCGGGCACGCCGGCGGGAAAGGCGTCGACCTGCCCGGCACATGCAACGGACACCCAACCAATATGGGCTACCCTTAGCGGCCCGTGATGTCGAAAACGAACAATGACCCAACGAATTTCTCCCACATCCCCCGGGCGGGGGCCACGCTCCCAAGACCCCTGCAGTCCGCCCAGGACAGAGAAGGGGACGAGGCCCAACACGGACCCGTCCTTCCACCTAACCCTCCGCTCCCACAAACGGGACACACGATCGACCGGGCCAAGGGGCCAGCCAAACACGCGGGACCCACGGCCAGACCGATGACCACGGGAATGTTATCGAGAAGTTGTCAAGAAGGTTACCTTCGGAGGTGAGAATCAAGGGATACATTCGCCGCTGGGACCGGCACGCACCTCCTCCGAGAAAGTTAAACCCCTGGGACGCTGGGGCGGTTTCGGCACATGTAACCTGCGAGAATGGTACAAGGGACACGTTCCCCGCAGCCCAGAAACTGAACAGCGTCAAGAGACGAGAGGGGGTCCTCGACACTGACCAGTATTCCTTTCCTCCGGACCCCTACCAGGGGCACGCAAGGGGCCAAAAGCTAGCCACACACAACCCGCGAGCCCGCCGGCTCATGCCGGCGAACACGGGAGTGTTACACCGAGCCCAGCCCGCCACGCCAGACGGGACGCCCCGACACCAGAGCATGAGCCAGGCCACCCTAACCTCCGGACACCGCACTGCGGCACCGACACGCCAGCCACAGAACACGCAAGACACAGCACGATACGGCACACGACAGGCAGGCAAACACGAGCACGAGCACCAAACCACAGAGCCGGAGCAACACCCTGAGGCCCCCGTGGGGAGCACGGGGATGCACCAAGGGGGACCAAAGGGGCCTTGCCACCGACGGGAGTGTACATAAGATCGGCACAAGCGCAGCTGACAGGACGGCCGAAGGACACTGCGAAATACCAGGTAAAGAATTGTGCAAGTGAAGATGCCTCCAGGGCGGGACAGGGCCTGTCGTACCGAATTTGAAAACGTTTCTGACGCGGTCGTACCAATTGTTGCTACCCCTCTTTCCCTGAGGACACGCCCCGCCATGAGGGGGCGGCGCACCGCCACAACGTATTGTACCGGCCCCATGCAACTGGAACAACCGGAACCGACCATACACGACAGCCAAGACGCAATGCGTCCAACGGCAGGACAAGCCGGCCATTGGGCGGCGCAGACGATGACGTACCAACCACAGTAATGCCAACAACACAACAACCACACGAGCGGACATCCCAAAACCGGGCACACCGCAAAACAACATCCCCGACGGGAGACAAGCGACGTAGGGACAACTACAGCCACCAAACACGGCCGGCCGGGCCCATACGGGCCACCACGCAACCCAGACGGGCTAACCACCGGCGAACAAACGCCGGCGAACCAACACCACGCACCGGGCACGCCCCGGTCGCGACACATCCACCGCACCGGACAGGCAGGCTGCCGCAACCCTCAGAACAAACCAGGAAGACAATGAAAACCACGTCCGACTACATCGGCGCGGGCTACACAACCGGCTGCCGATCAAACTGCTGCAGGACAAAGACCCGACAATATACAGACCACACGCAAGCCGGCCAACACCCAACCGGCCAGGCATGCAAGGGTGGAAAGGCGAACGGCGTCCCATGGGCTGGCGACAACATGCTGCGCCACGCCCGCCGACCACCATACCCACAATCACAACAGAACACCACGACTCTACCATCACGAACCCGACCAACCAACATTAATCAACAACACCACACTACACTTGGACAAACCAAGACGCAACTAACCGGCACCGAAACGGACGTGCCGGCTACACAAACAACGTTCGGCTATATGACCACCGGCAGCAGCGCGACGGAACCCATGCAAACCCAGCCGACCATGAGGCGGCAAAGAAAGCTATGCACAAACCATACCGCAGCTGCAGCCGCAACCTGACTGTAAACAGACCACACGCAAGCCGGCCAACTTCAAACCAGCCAGGCGTGCACGGGTCGAAACGGGAGCGGCGTCCAACGGGTTGGCCACGCCATGATGCGCCACGCCCGCTGACGACGATACCCACGAACAAAACACAACGTCGTGACTCTACCATCACGCAGCCGACCAACCAACAGTAACAAACTACACCGAACGATTAAATGACCGACCAACCAACCAAAACGACCTGCTTCGAACCACCGGCCCCCCGGGAGAGTGCAAGCTCGACCGAGTCAGGAGGCGTGAGTGTGCGCCACCGCATGCGAGTCCCGTAGCACGTGCTTCTCCAAGTCACCTCACACCTACTGAAAACCAACCCAGGTGGGGTTGCCTGCAGGACATGGCCTTTGGCCTGGCTCCGGGCCCCTAGGCCCCAGAATCCGGAGGTTGATGAGGATGTGCAATGGGACCCTCCCCCACGTGTCATCCGCCCGAAGGAGAGGAATGTGAGACTTCGGTCGAACATGGGTTACCTCCCTGGGCAGAACCCGCTGTAGGGTACTGCTCGCGGCAACCGCGCCCTTCCCCCATGTGGGGCAGCCGCTTTGTGGGGGCACGTGCAGTAGGGCCGTGGCTCGGTGAGCAAAAGCCCCTTAGTAAGAACCCCCTGTGGGGCAACCCCAGTCCCGAGATGACCTACCTACCCTACCTACCTCCGGTGGTGGATGCAACTCAAATGTTGGACAATGTTTTCAAAGTTTTATATAAATATGGTACACATCATCTGATGTCCACTGAGATGGGCCATCTCCTCATTTTGCAGTCTGCTGTGGATCCTCTACATGCAGACACAAGTGCTTCTATTTTCCTGTTGGGGGGGACTTCCGATATTCACGAGGTGTTGAATTATAGTTGATTCTGGGATGTTGAAATTCAGAATTGGGTCTGGCACTGTAAGCATCACATTGATATTGAGCATTCGGCTTACAGTGATGGTTCGTTTTTTGAATCTTGCAATAAATGTGCCCGTGCTGTTGTTTTGGAGGATGGAAGAAGACTTTGTGTGAGACCCCCAGGATACCAAAGCGCATACAAGGTAGAAGTGTATTGGATGTTCTTGGCGTGTAAGTATAGCTCCTCCTGAACTACCATATTTACAGATTGTTATGCAGTTTTGAAGGCTGTTAACTTTAGAAAGGAGCGCGTAGTGGAGGCGAGATAGATTAGATTAATTAGGGAGTATGTAGATTGTAAACATTTATCTCTTCAATATGTGAGGGGTCATTCGGGGAATCAAGGTAATGAAGAAGTGGATAGAGGGGCAAAGACAGCTATTCACCTGCCGGATGCCCCTGTGCAACTTCCCGCTGAAGTGGGAGATGTCTCTTATCATGGTGAATTATTCACGTACCCTCACAAAGTCTGGACTAGACATGAGACGCCTACGCATGAACACAAAGGAATATGGTCGGGATGTTGGAAGCAGTTGAAGGTCGGATTCACTATTTGGATCCGTAGATTTTTTTTTTTTTTTTTGGTAACACAAGTCCAAAGTCCATGGCCACACGTCGGTGGCTAGGGGTTAGCCCAATATACAAAGAGCACACCCTCATCCCACTCATATATGGTCAGGGTATGGACATTTGCAGAGTTCAACTGAGAATTTACAAAGGCGGCATCAGGGAGGTGATCGCCCCATACTGCACGCCCGGGGGCAGTGGCAGATCACGTGGGGGCACCGTCCATGCGGGCATCTGCCGGAAAGGCTGCAAGAAAGCAATGGAGCCCGTCATACAAACTGTATATAGAGGTGGTGGTGGGGGGGGGGGGGGCTGGACGCTCGCCAGCGGCAGCAGTACTGCAGTGCAGGAGGTCCAGGTAGGCCAGGAAAATAAAAGGCAGCCATTCCCAGACCCTGCGTGCGCAGCTATGCATAAACTGTCACCACAGGTGAACCGTTGGCGGCAGTTTGTGTGTGGTGTGGGGTAAAGGAGGGGAGTGGGGAGCAGGAATAGCGCGATACGCCACATTTCGGTACACATTCAAATGGGGGTCATGCGCGGAAAAGCGTCGCGCGTATGTGGGCCCAGGGGTGCCCAGGACAGGCCCCAGGTGACTGGGTTGCTTGACGGTGAGCGTGGCAAGTGCCAGGTAGAGCAAGTGGGCGACGAGGTAGGTGGGGCACCGATAGGATCGATGGCAGTGGCCTGGGCGACACCAACATGAACGACGCACGACTAACTGGACAAACAACGAGAACTGAGACATGGGAAGGGACCACAGGACCACTGATCGGGAAGGGTGTGCAGCGTAGCGGCCCCCAAGTAGAGAAGGTGACTGGCGCGCCCCCTAGGGGCAGCGAAGGCCAGGCGCCCACGGTACAAGTAGTGCTTGTCTTCAAATCTCCTGTAGCCAAACTACCACACCGCACTCGAGCTACTCAGCACCAAATTGTAAGGGATGGAAGGTCATAGCTTGGCACTTACACGAACTGTCACCACCCCTGTACAGTAATTCGATGCTCCCAAGCCAATCCAGGAGCCCAGTCGCAAAGCTGAAAAACGCCGAAGCATACAAACGTTACAACCACCCAAATGACTATAAAGGCGTCGCGCTCAATGCAGTAGTTCTTGTCGACCCAGCAGTCCACCCCGAAAAGGGGATCCTGCCCAGAGATCATATCCCACCACCTCCGTACGAAAGAAGACTAACAGTTGGATCATGACCGACCAGTGGGGTACAGCAAGCAGTCACAGCCAGCACAGCGGGAGCAGCGTTTTCTAAGAAGTGCAATAGGTCGTACCCGTCGGCGATCACCAGAGAATGTTTCTCGACATACCCAAGGTACAGCACCTGCCAGGGCGATAGGGGAAGATCTCAAGCAGCATAAGGACAGCATTTGGAATTGTCATGCATCCCCAGTTGTAGCCCAACGTCGTCAGCCATATCCGCGGGCACAGTCAAATAGCAGCACCAGCAACCCAATCCCGTCCAAAACGTGGCCAGCGAGAAGCTTGCGCCCGGCATCAGCTCCCACCCTTTCCCCAGTTCCCCGGGAACTCTGGGTACTCGGGACAGCACTATTTGGATCCGTAGATTTTACGGTGGCATTGTTTCGCCGGGTTACTCCTTCCCGTTAACTTACTGGCACCCGGAGCACACAGGAGCAATCGACCCTCAGCGATGCTCGTTATGCAAGACTTATCACAATAAATCAGTCCATGGGAATTTGGGGCATTGTGGTGAGAACTCTACGCTAGTACAGATTTGGTTGTAGGCATGGGGGTCAGTGAGGCAGAAAGTATTGATGTGGCGTAGGGTGGCGGTGGCCCGCGACCTGCATATTGTCGGGAGAATATTGTTGCCGTGCTCCTTAGTCTCCGAGTTAGCTCAGCAGGAGGGGTGGATGCAGTGTAAGAGGGCGATCAATAAGTTTTATGCCAGGATTTTGTAGGATCTCACGCCTTAACTTCTGAGAACCCAATTTTCGCACATCCCACCACAATCTATCAAACGCTCAGTTTATAAGGAGACTGATTGGATGGTCGAGGTATCTGTGACTAAACCGCCCAGGAAGCGTTCTGAGATGACCTAGAGGGATCATTTTGTGCTTTGCTTCCCGCTTTCTGTTGGGTAGGACATGTCTGATTCGGAATCGTTTCAACTCAGTCAAGTTGAGACGAGGAGGTCACCCTCTGTGGACGCATCGTCACATTCTGGGGTTTCAGAGGATACTGGACCAGACCTGATGGTGAGGTTCAGAAAAATCGTCAACTATAAGATCCGTACCTCCAGGCAAGAAGCCGAGATGCACAGGTTGGACACGAAATTGTTTAAGGTTGAAGTTTCGGTGGAGATCTCCCCCCCTGTGAAATATGCAGATCAGACACCGGAGCCTGTGATCAATGCAGTACCAGATCCTGTATTCAACTGTGTGCTGCATTCAGACAAGGCTACCCTTGCGGTATGGGCATCCGCTGGGGCGGGGGGGTATGATCTTTCTGCAGCCAGTGACATCTCGATTCCACCCTGGTGTTTGAGATTGGTGGCGCTTGACTGTGCCTTTGAGATTCCTGTGGCGTTTGTGGGTCTGGTTTTGCCTCGTTCTGGTCTTGCTCTGCGTTGCGCTGTGGAATCTGTGCCAGGGGTCATTGATTCGGATTTCCGAGGCACTTTCTGTGCATTGCTGCGTAACTATGGGTCAGAGTGTTTTGCAGTACATCTTGGAGATAGAGTGCCTCAGTTGGTGATTGTACCGTGTTTGTCGCGTCCGTTTCATGGTGTAACTGCATTGTCGCACACAAGCAGGTCTGAACAAGGCTTTGAGTCCACAGGATTCAGGGAGGTAAATGACTGCATTGAGTGACCGTCTTTCTCCGAATCACAGGGAATTAGTAGAGGGGCTGAATATGCGCAGCTGCAAGGTACGAGCGCTCAGGGCACTTATTACAACACTGAACCATGGTCTTCCTATCAGTGGGGTTCACAGTCAAGTACGTACCCTGGATGGTGCCCTTCAGTGGAGCCAGTTGCCAAGAGACCTAAGGGCAATGCCCCTGTTTGCTTCAATTGTGGGGAGTCGGGGCACATGCAGCGGTTGTGTCCGCGCATGAATTGGTGGTAGTTGCGATAATTGTTGTATTACGCTTTTGCATACTGTGTGAGTGCATGCATTTCTCTGGCCCATTCTGTCTGTGGCTACATTCTCATTCACCCAGCCTGTCTTCGTGCCAGC
This sequence comes from Eutreptiella sp. 'Long Island Sound 2002', assembly GCA_964036045.1. Taxonomy (NCBI): domain Eukaryota; phylum Euglenozoa; class Euglenophyceae; order Eutreptiales; family Eutreptiaceae; genus Eutreptiella; species Eutreptiella sp. 'Long Island Sound 2002'. The sequence goes on from OZ038381.1 coordinate 58,234,182, forward strand.
AGATGATGTCTGTGGGCGATGTGTTGCCACGCCGTTCATTTCTCTGCCTTTGCTTTCTGCGTTTTGTGGGGAGGAAGCTTGGCTGCTACAATGATTGCTGAATCTGATGCAGGAGTGCTATTTATGCCCTGATATATACTTTGCTGCTCGATTACAACCAGCTCAGCAACTGGTTCAACCACTACAGCAGCATTCGGATATTGGGCAGCAGTTGCTTCAGGGATGAGTTGGTGAACCTTGGTGTTGAATTCCCAGGCTGTGCATCACGCTTTTTTTTGACAGTGGCGCTGGTGATAATGGAGGTTCTGGGTCCGGCGTTTATTTGACAGCGGCGCCTGGCATGAGACAACCTGGCAAGGGACAATGGGTTTGTGTGCTTTGAGTTTTGTATCCGACTCCCATGGGGCAGACTGTGACACCTGCGCCATTGGGAATATCCTGACGTTTGTGTGGCCTTAGGGCCGTGTCTGCTCATCAATGGTGTCTCCTACTGTTGCTTCAGAGATGAGCTGCCTGCCATTTGGTGTTATATTTCCAGGGTATGCATCAGTCTGCTCAAAAATGAGGCTTCTTACGGTCTTTTCATCATCTGCGCATCAAGCATTTATTTGACAGCGGTGCCTGGCATGTGACATTGGACTTGTCTGCTTTGATCTGTGATTCACACTCTTGCGGGGCAGACTGTGGCACCACAGCCATTGGGAATATCCTGACGATTGTGTGGCCTCAGGGCAGTGTCTGCTCATCAATGGTGTCTCCTACTGTTGTTTCAGAGATGAGCTGCGTGCCATTTGGTGTTATTTTTGCAGGTTATGCATCTGCTCAAAATGACGTTTCTCACAGTCGTTTCATCACCTGTGCATCAGGCATTTATTTCACAGTGGCGCCCGGCATGTGACAGTGGAGTTGTATGCTTTGATTTGTGATTCAGACTCCTGCGGGGCAAACTTTGGCACCAGAGCCATTGGGAATATCCTGACAATTGTGTGGCCTTAGGGCAGTACCTGCTCATCAATGCTGTCTCCTACTGTTGGTTCACAGATGAGCTGTGTGCCATTTGGTGTTATATTTCCAGGGTATGCATCAGTCTGCTCAAAAATGAGTTCTCTTATTGTCGTTTCGCCATCTGTGCATCACGCATTTATTTGACAGCGGCGCCTGGCATGTGATAGTGGAGTTGTCTGCTTTGATTTGGAATTCACATCCCTGCGGGGCAGACTGTGACGCCAGAGCCATTGTGAATATTCTGACGTTAGTGTGGCCTTAGGGCAGTGTCTGCTCATCAATGGCATCTCCTGATGCTGTTTCAGAGATGAGTTGTGAGCCATCTGGTGTTATATTGCAGGGTATGTGTGAGCCGTTTGTTTGACAGTGGAGGCTGTGATAAGGGAGGTGCCTGCTTGTAGCGCTCTTTGTTTTGTCGGGTTTGGATTTCCTGGAGGATATTGCATTTTTTTATGCGAGCATTCTGAATTCTGATCACACAGGTGAGGTAATTGTGGGGTTCCAAATAACGTTTGCTAATCAGTTACATCAGTAATGAGGGGCGCTCCGTTTGTGTGTGCATATATTGTTGCTTGTAAGCTACCCTGTGGTGACAGCTTACTTGTGAGTTGTTCCTTTGAGTTGCCTAAGGGACTGATACAGTGCTGTACTTAATGCTCTGCTTTGGTCTTCATGGTTGATTATATTCAGCGTGTCTCCTTGTCATTTTGGGCAGTTAGGACCCCTGCGACCGGACATTTCCCAGTTCCAGGGCAACCCAATGAACCACTGTCAATCAGTGAGGGCAAACAGGATCATCTGGAACATACTCAGGATGCTCCACAGCAGCCGTGAGGGCACATAGGAGGATCTAGATAATCCAAGATATTCTGGGTACCCCACAGAGCCCAACACAAGCAGACAGGGTAACAAAGGGGCCCACAACAGGGATAGGCAAACAGATTCTCAATGGGCTCAGGTCTCACATAGGTGGATAGCTACCATACAGAGACAGAACACAAAGAGAATCAATTCGCAAAGGTAGTGGGGACATAGAACAGTACATACGCTACTGGCACCCATTGGGTAACCAGTGTTGTATGATAAAACAGTGTCGGACTGAATTGGTAACAAAAAAAAATCACAAAATTCCAAAATTAGATATCTCCATAGGACTGAGGACACATAATGACATTAATCAAGGGAATGGGGTTAGGAATTGACTAACCCCCCCGCCGGAACATCACAAAAATGCAAATTGGATATCTCCATAGGATTGAGGACACATGATGACATGAATCAAGGGAATGGGGTTACGAATTGACTGGCCCCCCAAAAAACATCAAATCAATCCAAATTGGATATCACCATAGGATTGGGGACACATAATGACATTAATCAAGGGAATGGGGTGAGGAATTGACTAACCCCCCCAACACATCAAACAAATCGAACATTGGATGTCTTCATAGGATTAAGGACACATAATGACATTAATCAAGGGAATGGGGCTAAGATGAGTATGAATCCAGGAATTTAAATATTCCTGTAATGAAATAAGAATGCGTAAAAATGTGCATTTAATGCACATGGAGATTCTGGACAGGTGTGTACCCTCAGAAAATTTCTAGGCCGTCATTTGACGGATTTAGGTGTATCGTCGATCGTTGCTAATAAATCACGCCCTCATCCCTTGCATCTTTTCTGTTCAGATGTCCCTGTGAGGCAAAGCGACGTAAGCCGCGTTCAGGCCAAACTGCAGCCCAAGGAAGACTGTCCAGAATCCAGAGACCCCATTAACGTGCAAAGAAGTTTCAAGACCACCCCCTCGCCATAAGGACAGGACAGGTACAGCCTGCAGGTACCACAGAGACCCAGACTGCGTGCCCTGACCGTATCCTGCGTTGCACTTTGCGTTTTTTCACTTGGAGAGAGGGATGCATGATCACATGACTTTGCATGCCCATTCTAACTCCCTACTAAGCCACAGCCGACCGAGCGACGCCACTGAGCGCAGTGGGGGCTGTAGAAGGTTATTACAACAAGGCAAAAATCGGCGACTGTCTGGCGCAGCGCCCTCTTTTCAGTGTTAGGGAAGTTATGGGTAATTTTAAAAAGATGCTGAAACCATGGGGAGGTCAAGAGAAATACCCTTTTACCCTTGAAATGCGACAGTGGTGGCCACCACAGCACAAAGGGGGAATAAGAAAAAGTGTATTTCCATTCCTAGGGGTAAGCATTAGTTGCCTTAGAGATGCCTAGAGGCATGCTACATTTTTATCTTGGTATTTGCCTAACCAAAAAATGCTGACAAAGCATTTTGACCTAAAAACCCAAGCACTAAACTTTGGATGTTGTGTGGACCCCTGACCCCCCAACTGCTTCTGGACTGAGTGAGGCGCTGACATGATTATGATGATGATAAATGCTCACAACTTGTCCATGCGCTGCTTCCCCATTTTCTATTTACATAAGGCGTTCCGGTTGTATTTGTATCATGGGCGGTTAAGTCTATGTCAACAATACTATATTGTGCTGAGTGTGTGTTTACGTGTAGTTAGTTGTGACAATTAGTGTAATGTGTGTGCGTGTGTTTGGGTGTGTGTTGGTGTGTAGCATGTGTGAAATTTGACATCATGTGGCCCATGATGTTGTATGTATGTGTGAACGAAGACGCCAGCGTTTGGAATCAGGTCAAAAACCGAAGTGGGTTGCTCTGAGGTAGTAAACCGGTACCCAGAACCCCATGGCTAGGGCAGGGCATACAACCGGTCTCCGGTCCACTAACCCCATGTACGGAAGGGAAGACCGGTCTCCGGTCCACTAACCCCATGTACGGAAGGCGCCCGTTGACGCCCGGTGCGAGCCCGGCGGGAGCGTGTTCCGTGCCGTAAAGCCCCGCATCGGCAACCGATGCACCGCCAGCGGAGATTTATATATCAGAACATCAGGAATCAACAGGGTTTTATTTTCATATTGTTTCCGTCAATCTTTACGCTTCCGTTCTGATATTCACTGTTTTGACTGCTGGCGGTTGGATCGCGACTTTACCGTAACCGCCAGTTTAACTGTTTATAATGGAAATTTTAACGCTATCCATGACGAAGGCTCTAAAGTCTTCAGGAACTGCATTGATGCATCCGCAATTTTCACATTCTACACTCGCAACCTTAATCCGAATTTTTCAGGATGTCGAAATCGGATTTTCGACTTCGACATCCCCGCACTTGATTTGACCTCTTTCGAGTGGACCTACGTGCTTCTCTATGCACGAATCAACTTTCCTTTTATCTTGCCCTCCATTTGTCTTAAAGATATGGGCAAAACAAAGTTGATTCGCGAGGCCACTCGTGAGGGTCATATCTCGTGTTGCTTGCGAGGAATGACAATAATGAAAACGTGGGATGTATTCACAATACTCCCGACGTAATTTAGGAAGCATTATATGCCTTGCGTCTCCACACGTGCGCGCTAGTGTAATGGATCATGGTCAAGAGGGTAGAGTTTGCGTTACAACTCTTTGGCCATGATATTGCGTGCATTAAGATAACTTTCGAGTGTAGCGCGCGAGTGTTGCTGTTGCATAGGAACTCTCCTTGAGTTTCTATGAGCGATTGACACAAAGTTATGCCCTTGGAGGGGCATGACATATCGTGGGGGGAGCTACCTTTTTGGGCAATATGTGGTATGTGCCATGTGTTGTGTTGCGTGCCCATTTGGCGGGTCCATCGCTCCAAGCCAAACCCGCCAATGCACTTTATATTGTGCAAGCCCCTTCTCCATACTCCCTACGATCAATTGCAAGCCTAACCTTCGTGAAGGGAAGCTTGTGTGGCGATCCCGAAGCGATGCGTTGGGAGCAAGGTGTGTGTTTTGTAATTTTCCATAATTTCATGTGCCCACTTGGGAAGTAGCGCTCGTGACCTTTCAAAGCGCCCCAAGTGGAGCACATATGTGGAATCGAAGGTCATTCGTGTCAAGTCATTATGTTTAGAAGGATTAGTTGATTGCACGATCCAAGCCGAAGATGTTATAATATAATTGTGCACCTTTCAATGCACTTTTGTGTGTCTTTGTGCCAATTTTGCCGTTTTTGGCCCGTCATGATGTCAAGTGGCGACCGTGTATCTCAACGTTGCGCCCAATTGACATCATGACCCAGGAATGTTATGAGGGTACATACTTCGGTGCCCAACATATCTTAGACCCAGCGAAAAACTCCTCTTGGGCTTGGCATACCGTGGCCGCCATGTTGGCGATTTGGGACTATCCCAAATCATGGTCTCACTTGGCGACCCTGCCATTCCCAAAACCGGAGGAGTTGGGCGACGCCCAAAAGATATGTTGGGCACATATGACTTGATACCAATCCTATGGCACACTCCGGTCCGAGTCGGGCATGTGCCTCATTTGCCCCAACCATGAGTGTGCGTATTTTTGGCTTTTGCTGCCCGCCGTGCACTATGTTGAGCCCACCCGTGCACGCCAGACGCATCGACCAATGGACCATATATGACATGGGTGTTATGCATATTGGTCTCCATGGTTCACACACCACATGGGCGAAGCGGAGCACCCTTCGTTAAGGCGCTAGCCCAAAGTGAGTGTGGGCAATTTTGCCATTTTGGCATTTGTGGACCCAATTGGGATCGTCACCACGCCAAGTGGCATGGCGATTTTTGAGAGCCAAAGTCGAGGGAGTCTTTGTTGGACTCCCGGTGGATTGCGTATGGAATGGCGGATCCGATCTTCCAGCCGGCGTGGAGATATACTATTGGGAGCACCCCGAATTTTGGCTCATTTCGAGCAGCCAAAATGACCCCATTTTTGGACCCCAATTTCCCCCTTCCGTGTGGTCAATTGGCGGCCTGATTTCTCTATGCCTACAAGAAGCCTGAACCTAATTTCAAGTTGTACACTCAGATATGAGTCCTAGATCCTGCCTCCTAACCTGTGAGCCATTGGCCTTGCCCTGGCCGGGCGAGCCACGCGTGGAGATGACGCCAAATTTGGTGATTTTGGCATCATGACCCCACTTGACGAATCCGTGTTGCCCTGATGCCGGGACCTCAGAGGGAACCAGGTTGGGTGAGGGCTCCAGAGAGTCCTTACTCGGGCATAGGGTCAGTTGCCCCGTCCCTACCTCTGGCGGGTCCAGACAAGAGGTCAATTTTGGAGATTTTTGAGCTAATTTCGGTTTGGGCTGAAACAGCCCATTTTCAGCTACCAACTCCTAGGGGATAATGGCGGGGCCATATCTCTCGTTCAGAGGGGAGTTGGGACCTGCTGTTAAGGGAGCATAGGAAGCCACTCCTGGTTGGCCTTGGAGCTCCCTGGTTCCCAGGAACTCGCCTGTGGCTGGGCGGGACACTTCTCCCTATTGGCAGGGTTTCAGGGTCCGGACTGAGCAGGGCATGGGTTGTGTTTGAGCCCCCGCCCCCACCAGCCACTGATAGGGTCGGACCTGGGATTGGGATATGAGTTGGGACTGAGTGTCTATTGTCTTGTAATGCCCTTACCCCAGTCCAGTCTTAACACCATGTGTACATATCCTGATGTGTTGCTGTACATACTTTCGTTCCCTTGTTGCAGAGTGGCAAGGATCCTGAAACGCTTTGTCACATGACAGGAGCGTATTGATGCCCTTGTGAGCGTAGTGCTTTGCCTGCCTGCTCACCTGTGCGTGTCACCGCAGCGTCCCGTGGCCGGCCCCCCACGGGAACGCGTCAAAAGCGTTTCACCGCCGCGGGGTTACCCAGCCCTCGCGTGCCACTCGGGGCCACCGACCCAGAGCAGCGCGGCGCAGCTCGCAGCGCAGCGCAGCGGCTCGCAGCGCAACGCAGCGGCTCGCAGCGCCACCCAGCGACAGCGCCGAGTTCGTCACGGAGCCCGCAGCGCCGTCCAGAGCATCGCCCTGACCGCGCAGCAACCGTGAAAGAGGTGCACAGACCAGGACTCCTGCATCAGCGAGTCCCATCGGCCGACCAGCAAGGCCGCGTCAACCACCTCCACAACCACCGGCTGACCAGCACCAGCCGCACTCCCAATCCAGTGCTGCAGCACCCGCCTCAACAACCACCATCAGTTCGTTGAGTGGAACGAGTGCACACCAAGGACCTCAAGACCAACTACGCCCCCGCTGCCATGGTGAATTGGCAAGAAGCGGGTAGGACGTGGCCACGGCCCCACCCCCATGCAGCGCACCTACTGCGTGGGTTGGTCTGGGACCAGCACTACCGCCACAGCCACCCCCAGTGCGAAGGCGGCATGCCCAGGAGCTTCGAGCTCCGCACGGACATCGCCCCCGACCGCCTGCAGGCCGTGGAAGACTGGCTGCGGGCGGAAGGGTTTGCCTTCCGCTTCAAGCAGAGGCGGTGGAGGACCTGGACCCGGCCGGACAGGCCCGGCGAAGGGCTGCGCCCCGACGGGATTGAGGAGGACGAGACCCCCAACGCGTACCCGTCGGGCGCCACGATCAATGTCTCCATGTGGGACATGATCGAAAAGAACTTCCCGGAACCGGGGAGCGAGCGCAGGCTGCAGGGCAGCAGCAGCGCGTCTCCGGGGAAGGAGAAGCAGTCTGCCGGGGACAGGAAGCGGGACCGGAAGTGGCGGGAGTACCGGGAGTCCCTGGCCGCCGAAGCCGCCCAAGGCGCCAAGGGCGGAACCCCAGCCCCCAGTCCCCAACGGGCCAATGGTGCTCATCACCCCGGCCACGCCACCCTCGGCGACTTCATCCAAGTCGCCAGGCAGACCAAGGCCAAGCCCCGTCCGCTGCTCCTGAGGCCCCAGCAGGCCCCAGCAGGCCCCAGCAGCGACGTGGAGTCGGCCCACCGCGGGAGGATGCCGGCCAACCAGGCCAGCTCCAGCAGCAGCGTCGCTCCCGACAGGGACGTGGCGCGCGCCTGTGAGCGCGCCTGTGGGGTGCCCTGCAACCTTCGGGTTGCCCGGCAACGGGCCAAGCAGCACAGCGCTGCCACCGGGGGCGCTGTCGGCATCGCCCAGGAGGAGGCTGCGGAGTGGGCGCATGGCATGGCCATCCGCGCCCAGACCGTGGCGGCCATTGCGGCCGGACTCACGGCCGTAGCCACCCATGGGGCAGCGACTGCCCAGGTCAACGGTGAGTTGGCGGCAGCCGACGAGGAAGCCCGCCTGACGCAGGAGGTCATTGCCTGCAAGGAGGCCGAGGTGAGGGCGCTGGAAGAGGCGCTTGCCCAAGAGAGGGCAAAGAAGGAGGCGGAGGAAAGGGCCCACGCCGAAGCGACGGCCAAGGCCCAGGCGGACGCCGCCAAGAAGGACGCCATCGAGGCCGCGCGACGGAAAGGTCGCTGAGGAGAAGGCCAAGACGGAGGCGGAGATGGCGGCGTTGGAAGCGCAGAAGGCGCGGCTGCAGCAGGCCCGGGAAGCCGAGGCGGCTCGTGCTGGGGAGGAAGCCGAAGTGCGTGCTGCCGCAGCCACCGCCGCCGCAATGGAGGAGGCAGAGGCCAAACTCCGCCGCGAGACTCCCCCGGGAGGATCACGAGTGGAGACCCTTCGAAAGCTGTTCGAAGGGGACGCCTCCTCCAAGATGACGCTGGACGAGGCCGACACGGGCAGCAGTGGGAGCAGTGGCCCCACCGCTCATCGACGGAGGAAGGTCAAAGGGAACACCCCCGAGAGGCCACGGAGGCCAGCGGGCGGACACCCCCACGACAGTGACCCTTTCCTCACCGCCAGCGACGGTCCAGCGACAGGGGATGAACGAGGCCGCCGACATCGCCAAGTGGTGGCTCTGACGGGCGGAGGAGGCGGAGACGTCCCCATGGAGCCGGAAGGTGAGGATGAGTATCTCCCTCCTCCCTACCGGAGCTCAGAGTCTTCCGAGACCGAGACGCCCAGGTGGGGCGACATGGATGAGGATGACGACATGGACTTCGGCATCACGAGGCAGCGCCCATCCTGGGACCCACCGAGGCGACCCGGCGGAGACCCACCGGGACCCCCTGGTGGAGGACCATCAGGACTCCCTGGAGGACGCCCACCAGGTGGACCCCCTGGAGGCGGACCACCGGGCGGGGGAGGACCCCCTGGACGGGGCAGACCCGGCGGAGGCCCTCCTGGAGGACCCCCTGGGTACCCCGACGACCCACCAGGGAACGGCGACCCGGGTAACACCTGGCGGTGGATTGTCTACCTCCGCAGGAGGGTCCAGTTCCTCGAGCGCGAGGTAGACACGGGCAAGGGCGAGATGACTCGCATCTCCGAGGTCGCCGCGCGCGCGCAGAGAGAGCTGGACATCGCCAGGGCCGAGACCAGGCAGCTGAACACGGTCATCAGCGGCCTGCAGCAGAGGCTGGAGAGGCTGGAAGCCCGTGGGAGCGTCGGCAGCGACCACCCACCCCTGGAGTCTGGCTCGTCGGACGACGGCTGGGGACCCGGACCAGGTCCAAGCAGACCCCACGCCCCCGGCGGAGCCCCCAGGAGTCGCCCCGGCGCCAGTGCCCCCTCTCTCACCGCCCCCTCTCACCACAGCGCGGGCCGCCGCAACGAGCGCGTGCCGCCCGGCAGTGGCAGTGAGGACTGGCGTGATGAGTGGCTCAGCGCGGAGCACCGCAACCGCCGTGCTCCACCGCGGACACCGGTACGCCCCCGGCGCCCCGCACCAGCCCTGGAACCAATCCCAATGGCTGGTGGGCGTTATGGTGGACTCAGGGATGAGGTCCCCAGAGGAGACGTGGAGTGGGATGTCGGCGAAGGTGAGGACCCGGACCTGGACCTGGAGGAGTTCGACATCAGCCTGCCGCGTGGTGTACGACGGGAGGCCGCTGAACGCAGCCGCTGGCGCCGTGATGAGGATGCGTACATGGAAGGAGTACGGCGTGAACATCTAGGTTCAGCGTACATGGAGGAACCGCGGCGTAGCCACAGGGATTCCATGGAGGAGATGGACGTGGCCGCGGTGGGAGTCCGTGGGCGAGGCCGATGGGAACCTCGGTCGACCTCGCGGCCGGCGTTCATGGTCTCTAAGGCCGCGGATGCCGCCGTGTGGGAAGACTTGAAGGACATCAAGCCCCCCATGTACGATGGCAACCCCCTCAACCTCGACCGCTTCTTGGAGAAGCTGGACGATTGGGGGCTGACTGTCACTGAAGACCTGCCTCCCGCGGATGCGGAGAGATATGTCTTCAGACGGTTCAGGTACAGCCTGCCGGAAGTGCTCGGAGAGCTATACTTCGTGGCGACCAAGGAGGGGAGAATCAAGACCCTCAAGGAAGCCAAGAAGTGGCTCAACGAGCAGGAGCGGGTGGACGCTCCGCAGGTGGCGGCTAAGCGCTGGAAGTCCATCAAGCTTGAGCATGATAGACGGGAGATCCGCCTACGAGATTGGCGAGACTTCTGAGAGAAATACACCCTCTTCCGCCGCAACGTGGAGGATTGGAACGAGGGTGACGAGCAGGCACGCCTGCTCTCCATGCTGCCGGAAGCATGGATCAAGAGGGTCACCAAGGAGGAATCCAAGAGGGCCAAGTCCAACCACACGGTCAGGATGATGCTCCCCAAAGAGTATCATACGAACGTGGTGGCTTGGACGAGGAAGAACGTGGCCCGGGATGTCAAACGGCACTCCCTGCGGAACGCTCTCTTCATCACCGTCTCGGGCAATCGCGAGAAGACCGCGATGTGGCGCCTTGACGAGTGTGAGTTGAGCGGCCAGACCATCCGTCTGCAGCCCATCCCGGCGCGGATGAGCTGCGACGAGATCCTGGAGTGGGTTGGCGAGGAAGTCCTCAAGGAGTACCGAAACCTCCACCACACCCGCGGGTTGAGGCCTGGCGACCGCGACGTCAACTACGTTGGCGAGGGACCTGGCGGGGAAGCTGCCATGGACCCAGCGGGAGCCGGCGGCGATGAGACTCTCGTCGACGATGACGACGACGATGAGCCCGCCGAGGTGGCCGTTTGTGCCTTCGTGGCCAAGAACCTGAGCGCGGGGAGCAAACCGGGAAACTGGAAGCCCCTGCAGCAGGGTTGGAGGAAGCAGGAGAAGAGGGACCCCCGCCGCATTGGCGACCCTCCGCTGTCCTTTGGGGAGTTCATACGAGCTCACCCTCAGGGCTGTTTCGTGTGTTATGGGAGGAAGCGAGGCTTCAACCATGACCACCGAACATGCCCCGTCCACAAGGCCGACACGGAGGCTTACAAGAAGGCGCACGGGTCGAAGAAGCGTGCGCCCGCGGGTATCCGGGAAGCCAAGGTGGAGGTCGACAAGGACGAGCTGGCCAAGCTGATGTCGTCGGTGGGGACCGAGTTGGCCAAGGAGATCCAGGAGATCAAGCGGAACTGGGTCCCCAGGTCGGATAACAAGAACAAGGAGAACAACCAGAACGACCAGAACAAGGACCAGAACAAGACAACTAGAAAGGAAAAAAGGGAAAGGAAGAAGGGCGTCAACGAGGTTGATGCCGAGGAGACTTCCCCTACTTCCACAACCGACGCCCCCTAGCGGAGCCCCTGCAGCCAAGGGCCCCAGCTAGGGCGGTCGCAGGATGGTGACGTGGGAAGCGCCGAACCATCCCAGTCGGGAGTCGATAAGCACAAGGGGACTGCCGCGGGCGGAAGGCCCGGTCCGGCACCCAGTCGCGGAGGCGGGGTGAGGGCAAGTGAAGGCACGAACCCTTGCACCCGTCCGTCCTTCGCGACCAAGAATGTGTTTGATGTACTACAAGATCTATCCGAGAGTATCGGAGGATCACCCGGACCGCAGCTGGATGCTGCAGATGGGCAGCCTAAGCCCATTGTCCACGACCTGCACCAGTCGCTTGTTGAGCTTCTGGAACGGCCGGAGATCCTGAGTTTGCACGCCGTGCGCCGTGTCGGTCGCGAGCGGCAGTGGCATCTTAAAGTCCGTGCCTTATGCGGGGAAGTGGAAAAGGTTTTCGACGTGTTGGTCGACACGGGAGCTCAAGTCAGCTTGGTCAAGGCTGGCCTACTTCCACCAGAGTGTCTGACCGACAGTCGGAAGCCTGTCAGGCTGAAGGTGGCGAACGGCCAGTACATGGTGGGAGGCACGAAGGAAGCGGCCATTGGGCTGCAGTTCGTGAACCATCGTGAGCTGAGCCGCCCACACCTCGGCAAGGAAATCCTCCTGCACGGTCGCTTCTACGAGGCCGAGATGGACTGGGACATGATCGTTGGATACGACTTCATGATGGAGACGGACTCCGGCGTTCTCCCGGCCCAGGCCTCTATGACCCTGTACCAGGACGACCTGCTCTCGTGGCTTTCGTCACCTGAGCACCATGTGGAATGCCAATGGATCCACCCCGAACGCAATCAGCTCGAAGTGGCTGCGCTGGACACTGAGCCCACTGGGCCAGCAAACCAGGAGTACGGCGTAATGCCGGAAGTGGCGAACCGAGTGGTCGTGGACCTGGGAGCGTCGGATCTGGCCCTGGATGCGTTCTCTTCAGGAACCTCCGCCCATCTTCGGGTATGTGAGAAGTACTGGAGCGCACAGGACTCCGCGTGGAAGAAGCACTGGGATCCGCATCAGGGCTTGATGTGGATCCATTGCCCTCGATGGGACATTCCAAGAGCGATAGCGAAGATTCGCAAGCACCGCTCCAAGGCAGTGCTGGTTGTTCCTATGGGATGCACCGAGGAGGGGAGTACCCGACATTGGGTAGCCTCATTGACCAACATGACCTTAAACAAGGTCGTCCTACCGGCTGGAGAAAGTGTCTATCAGGACGCTAAGGGACAGCCCATGCCACCCCAGAGATGGCCAACGGAATTCCACTATGTGGATGGGGGCCTTGATCAGGCCGACGCCACGGACTTGGTGTGTGTCAACCGCATCATAGCGGAGCCATGGCGGCAATGCTTTGCGGTTCCCCCTGTTGACATCGCAGAATCGGAATCGGAGGACCCCCTCACTGAAGAGGAGTGGGATCTGGTTCAGGGGTATATGGATCAGCCCTTTCACGACTGGGGAAACCAGCGTGAGGGCAAAGGCCAGGACAAAGCCTGGTGGGAAGTGGACTCGATCGTCTCTGGTTCCTATGACGGGAACACCTTCGTGCAGAGGGTGCTGGACCACCTATCCAGCCAGGACGAGCCAATCGGGGGTAACCCACCCACCTACGGCGATCTATTCCGAGGTAAGACCAGAGATGGCCCTTTGGGCTACCTGGGAAGACCACCTGAGCCGAAAGCGAGCGGAGTAGCTACCCCTCAAGTAAGCTCCGTGGTCCAGGTGCCCGGAAAAGCCAAGGCGGAGTCCGATGATTGCCCCAAGATCCGGGCATTGAGAGCCAGGCTGAAGCAGAAGTATGGTGATACCTTCTTCAGCGGTAAGCCTGTGTTTCCCCCACCGGTGCGTGGACCGTATGGCGAGGCCAAGATACGACTGAAGCAGGACCCCCGTGTGTATCGTCACCGGGAGTTTGCCCTGAGGGGCGAGAGGAAGGAATCCATGGAGAAGATCCTCCGTGACTTCATCCAGAGAGGCTGGCTTGAGCCGTGCCATTCCGAGTGAGCCTCTCCCTGCTTCGTCGTCCCCAAGAAGGTTGCCGGTGAGTGGCGGCTCGTGGTCGACTACCGCGGCCTGAACGCCCAAACGCAGCACCACAGCTATACGCTGCCCCTCATTGAGGACATGCTGCAAAAGCAACACCGGCGGAGGATCTTCACGGTGATTGACCTGAAACATGGTTATCATCAGATGCCTCTCGCCGAGGAGTCCCGTGCCTGCACAGCCATGAGCACCCCACTTGGACCTCTCCAGTGGAAGGTGATGCCCACGGGCGTTACCAACGGCAATGCAGCTTTTCAGCTAGCGGATGCTGGCGAACCTGCTTGAGCCGGTGCGCGACTGTGCGGACCCCTTCGTGGACGACGAGATCATCGCGTCCGGGGACCCCAGTATGAGCTACGAGGAGCTCCTGGAGGCACACGAGAGGGACGTCACTCGAGTGCTGGACCTTCTGGTTCCGCACAAACTCACGGGCAGCAGTGGCAAGTCCACCATTGCGGTCAGCGAGGTGGTCTTCGCTGGCCACGTGGTCGGGAACGGGCAGCGAAAGCCCATACCTGGCAAGGTGGCTGCGATTGAGCACTGGGAAAAGCCCAAGACGGTCTCTGAGCTACGGGCGTATCTGGGGTTCTGCAACTACTACTCGGGGTATATCAAAATGTATGCCGAGTATGCAGCCCCCATGACGACCATGCTCAAGGGCAACCGAGAGGAGACCAAGAAGGGGTCCAAGAAGGCTCTGGTCTGGACAGCTGAGTCCGACCGTGCCTTTGAGGGGATGAAGCAGGCGCTGCTATCCGCAGTGGGTCTGCACCTCGTGGATCCGGACCGAGGGTTCGTCCTGCGCACCGACGCTTCCAACTACGCCATTGGCGCTGTGTTGGAGCAAGTGCTTGACGACGGGAGGCACGTGCCCGTGGCCTTCTGGAGCGGAGTCCTGGCGGAAGGCCAGAGACGGACGTGGACGCCCCGTGAAAAGGAGGCGTATGCCATCGTCATGGCTCTCAGGAAATGGGCTGGGTACATAGCCCTCCATCCCGTCACCGTCTGCACCGACCATCAGAGTCTGCAGTCGTGGCACAAGGAGCACGTGGACACCCCCTCAGGTCCCGCCTCCCGACGGGCAAGATGGCATGAGACCTTGGCCAAGTTCGACCTCACGGTTGTGTATATTCCTGGAAAGGATAACACTGTGGCGGACTGCCTCAGTAGGTGGGCCTATCCCGCCAACAAGGGCATGACGGATATCTCTGCCCATGGCGATGAGGCTGAGACCGCTGAAGCGAAGAGGATCATCGAAATGGAGCGCCTGATGGAGGAGGAGGGTGCTAAATGCTTCGTCGTCATGGCTGCAGATGCCCCCCTCGCGTCGAGGGTGAGCAGAGCGGTCAGAGTACTCGCCCCTGATGGAGCTGAGTCCGACAAGCACCTCTTCCCGGAGTCTTGCCTCCAGGACGACTGGACCGACGACTACGCCAAGTCTGAGGCCTTTGCGGCCGAGTATAGGGCTGTGACCGACCCTGATGACGGGCAGAAGTGGCCAAAGGGGCTGACTGAGGAAGATGGCAAGCTCTACCGGAATGGTAAGCTGCTAGTACCAGAGTCCCGGGTGCTCGAGCTGTGTGAAGCTTGGCACCACCACATGCTGCACCCAGGGGTCAAGAAGCAAGCTCTTGACATGCAGCGTCGGTTCGAGATCGACCATATCGGTCTCTACACCGCCATCAAGAAGGTCAGGAAGGGTTGCTCGGTCTGTCAGGCCTGCAATCCCGATAACCGGAACGTCAAGGGGGAAGCCCAATGGACCCCGGTTCCTGACCAGCCCATGGAGAGCGTGGCCATGGACGTCTTCCCCATGCCCGAAGTGCACATTGGCAAGGAGACCTTTGACTGTGTGGTTCTCTGTGTGGACCGCCACAGGGGCTACGTTGTAGCCGTTCAGGCACGCAAAAAGGGGTTGCTTGCCAAGGAAGTCGCAGTCATGATGATTCATCATTGGCTGACCGTCTTTGACATCTCCCGCACCATTTGCAGTGACCGAGGGCCCCAGTTTACTGGTGGCTGGTTCAAGGCTATGTGTTCCCTCATGGGAATACGTCACGCCAAGAGCGTCGCCTATCTCAGCCGGTCTAACGGCCGTGCTGAAGTGGCTGGACGGCAGCTGTTCGAGAAGCTGCGCAAGATCCACATCACCAATCCACGTCGGAACTGGTTTGAGGAGATGTGGCCTGCTCTGAAGGCCCATCATGACACCCCCACTCCGGGCGGTTTGTCCCCTCACCAGATTCTGTTCGGCAGGGACCCCCTGGGTAGGGGACTTCCCTTGTCTGGTGATGGCATGGCTATGGATGCCAAGGAATTCTTCGCGCGGCAAGAGCAAACGGCGCGGGACATCCGCCAGCAGCTCGAGAAGGAGCATGCTGAGCGTCAGAAGTCCGCCCCGAGCTCGACAGCGCAGAAGTTCAGGGTGGGAGACCCGCTGTGGGTGATCAGACCCCACCCTATGGGCACCCACCGCACCAAGACCTGGTTCACACCCGGCGAGGTGGTCCGCAGGATTGGTGAGGACACCTACCGCATCAAGGTGGGTCACGGACAGTTCCGGGAGCGCCACGAGAGTCAGCTCAGTGTGCGGGAACCCGACCTCCGTGGCCAGCATGTGTCCCTGAGCTACGCCGCACATGAGGCTGATTCTGACAACGACTATGCTGAGCAGGACGACTATACCGTCGAGAAAATCCTGGCTCAGCGTCCGAAAGCCTCGGCACCCGGAGGTCTGGAGTTCAAGGTTCGTTGGCGAGGCTATGGGCCGTCCCAAGACACCTGGGAACCCGTCTCCTCGTTTGTGCCGCGGGTCAATACTCCCTTCATGGAGTACATCCGCAAGCACAAGACCAAGATCCACGTTTCGGACTTGGCAGCACTCACCCGGGCGATTGCAGCCAGGGGTGCCTGATCAGCGCCCTGAGCTCTCCCCTGACGTGTTATGAGCGCTTGTGAGGTCGACCGATCGTCCCTTACTTGCTTGCTCTCTTCCGTCTTCCGGTGACCTACCATCAGAGTGGCCATATACCCCCCCCTGCTGAATCCAGAGGAGGATGGCCCCTCTCTTCTTCTATTCGTCACTCCCCCCCCTGCTGAATCCTTGGGAAACCAGGTAGGGCGACTGACCTTCATATTTCTGAGCTCTTGGGGCCTTGAAGCCCATACGACGTTGCGCAACGGATGCCGCTGTCATCGGCATTGCGATTTTTTGGTGTGTGGTCGGGTTCCATGGCACTTGTGGAATCCAGACCAGTCGACGTGTGTCAGCTGACTATTTATGGCCTGCACTCAGGCGTTTTCCTGTCCCATCTGCATATGCCTTATCCTAACCGGGGCGTGGTTTGGCGCTCTGTCCAGAGTGTGTTTACACGCCTCTTTACCCCGCTTGTTTTGCTTTTCCGCCCCTCCAGGATATGTGCATCTGTATGTCAGCCCATCACCGACGGATGGACTGTCTTTTCCCCCCTGATGGAATGCGAATCGGATTACAGGGGCGCCCTGAGTCGCCGTTTACATGTTCTTACATAGGGTCCAGCCTGGCCCAGTACCAAATTACAGATTCTTCTGTTTGAGTGCCCGTATTACTGTGTGCCCTATTCGCTGTGATGTGTGGAGGTCCTGAGGGCGCCAGGCGGGAAGCCCAGTTGCCTGACTACACTCCCAGCGGTCCGCCACTGTCAGTCCCAGTGTGAGCCTACCGATTCGCAGACGCACTTGCAGTCGGAGGGCGGCCTCCGGTGCTCCTGACCTCGGTCAGTCTGCCTGGGAAACTGGTGGTTTGAGGAGTCGACGCCTCCGCCCACACTGCATGAGGACTCCCTCATGTATGGCCTTCGTGGTAATAGGGCGAGGGAAAAGACGGCCTTGATGCCCGATCCCTTAAGGAGGAGCTCGTTCGGCTGTGGCACTCTGGACTCGCGTCGTATGGATATGGACATGGTGCGCCCGAGGAAGGACCCGTGGGGACTCTCCCCAGTCGGCGGGCCTTGGGAAACTTGGGGTAGCCTGATGCATCTTTGTGGTCGCTCTCGACCTGTGGGACCACCTCGGTCGTCGCGTGACGCCTATGTTGGCTGTGTATGCCACTGCCACTGTGGTGGTGACCGTAGCAGCCGGCACCCGGTGCGCCTGGTATGGGTTAACGGGTCCTTTGGATGCCGAACAATCGCCGCCAGGACCCGGGACTTGATATTTGATACTATACGTGTGCTACGAGCTTTCACAGCATCATACCTATCTTACTGTGGGATTTGGGCAGCCTAACTGGAGCCAGCCTGAAGTGAGGATGTGACACCCCCCCCCCTTCAGGAAATGGTCCTGGGTACCCGCTGCCATGCGTGGGTGTTATCGAGCCCCCCCAGGGTTTGCTCTAAGGAGGGGGGTGAAGCGGTACCCAGAACCCCATGGCTAGGGCAGGGCATACAACCGGTCTCCGGTCCACTAACCCCATGTACGGAAGGGAAGACCGGTCTCCGGTCCACTAACCCCATGTACGGAAGGCGCCCGTTGACGCCCGGTGCGAGCCCGGCGGGAGCGTGTTCCGTGCCGTAAAGCCCCGCATCGGCAACCGATGCACCGCCAGCGGAGATTTATATATCAGAACATCAGGAATCAACAGGGTCTTATTTTCATATTGTTTCCGTCAATCTTTACGCTTCCGTTCTGATATTCACTGTTTTGACTGCTGGCGGTTGGATCGCGACTTTACCGTAACCGCCAGTTTAACTGTTTATAATGGAAATTTTAACGCTATCCGTGACGAAGGCTCTAAAGTCTTCAGGAACTGCATTGATGCATCCGCAATTTTCACATTCTACACTCGCAACCTTAATCCGAATTTTTCAGGATGTCGAAATCGGATTTTCGACTTCGACATCCCCGCACTTGATTTGACTTCTTTCGAGTGGACCTACGTGCTTCCCTATTCACGAATCAACTTTCCTTTTATCTTGCCCTCCATTTGTCTTAAAGATATGGGCAAAACAAAGTTTATTCGCGAGGCCACTCGTGAGGGTCATATCTCGTGTTGCTTGCGAGGAATGACAATAATGAAAACGTGGGATGTATTCACAATACTCTCCACGTAATGTAGAAAGCATTATATGCCTTGCGTCTCCACACGTGCGCGCTAGTTAAATGGATCATGGTCAAGAGGGTAGAGTTTGCGTTACAACTCTTTGGCCATGATATTGCGTGCGTTAAGATAACTATCGAGTGTAGCGCGCGAGTGTTGCTGTTGCATAGGAACTCTCCTTGAGTTTCTATGAGCGATTGACACAAAGTTATGCCCTTGGAGGGGCATGACATATCGTGGGGGGAGCTACCTTTTTGGGCAATATGTGGTATGTGCCATGTGTTGTGTTGCGTGCCCATTTGGCGGGTCAATCGCTCCAAGCCAAACCCGCCAATGGACTTCATATTGTGCAAGCCCCTTCTCCATACTCCCTACGATCAATTGCAAGCCTAACCTTCGTGAAGGGAAGCTTGTGTGGCGATCCCGAAGCGATGCGTTGGGAGCAAGGTGTGTGTATTGCAATTTTCCATAATTTCATGTGCCCACTTGGGAAGTAGCGCTCGTGACCTTTCATAGCGCCCCAAGTGGAGCACATATGTTGAATCGGAGGTCATTGGTGTCAATTCATTATGTTTAGAAGGATTAGTTGATTGCACGATCCAAGCCGAAGATGTTATAATATAATTGTGCACCTTTCAATGCACTTTTGTGTGTCTTTGTGCCAATTTTGCCGTTTTTGGCCCGTCATGATGTCAAGTGGCGACCGTGTATCTCAACGTTGCGCCCAATTGACATCATGACCCAGATATGTTATGAGGGTACATACTTCGGTGCCCAACATATCTTAGACCTGGCGAAAAACTCCTCTTCGGCTTGGCATACCGTGGCCGCCATGTTGGCGATTTGGGACTATCCCAAATCATGGTCTCACTTGGCGACCCTGCCATTCCCAAAACCGGAGGAGTTGGGCGACGCCCAAAAGATATGTTGGGCACATATGACTTGATACCAATTCTATGGCACACTCTGGTCCGAGTCGGGCATGTGCCTCATTTGCCCCAACAATGAGTGTGCGTATTTTTGGCCATTTTGAGCAATTTTCCACTTTGGCTGCCCGCCGTGCACTATGTTGAGCCCACCCGTGCACGCCGGACGCATGGACCAATGGACCATATATGACTTGGGTGTTATGCATATTGGTCCCCATGGTTCACACACCACATGGGCGAAGCGGAGCACCCTTCGTTAAGGCGCTAGCCCAAAGTGAGTGTGGGCAATTTTGCCATTTTGGCATTTGTGGACCCAATTGGGATCGTCACCACGCCAAGTGGCATGCGGATCTTTGAGAGCCAAAGTCGAGGGAGTCTTTGTTGGACTCCCGGTGGATTGCGTATGGAATGGCAGATCCGATCTTCCAGCCGGCGTGGGGATATACTATTGGGAGCACCCCGAATTTTGGCTCATTTCGAGCAGCCAAAATGACCCCATTTTGGGACCCCAATTTCCCCCTTCCGTGTGGTCAATTGGCGGCCCCATTTCTCTCTGCCTACAAGAAGCCTGAACCTAATTTCAAGTTGTACACTCAGATATGAGTCCTAGGTCCTGCCTCCTAACCTGTGGGTCATTGGCCTTGCCCTGGCCGAGCGAGCCATGCGTGGGAATGACGCCAATTTTGGTGATTTTGGCATCATAACCCCACTTGACGAATCCGTGTTGCCCTGATGCCAGGACCTCAGAGGGAACCAGGTTGGGTGTGGGCTCCAGAGAGTCTGTACTCAAAGGGCATAGGGTCAGTTGCCTCGTCCCTACCTCTGGCGGGTCCAGACTCGAGGTCAATGTTGGAGATTTTTGAGCTAATTTCGGTTTGGGCTGAAACAGCCCATTTTCAGCTACCAACTCCTAGGGGATAATGGCGGGGCCATATCTCTCGTTCAAAGGGGAGTTAGGACCTGCTGTTAAGGGAGCATAGGGAGCCACAGTCAGTTGGCCTTGGAGCCCCTTTGTTCCTAGGAACTCGCCTGTGGCTGGGCGGGACACCTCTCCCTATTGGCAGGGTTTCAGGGTCCGGACTGAGCAGGGCATGGGTTGTGTTTGAGCCCCCGCCCCCACCAGCCACTGATAGGGTCGGACCTGGGATTGGGATATGAGTTGGGACTGAGTGTCTATTGTCCTGTAATGCCCTTACCCCAGTCCAGTCTTAACCCCATGTGTACATATCCTGATGTGTTGCTGTACATACTTTCGTTCCCTTGTTGCAGAGTGGCAAGGATCCTGAAACGCTTTGTCACATGACACGAGCGTATTGATGCCCTTGTGAGCGTAGTGCTTTGCCTGCCTGCTCACCTGTGCGTGTCACCGCAGCGTCCCGTGGCCGGCCCCCCACGGGAACGCGTCAGTAGAAAACTAGGGGGCACTGAAAATCAATGCCCTGAAGGAGGAGTAAAGATATGAAATGACTCAGGCTCTGTTGTTTTGCCATTGAAAAGCTTGGCTGGTTTTGAAAACCCTTGCGTTTCACCCCTAGGGGAAAACATCCGGGCAGCACAGCACCGTCAGGCAATCACAGGGCATGGCTCAGGGATGTGTCTGGGATCATATATTGCTGAGTACTGACAGCAACTTTGGTTGGGTGATATATGACTGCCTGGGGCTCAAAGCTCCCGTGTAGGGGCAAGTAGAATTTATTGGCATAGACTGGAACGGCTACAGCGATAGACCCCAGTGAAGGCCGAGTGATGGAAATCCAGGTTGCGCTCTTTGCGCCGTTTCTGGTGCTCAGAGCAAAGGAAACTTGTAGTGCGGTCTGTAGGAGGCGCCGCAAGTGTGACGCGCGCTACAGGGCACGGAGAGGTGGTCGGACATTGTACTACACGGTGTCCTTCCCAATGGGTTACCTAGACCTCGGACCATTGGCGCCACATGTGGTGCTTACCGCATAACCCTTGTCGAATGGGAGCATGCTCACCGGAGTTCTGATGATGGCCTTCAGCTGCGGTGCTGGTCTCGGGTGCCCTGTTATATAGGCTGACAAAAGCTGTCTACCTATCGTCACAGAATGCTCGAAGAAAGAAAAGACCAACCACAGACGTGTGAGACCCCCAGCAGGTGGCACGTGCTGTGTAAGTGTGCGCTGAGAAATATTTAGTTATGTTCGCCGCATGAGCCGTGGCAGGGTTGGGAGTTGGGGCCTCAGGAGCCGCGCCAACGGGCGTCCAACGTTCGCTATGGTCGACCAGCCAGTGTAGATCTTCGGGAACAGTGGAGAGGGTGAAGGGCATGTCATAAGGCCGCGGACAAGAACCGGTACTGGAGCTCAAAGAAGATGTTGGCAATGCTCTCCAAAAACGCCCCCAGGAGTGTGGACTCCCCAGAGGATGACTGGAAGGTTGGAATGGAGGAATCTGCCGAAGTAAGTGATACCGAACTGCCGGCGGATAGTAGCTGTCAGGGTGAGGACCGAGGTGGTGCCAGTTGTGGCTGACATACCTTCGCTTACGATGCGGGGACTGAGCGACAGAACGGTTGATGTCATTTTTTCCCTCGACTGCGTGGGTGCCTGCAGGTTCCCAGGCGACGGCGTCTGTAGGGACCTCCAGGTGGGAGGTTCACTGCGGCGTGACGGTGCGGGCCCAGTGGAACAGTAGGGCGCGTTCTCTGTACTAAAGTATATCCAGGCGGAGGTAGAATATACGAGCAGTCGTAGTTAATGAAGGGCTCATTGCACCAGACATCGGTGGCTGGTGCGCGAAGGTCCCCGGGTGCAGCAAAGGTATTGGGGGACTGAAGGAGGGTGTAAGACGCTGGAGCCGAGCCATCAGAGTAGTCGTCGTCGTCCCTTTCGTCCCAGGGCGGCAATGATGCTGCGGCGTACACGATGCTCGCAGGCATTGATGAGAGGCGCTCACGGACTTCGGGCGGTGCACGAGTAATACCACCCTCGACATAAAAATCGGGTGGCGTTTGACAGCCCATTGTAGGCAGAAGGAAGGTTGGCGGCTGTAACAGAGTAGCCGGCTGAGCAGGGGTAGAATCTTCAGTCGTCAGCGAGGCAGCCAAAGTGTGGGCAGGAGCCAATGCCGGTGACCGTGTCTTAATCAAGATAGGGAATGGAGCTTCAGTGTCCACGAGGGCTGGATCATTTTTTTGAGCAGCAGCGTAGCCGGTTGTGCAGTATGCGTAGCATGTTTCATCGTTGTAGGCTGGTTGCACCTCAGCGCCCTACGGCTCATGGGACGTAGGAGTCCAGGTTGGCGGCGGCGGTGAATGCCAGCTAGGATAAGACGGTAGAGGTGGACATTCAGAGTAGGCTGGCGGTTCGTTGCCGGAGGCTAGTGCAGCCCCACAAGAATATTCCCAGGCAGGCGGTGGCCAAGGGCTGAAATAGTTGCCGTAGGAGTCTGCATGGAGAGAAAGTCGCCTGTGGTGAACGGGGAAAAGAAGAAATTTGCCTGAACACTGTTCGCGTTGAATGGGCAGCGATTTCTGGGAGTAGGTAGATATTAATTTGTACAGACTGCAAGAGGACTGTCTGAAGGGTGTACTCGAAGAGGCGCCACTGCGATTGCGGCATTTCGGCGGCAGAACCGTTGTGTCGCAGATACGAGCAATCATAACTGCGCTGGGCGGAATTGTATGGAACTGTTGTAGTTGCATCTACTGGGGAAAAAAGTCCGGAAAAGCCCCAGGCTGAAGACAATCAGGAATGTATTGGATTCAAGCTCATTAGGATCCGACCGCGACTTTTTAATTGAGGCACTGACATTGATCCAGAACCTATACATTTTTCTATATTTTCTCATGAACGCTTAGCTATCCTAGTGGTCTGCACCCTAGGGGGCTGGGGTACCTCTTTTTGAGAGGTCCTGGGTTCAATACCCAGTCGGCCTATCTAAGTAGGAAGTTCCCATGTGACATGGCAGTGACCTCAGCGCCACAAGCCATGCCACCATCAGCACCTATGGGTCCCAAAACAAAGGGTGCCCATCTCTAGATGGCACTATAAAAGAGAGACTACCCATGTCGGCAGTTTTTTCATGATTGTAGGACGTTTTCTAACTATCCTTTTCTAAATCTGTAGTTTTTGTGAGTTCTATTGTGTAGATACATTGTCTACCTTTTCTCCATTGACTGCAGCCCTTCATGTTGAGGATTTGATCCTGAATTTCCTCTTCTGGCACTGTGGGTACGTGGAAGCTTTGGTCTATCTTTTCATTTCACCAAAACATCGGCATTTGGATAACCTGAGCTACAGCAAGAAGCAGCAGGAGCAAGGAGAGGCACAAATCAAAACAAGATCATCACGAGCATCA
This sequence comes from Eutreptiella sp. 'Long Island Sound 2002', assembly GCA_964036045.1. NCBI lineage: Eukaryota > Euglenozoa > Euglenophyceae > Eutreptiales > Eutreptiaceae > Eutreptiella > Eutreptiella sp. 'Long Island Sound 2002'. Next base: position 58,258,048 of record OZ038381.1, read on the forward strand.
ACAGTGGAAACCTGTTCCAAAAAGTTAAATTGCGTCGGTAGACTACAACTCGCGGGAAAAATGTCCAAACTACGCTTGTGCTAAGCTCAAAGACAAGTCCTCCTGGGACACACCAAGTGCAAACAAAAGTCGACTCACTTCCAAATGTGAAGATGGGCGTTTCGACCCTACAAGGGTCCTCCTCAGCCGAAAAGAGCCTATGGGACACAAAATGACATTAATCAAGGCAAATGAGGTTAGGAAATAACTAAACCCCCCCCAAGCATCAACCAAACCGAAAATTGGATATCTCCATAGGATTGAGGTCACATAATGACATTCATCAAGGGAATGGGGTTAGAAATTGACTAACCCCCCCCAAAACATGAACAAAATACCAAATTGGATATCTCAATAGGATTGAGGACACAGAATGACACTCATTAAGGGAATGGGGTTGCGAATTGACTAACCCCTCCCCAAACATCAAACAAATCGCAAACTAGATATCTCCATAGGGTTGAGGACACATAATGACATTAATCAAGGGAACGGGGTTTGGAATTGACTAATCCCCCCCAAACACATCAAACAAATCGGAAATTGGATGTCTTCATAGGATTAAGCACACACAATGACATGAATCAAGGGAATGGGGTTAGGATGTGTATGAATCCACAAACTTAAATATTCCTGTGATGAAATAAAAATGCGTAATAATGTGTATTTAATGCACATTGAGATTCTGGACAGGTGTGTACCCTCAGAAAAATTCTAGGCCGTCATTTGACGGATTTAGGTGTATCGTCAATCACTGCTCATAAATCACGCCCTCATCCCTTGCATCTTTTCTGTTCAGATGTCCCTGTGAGGCAAAGCAAAGTAAGCCGCATTCTGGCCGAGCTGCAGCCCAAAGAGGACTGTCCAGAATCCCAAGACCCCATTCTTAGGCCGCTCAAGTTGCATGGTCAAAATCACTCCAAATGCACCCCATTTGGACCATGCAAAAAAATTGTTTTTCACAGGCTCTTTTTTTTGAAAACAGAATATTAGTCCAAAGAAAGTATCTTTCTTACCATTTGTGCCATTTCGTGCCTTTTTTTGGGACAGCCGAAAACAAAAAAAAACTACAAAAAAATAAGAAAATCTTATGATTTCACTGGAAAATGATGTGCTTTTAGCGGTAATTGGCCAAGATTTACATTTTGCGTTCCCCTTGTTTTTTGAATGAACATGGTCTGCAGAAAAAATGATTGCTACATCATTTTCTGTTCTGCATGTTCATTGCATACCTGGAAAAATGATTTATTGATCGAATTCTATGCCCGAGGCCTCGCGCAATCAAGACCAAGGATCATTAAAACAGAAGCATGGCGGATTAAATATCAATGCAAAACATATGCAACATGTGGTTCAAGGGCTGCCCCATGCGCGAGGCCTCGCGCATAACTTACTAAACCAAAAACCTCACCCGATTCATTTTCGTTTGGAAAGACGGCTTCAGGGTCGAGTGGTCTTAGTACCCACCCCACGGTTTGATTTTTGATTTGCACTGCCTGAAAAAAGAGGCATAGGTTGTGACTTTCAAGTTCTGGGACTGCATTGCAGTCCTCATTGCGCGAGGCCTCGCGCAAAAAAAGGCCCAGAAAATATATTCTTTGTACCATTGTGATGGGTTCTCATCTGATAGCGCTTGTGCACAACCTTCACTGAAGTAACGAGTACCTAAATTGTCGTTGAGTCATTGAAATTTACCAGAAGCTTGCCCCCCCCGGAGGCGGAAAAAATCTTTTTGGGCTTGGTCAGCCCCTGCGCTTGGCAGACTGCTTCCCCCAAGGCACCTTCTTTCTCCAGGTATCGAACATCATCTTGATAATTGGTGTCGTTTGCACTACATTGCATTTTACTCTCCAAAAAATCAGTTCTTTTGGCCCAAACAAACGCTCAAAAAAGTGCCACGCATGGCAAATTCATATTTTCTTTGCTCATTTTACTTTGATCTATAGTCAACAACGGAAGGATCAATTTTTCTTCAGCCAAAGCTACAAGGGAGGTCCCTGTCCAGCTCAGGGTCATCTGTTGAGTGGACATGCTTCATGTGTTACCAGTGATACTCTTCTTTTTGCTTGACAATCCCCATAAGTTGTGGCAGGTGTGCATCATGAGCAATGCTGAAGGATGCACCCTGTGCAACAGCTCCAACGTATGTGCTCCTTTTGTTAGGAATGCAACAACATTTGAAATGATTTCTTGAGTCATCAATTAGATTTGCAAGGCTTGTTTAGAGCACTGAATGTCCGCCCGCGTAAACATATTGTACAATGTGATCAAGTCAAGGGTGCCTGTAATGTCACTCCAGTGTAGGCGCATGCTTGATTCCTCAGTTCTACCATCATTACCTGACTTTGGAGGGGCAATGGACTGCTCCTTGCGCGAGGCCTCGCGCAAGGAACAGTCCATTGCCCCCAAAAAAGCAATTTTTGGACCCATCAGGACCAAGAAAAGGCCAAAATTCCTTACAAAAGAGTTCTATTGGTGTTCCAAAAAAGGCTTGATTTTTTGCAAGCCAAAGAATGGTTCTTTTGATGTTTTTTCAGGCCGTGTATTTTGGGCACTTTCTGTCGTTTTATACCATGCAACTTGAGACGCCTAAGCCATTGGGGGGCAAAGAATTTTTGACGCCACCCCCTCGCCATAAGGGCAGGACAGGTACAGCCTGCAGGTACCACAGGGACTCGGACTGCGTGTCCTGACCGTATCCTGCGTAGGGTTTGGCGTTTTGCAACTTGGAGGGAGGGATGCATGATCACATGACTTTGCATGCCCATTCTAACGCCCTACCAAGACACAGCCGCCCCAGCGACGCCTCTGAGCGCAGTGGGGACTGTAGAAGTTTGTTACGACAAGGCAAAAAGTGGCGACTGCCTGGCGCAGCGCCCTCTTTTCAGTGTTAGGGAAGTCATAGGTAATTCTAAAAAGATGCTGAAACCATGGGGACATCAAGAAAAAAACCCTTTTACCCCTAAAATGCGACAGTGGTTGCCACCACAGCACAATCAGGGAGTAGGAAAAAGTGTTTTTCCATGCCTAGGGGTAAGTGTTAGTTGTCTTAGAGATGCCTAGAGGCGTACTACATTTGTATCTTCGTATTGGCGTAACCAAAAAGGGGTGACAAAGCATTTTGACCTAAAAAACCAAGCACTAAACTTTCGATGCTGTGTGGACCCCTGACGCCCCAACTGATTGGACATAAACACCATTTCCTGGACTGACTGAGGCGCTGACATTGATCCAGAGCCTATACATGTTTCTATATTTTCTCATGAATGGTTAGCTATCCTAGTGGTCTGCACCCTAGGGGGCTGGGGTACCTCTTTTTGAGAGGTCGTGGGTTCAATACCCAGTCAGCCTAGCTAAGTAGGAAGTTCCCATGTGACATGGCAACAACCTCAGCGCCACAGGCCCTGCCACCTCAGCACCTATGGGACCAAAAACAAAGAGTGCACATCTCTAGATGGCACCATAAAAGTGAGAGTACCCATGTGGGCAGTGTTCCCATGATTGTAGGATGTTCTTTAACTATCCTTTTCTAAATATGTAGTTATTGTGAGTTCTATTGTGTAGATACATTGTCGACCTTTTCTCCATTGACTGAAGCCCTTCATGTTGTGGATTTGATCCTAAACTTCTTCTTCTTGCATTGTGGGTACTTGGGAGCTTTGGTCTAGAATTTAATTTCACCAAAACATCGGCATTTGGAAAACCTGAGCTACAGCAAGAAGCAGCAGGAGCAAACAGAGGCACAAAGAAAACAATATCATCACGAGCATCAACAGTGGAAGCCTGATTTAACTTTGTCGGCGTGAGGGGACGGTGCCTTTGGTCTTGGGGGGTCTGTTGTGGGCTGTCGAGGTCTGGCGCGTCGGTACTTCGATGTGTTCGTGTTCGTCAGCGGCCGTGGCTGGTCTGGACCGTGCCCGGTAATCTCGTGGGTGAGAGGCGGGTGGTCTTGGGGTGTCACAAGTGCCTGTGGTGCGAGGGTTCTGTGGTGGGCGTTCTTCTGGGGCGCGCTGGTGTTGTCTTGGAGGCCTGTGGACGGAGAGGAGGGGCGTGTTTCGGATGTTGAGTAGGTTAGTGCACCTCTGGGTCATGTAGGGCATGGTAATGGATGAGACGCAGCATGTGATCCCTTGCGGTGGGGTTGCCGAGTTGCTCCCCGTGTGCTAACAGGAGGCGTATGCAGTGCGCCATTAGGGCCGCTGCCCTGCGGACTGCCTCTAGTTGGAGGTGCGCCGCCGCCATCATTGGCTCTTCTGCGTCTTGGGTCAGGTGTCGTTGCAGGGCTCGTGTCACCACCCCTCTCATGGTGGCCTCCTGAATCAGGGGATCCCCGAAGAGGTGGTTGGCCGCCTGGTTTGCGTGCCTGTGCGTCCCCTAGCCTTAGTGTTGCTGTAGGGTTTCCGCTGGGGACCAGCCCACTAGTGTGTCCCTGCCCTCATGGAGGGAGCATGTCTTGACGTGTTTCCAGTCATCCGGGGTGGTGTGGTCGCATGGGCAGCGGCCGTGTTCCTCTGCGATGTGGTTGTGCTTGCGGGCGAGCCACCGGGCAAGGTGAGGAATGGTAGTTGCTCCCTGAGGAGCTGGATGCGCCGCTTTTGCAGGTGGGCTGGGACCCACGGTGGGCGGAGCGCTGCGTGGTAGAGGGGGACTTTCAGCGTCTCCCGGAGCTCTTGGATGTGTGCTCGGCTGTCCGTTTTGCTGAGTACTCGGGCGAGGTGTTGGATGGCGTTGGGGTAGTAGTAGGCTCTGTCGTGTGAGGCATAAGGGGCGTCTTGTGGTACCCAGTCCGGGGTCTGATGGGGTTCCAGCTTGGGGGTCCAGGTGCTGGAGGTGTGTGTTGTTGCGGTCCAGGTCTGCGTCCTGGAGTGCCGGCAGGTGCGTGGTGCGTTGGTGTACTGCCTGGATGTCGGCCTTACCATTCCCGTACAGGTGCCTGTGGGACTCCTGCTTCAGGATGTGGAGTTGGACGTAGGGGGGGAGGCTGCGGAGGGCTTTCCAGAGCATCAGCGCTTGGGGGACGAGGCTTGTCGCGGTGGTCTTGTGGAGTGGTCGTCGTGCTATGCGGAGGAGTAGGTGCGTGTGGACAGTGGCGTTTAGCACAAACCAGACTCCGATGACGTGTCTGAGGTAGGTGGGCAGTCTAGCCGCAACTCTGGTGATGGCGTCTGCCATGGCGCCCAGTTCTCTGTGCAAGGAAGCCCCGTAGGTGGTGTGCCTCGTGTGGTGGTCCATGTGGTAGTGTCACTCGGTGTGGGTTAGTTGCAGGGTGGCTCCCCCGGAGATGGCCGTGAGGGCGGACTCGCCTGCTCGGTGAAGAGAACGACGTCAGCTGGTGATGGCTGTTGGAGGCCGCATGGGTTCATGGGCAGGTAGGCGTATATGGCAAGGCCCGTGGTGAAGTGGGCCACCGGGGTCGTGGGATGCAGCATGGGGGCAGCCTACACTCCTATCTCTTTGAAGATGATGCGTTTCGCGCGGAGGGACACGGCTAGGAGTCCCTGTTCTTGCTGTCCTTGTTTGAGGTAGGAGTAGATGTGGTGGAGGATGTAAGCGGGTTTCCGGGTTCAGGCTTCGGCATGTGAGGGTTTCTGCTAGGTGTTCGGGCGGCTGGCACGAGTGGTGGAGTGGATAGTAGGGATGTTCGTGTTTGCCCGTTCTGCCCGGTTCATGCATGCTGTAGCAGATGGCGATCCCGATGGCTGTTGGGGCGGGGCCAGGTGGGTGTAGTGAATAGCCATTGCGGTTCGTGGTCCGGGTTCTACGCCACTGTGGGGCTTGTGTCGGTGTGGTGGATCCACAGGGCCACCCACGCGTAGGCCTGCAGTGGCAGATGGGTTGTGGGTGGGTGTGGTGGCGTGCAATGAGGTGCGATACGGGCCACGGTGTAGTGGGTGTGTTGGGGTCACAGGCCCATCATGTGCGGGGCATTTGTTGGGAGTCGTTGGGGACCGCCAATAAGTCCTTGGGGTGTCATGTGGTGTTTTGATATGTGCCACTTTGACCTGTGGCAGATGAGGGTGGTCTGCGTGGGTGGGGCCTCGTTTGGAGGCAATAGTAGGGTTAGCGGCGGGACCTTGCCCGTCACCGGGGGCACGGGTTCGTGCTTCGCGCCCACTAGTGCGTAGGGCGCCGTCGCTGGGATGGAATACTGGGTGTTGCGCTCTGAAGTCTCGGTAGGCCGTCTTCATGTCCTTGTTGTCCGGTAGACGGTTCTCCGTAGCCCGTGCCATTCGTGTGCGCTACTGGTGGACGAGCGGATACTGAGGCCCGTGGGGAGCGGTAGGAAAGGGGTGTTGTGTGCCCTGCTATGATGGAGAACCCTCATTTGGGAGAGAGTGACGTACACCAGTGTGATTGAGGCGCCGACCAGGTCGATGGTGTTGACGGTGCCTTCTGGGTGGTGGCAGAGGTCTCTGAAGAGGACTGCCAAGGGTCCTTCCTCCTGGCACGTGTGGTTTGTGAGGATGGCGTGATGTGGGGAAGGGACCAAAAGCTGCATGTTGTTCCAGATGAAGGTGTTGGTGTTGGTGGGCATGCCTGTATGGTGGAGTATTCAGCGTGCGCACGTGCTGCGGGCTCGTTCCGCGGCCTGGAGTCTGATCGTGGCGACTTCGCGGACCTCCGGGGAGTGGTTGTGGGTCATGCGTTGGAGAAGGAGTGCTGTGTGTCTGGTGGAGGCTGCCTTCACCTCGTCCCCTATGGCGTCACCATAATGGGGACATGGCACACGGATGGCTCGGTTGGGTATGGAGGTGGGCTAGCCCCCGTGTACTGCCCATGCCTTGGTGACGGCGCGTGTGGCCGGTTGGAGGGCGGTGATGGGGTGTGTAAGGTGAAGTGCTTTGAAGCCTATGAAGGCGTTCAAGACCCCCGTGAGGTAGGACGCCAAGCTTTGGTGTGATAGGGAGAGGGCTTTGGTGGCCGGGGACGCATATCGTGGGAGGTGGGCCAGGTGTGACTGCAACTTGGGAGGGAGGGTGGTATCGCCGGCGTTGGTGGTCTGGATCATTCCAAAGTCGGTCGTGGCTTCCACGACGTTCATGGGGGGCCCTTGTGGCCCCAGTGTGGGGGCCGTGGCAGACCCCTTGATCATGGCAACCGACTTCGTAGGAAGGGCGATGAGGTTGTTGTGAGAGAGGTGGAAGATGGTCACGTCTAGTTAGTCATTGGCCTGCTGGGTGCCCCTGGGTCCGTCGTCTGGCGTGTGGGGTTGGTGTGCGGTGTGTGCGACCATGAAGTTGGTGTCGTCTGCAAAACGCACTAGGGGGGAGAGGCCGGGTAGTCTCGCTCGATGGTGAGGGCCAGGAGCAGTATCATGACGAGGTACAGGAAGAGCCCTTCTGCTCCTCCCTGGGGGACCCAGCTGCCTGGCTCTAGGAAGGGGCTGAGGCCCGCCCCGGTGCGGACTGTGTACTTTCGGGTGCGGATGTACTTGGAGGTGAAGTTGCAGAAAGGGAGGCCCAGGTGTTCCTGGACTGCTTCCAAGTGGAACCAGGGGGTGTTCGGCAAGGCTCCTTTCACGTTGAGGGAGGCAATGATGAGGGCCACCGGGTCCATGTCAGCAATGGTGTCCTGAAGGAAGATGGCCTTGTGTGGGGACCGGCCTGGGATAGCTCCCCAGAGGCTGGGGGGAATGTGGGGGTCCAGGTGGGGGCGGATGCAGTGCAGGAGGATGGCCCAGACCATCTTCACCGCCCTGACCGCACACACTATGGGGCGCCAGTTGTCCGGGTTGTCCCTGTCCGCCTTTTTGTAGAGGGTGTGGACAGCGTTGGCGCAGTCTGGTGGCAGGGGGGTCTGACCCGTGACAATGTCTCACAGGCGCTGGGCAGGGATGCGGAGGAGATGGGCGGGGAGGTGATAGTACGCCTCCGCAGGGAGGCGGTCGCAGCCCGCTGTTTTGTGTTTCTGGAGACTGTGGATGGCCTTCCGGACTTCATGGATGTTGAAGGCACGCTTCTATAGTTGCCTTCTTTGGGCGTGGTTGAAGACCTCAGGGAGGCGTTCGATTATGTTTTGGGTGTCTGTGTCCAGTCCTGTATGTGGTGGCGGGCTCGCGAGGTGTTGGTGTGGAGGAGGGTCGCCAATTGTTGCTTCGCATGCCACAGGACATGGAGCATGTCTCCCAGCGCTGTGGGTGGTTGGTCGTCCTCAGCGTGGGGTATCTGCTGCAAGCCGCAGGCAGCGGCGGCCGTGTGCATGGCTGTGAGTAGATCGGTGGGGTCATAGTGGTTGCGCCGGGCGCGGTCTATGGCCCTGTGGTACGGGGACTAGGCTTGCTTGTCATGCAGTGGCGGAATTTTCAGGGGGGACAGCAAGCCTTGGTCCGCATCCTGTGGGGGGTTGGGGCGAAGGTTGGGGATGGTGAGGCGGATGTGTAGAGGCCTATGGCCTGTGGGTGCCAGCGGGAGGGATGTGTACCGGGTTTTTGCCCGGATGATGGTGGTGGGGTTGCCGTAGCATACGTGGAGGCGCGAGGAGGCGGCCTCCGTTTGGTGGGGGGAGTGGGATGGTTGGCCTTCTAGGCCAGCGGTCAGGTCAACGAGCCCCAGCTAGTCAATGGTGTCGCGGACTGCATGGTCTTGGGTTGTGGCCTGTCCCCCTCGGTGTGCCGGGGTGGGGGCAGCGCTCATGTCGCTGATGATGACGTCGGGGGCCAGATTGGCCATCTGGCGGTATGCCTTGGCCAGGGCTTGGAGGAAGGGTTCCGTTGCGTCGCGGAAGGGGACCTGGGTGTTGATGACATTTAGTTGCGATCCGTCCCGGATGACTTTGTAGACGCTCAGTCTCCGCGGGATGCCGAGGTGGTGGACGAGGTGGACGTGGATGCCCACCCGGGCCGATAAGAGGGTCCCCGTGTGCCAGTAGCTTTCGTATGCTTTCTCCCCCGGGGTATATATGGGGGTTGGTTCGGGAGGGTCGTCACGGTGAAGGCCTTGCTCCTGGAAAGTGAGAAGGTGGGGGACGCAGTCCGTCTCCTGTGCCATGGGGAGCTCCTGGAGGGCGAGGGTGGCATCCTTGGAGTATGTGATGAACGGGTGGTTGAGGTCAAAGGAGTTGATGGTAGCCTCGGTGGCTGCGGGTCAGGGCTGTAGGGGCCTTCGTCCCCAGCCCTTGCCCCGTCAGGGAGGCGGTGGGCGCTTGGGTGGGCGTGGTGGGGGGAGGCCCTAGCTCCATTCCGGGGGGAATTACCCGGTGTACTTGGTGCCCCTGTGGGCCTTGTTCACCTCCCCCCCCATGGGGGGCTATTAATTGGGGGGCCGGGGAACGGGGCCCGGCCCCCCTCTAAAAGCAGTCCCTATGCCATTACATGCAACTCGCGCGCTAAAAAGAAACATACTTCAAAAGTGTACAATGCAGCCCCTCTAAATGACCGCCTCGGAGAGCTGATTGGCGCCGTCATATTTGTTTTGATCAATCATGGCTGTTTTGCAAAGTTAGGACCTTTACAACGTTTGAATTTCTTTACCAGCATCCACTAATTCCATATAAGCTAGGGATGTGATTTAAAGGTGCACCAGCAAGATTGGGGTGCCCAAAAACCCTATGTATAAGCCACAGGCCCCAAATCTCAAGAAATCCAATTGCCATATAATGTATTTGCTGTGCACGCTTGCATTTTGCAGTTGCCGGCATTTGCGATCTTTCATTTTGACTGTTCAAAGTGAACTCCAGCTACAGTGCATGAAATTTTGATCTAAGACCAGATTTATAAATGATTCTAAAAGCTGCGTCTTGCTGTACAATTTCAAAAACACTGTCAATTTGTTTTAGCACCGCTTTTCGATTTTACGGTTTTCGGCACACGCAGCCGCTCTTTCAGGCTCAGGAATGAGAAGAACACGCCAAATTGACTACAATTGCCCTTAGTTTCGTCGAAATTCGATACAATAGGCCCGACTTATGAATATGTCAATTGCATGCTATTTGCACCCTGTGTCGCTAATCTTGCCCAATGCACCCTCCCTTTCCTTGCGCTGCTAGCTTAAACACAAGGTAAAGGAGTGTTTTTGCCTTTGTTTGTCACCGCCAGGCTCCATTTCTGATATAGAAAGGTGACCTGAAAATGGCTAAAAACGTAATAAGGCTTTTCTGTGGATCGTGCTTCGCACCAGCAAAGGAAACTCGGAGCAAGCTCGAAAGACGAAGGATTCATTTAATACTACTTTTTCACACCCTCCACAACATATCATGTATCATTACTTCATTGAAATTTCCTCAACATGCTCATCGTTCTTTTGCAGCAGAACTGTGCACTGCCCGCATCGCAGTTCGCGCATGCGCACTGTAGATAAATCGAGATCGCATTGTGTTGTAAATAGTGCATGTTTTATTATAAAACGTTATCCCTTGTTTTAGGCACCAAATTTCCTGTTTGGTTAAATCAGCTGTGATTACGGAATCGTTCTGCATGGTGCCGCCTGAGGGATTAGGGATCTCAGGGTTAACGTCAAGTAGTGGTACGTTACAATCTAACAAACCTGACCAGAACGATTTCGTTAGGCTGCATTGAGACACGGGACGGAAATGGCGCGCCGCCGCTGTAAGATCATGTCGGTTGACAAGATCAACAGCTTGGACAGTTCCAGTGTGGGCTGGCTGTGCAGTTCGTCATTGCCCGAGCAACGAGAGGAAGCGCTTCGTGAGGTTCTTCGTCGTGCGGCACAGTGGGACATGGAGTGTCAGGACTATGCACGCAAACTGCGCGTGTGGCAGCCGCAAAATGTGCTTCGGTGCCTTGAAGGTGAGCCTAGGGCTGTGGGGTTTGTGCCTCCCTGCCGTGAATTTTGTGTTCCTTCGTTCATGCCTGACACTATGCTGGAGGACGAACTGGTGGCAGTGAAGGTGTGTTCAGGCAGTGCGTACCCTACGAATGACGGTCGAGGCGACCTTGAAGGTAATCAGGCATCTGCGGACGTGCCCGCTGTGATCAGCCTCGACTGCATTTTGGAGCAAGCTCTGAAGGAGTTTCAAAGCAAATCAGTCCATATCGCCAAGGACTTTGGAAGTTCGTCAGGGAGGACCAATTTTGCTGTCGGGGCTGCCATTTCACCCGCTGCAGCTGTTATGGCGACTGGCAGGCCAAAACGCCGAGCTCGTGGTGGTAGAAAATGGCGCCAGCCAACGACGCTGTCAACGACTTTGTGAGTCCGAACTGAGGAGCGCCAGGAGCAAAGCAATCAGCATCAGTGCTGTTGCACGAGTTCAAGGTTGTGTCTGTGCGTTGCGTGTGTTCGGGCGCGCTTGCACAGTGGAGGGCCACTTAGGTGGCAGTCTCCCACTGCATACACTGGTTTCAGATGCAGCCTGGCCTCACTACTTGCCATATCAGCGACCACGGTCGTTTGTGAGACCAGCATGGGTGCGTCGCCACTGTTTCTTCTGTTTTCGCCGGTTTGGCCTGAATTCGGCGCAAATGAGTTGCATGACAGAGCGTTTGACACCAAGCACCTGTGGCTCTGAAAAAGCACTGTCGCTGTGCTTTTGGGCATGCACTGATATGCAGCCTTGTTTTTGTTTTTAGATTTCGAATCTGAGAGTCCATTTTTCAAGGGTGCCAGCGCGGTGATGACTATGAGGGGGGAGCAGGAATGGCTCAGCTCTGGAGTCCCAGTGTGCAGGTAGTTTGTGTATGCGCTCAGCGAGCTTTTGCTGTTCGCTGCTGCTTGTTGGTGCCAACAGCCTTTTTGCTCCGAGGGCTATGCTCCGAGGGTATACTTTGTATTTTGCTGTTGCCCTGCATTGCTCCGTCTGCGGCTTGTTGCATGCTTCGGCAGCTTACTGTGCAGTGTTCGCTGGAATTTGCAATGTGTGTGTACTTTGCACTCTGCTGTTACACACGTTGCGCTGCATGCACGTTTTCTATATTATGTTTATAGTTCACTGTTTTCTTTTGTTTGACTCTCTGCAGATCAGCAGATCAGAATTGGGGGGCCATCAAGCCACCAAGGCAGGCCAATCCCCCCCTGAAGCCCCAGCCAAGCACCAGACCCCAGACCGAAGCGCTCAGAATTTAGTAAGTATCCGTCCGAAGTGGGACACATTAAGTGTCCTGAAGGCCTGCAGCAGCGTTGTATATTAGTATAAGGGTTTTGTACCCTCCACGTCAGTCTACATGCAGTTTTATTGTCAATTTGCTGCTATGCCCGTTTGTGTTGTGTTGTTGTTGTTTTTTTCTACAACCACAGTTCTTAGCAGGGGTTTTCTTTTTGGTGCAGGAAAATTGGCAATGGGCAGTAAGTAGTTGCTAATTTGTTTTCCTGTATGGGGTCAGCAGGTAAAGAGGAACGCTGCCCCACCTAACCAATGGGTGGCCACCATTGGGGGACGGGCAGAGGGGCCTGGCAAGCCTCCTTTTTAGGTTGACGCCACAGGATGCAAATAGCTATTTTCTTTGTATACTAAACACACAAAGAGCCCCTGACACCAGGTCGGGTTCCATCGTTGGGCACCGGGGTGTTTTAGAAATTTTTGTGTGCTTGGTATTTTTTTTCCTTTTTTTTTCTGAGTGCCTATTTTTTTTGTGTACATTATTGCTCTGTTTTTGGCATGCAGTACACTGGCTGCCACTGTTTGTGTGTGTCAGCCAGCCCCTGGTTCCCTTGGACTGTCTTGAGTGGGCATGCAGCAGAACAGTGCACTGCCCATATCGCAGGTCGCGCATGCGCACTGTAGATAAATCGAGATCGCATTGTGTTGCAAATAGTGCATGTTTTATGTTAAAACATAATCGCTTGTTTTAGGCACCAAATGTCCTGTTTGTTAAATCAGCTGTGATTACGGAGTTGTTCTGCATGGTGCCGCCGGGGGGACTTGGGATCTCAGGGTTAACGTCAAGTCGTGGTACGTTACATCTTTGTTATAAATTACTGATCATGCACGTGCATATCGTGCAATCCGACTTCCACGTCCGACAGATACCCTTCAGAGGCGATCGCAGCCTGCACACTGCCGTTCCCCATCTCCTGAAGCCCCCCTCCGCTTGTTCTCGGGGGTGACGCGCCAGATGGGGTGGGCGCTGTTGAGATCCATAGGGCCGCCCTCTGGCTTGTCCAGAGGATTGCCTTGGTCGAGCTCTCGTTGGCGGTGCCAGGTCACCCGGACGTGCACCCCAGCGTTTTGGCTCTTGCCGTGGAGGCGGTACTGGATTGTGCCCTCGCACCAGATCCAGTCGCCCGTGTGGTTGTTACGGAGGGGCTGTTGGACCCTCGTACCCTTCTGGAACTCTGGCTATGCTTTGCGCTGCGGCGGTGGCTGTGGCGGGAGGGAGGATGACGAGGATGCCTGGTCTGGGTGGGCGGGGGGGTCCGGCGGGGCGGATGCCGGGTTTGGGGCAGAGGCTGGCGCAGGTGTGGGGGGGTGGGAGCTTGTCGCCTTGCCGTCTAATCTGGTATGTTGGGGGCTAGGAGCGGCTGTGCCCCTTTTCCTCCCTGCTTGCTTCGGCGGGACTGGAGGTGTTTGGACCGGAGGGGCGTGGGCTTGGAGGAAGGGGAGTGTAGCCTGCTGGCCGGGGTCCCGCACCGGGGGTTCCGCCGGTGTTTTCATGGTCGCCTTCGCGCGGTTTTGTGTGAGGTTGGCAAGTTTCTGTACTGTTCCTGGGGGGTCCGTCGGCCATTGTAATGCGAGTGGGCTGTCGTCGACGGGGTGGTAGAGGTGGTAGTTCCTCGTAGCCTTTGCCTGCATAACCCAGGCCTCCGTGGGTTCCGGTGTGTCTGGACCGTTGGGGGACCCTTGGGCCCAGTAAAGCGCCGTGTAGAGGGCTTCCAACGAGGCGTTCTCTCGGCCTGTGGCAGTGGTGGGTTGGAGGAGTCGCTGTCAGCCTCCTGGGGGGTCCTCCGCGTCTATATCTGGGGTGTAGGCCTGGGCTGCCATGAGGATCCCGTGTGCCCAGTGGAGGACTGTTCGCCCTCAAGGTGAGCTGAACCGGGTGAATCTTCCATTTTTCCCGATTTCCAACCAATTCCAGTTTCCAACCAATAAAACCAGCAGAGATTGCCAAGCTCACAACCCACTCAAGTCCCTCAGAGCACGGCAATGAAACGAAAAATTCCAATTGAAGGCCCAATGATGAAATGACCCAAGAATCCAATACGGTCCAACAATGATCCAACAAAAGTTCACCAAGGGTCCACAAAAATTCACAAGTGAGCCGGGGTCCAACACCGGTCAAACAGGATTCTAAGACGCGTACAAATGGTCCACCAGTCCACACGGGACGAGCACGGGTCCAAAGAGAGTCCAAACGGGCACAAGGTAGGTCCACCCTTGAGAAAAGAAAAAGAGTTCACAAGCGCGAGTAAGAGTCAACCTACTCTTCCGGTCGGACCACATGTAATGCAAGGACAAAGAGTTCATGGGCACGGGCATTATCCTATGGACTTGAGTCATGCATGCAAAAGTGTAAACCAAAATTCACACTACTTCTACCCGTCGACATGGATGGTCTCACCGGGGTTGGAGGAGTGGAAAGAATTGACACCACCGTCGGGCCATCCCCAAAGAGCAGATAAGTCTCACTTGAGTCTCTGGCCATCTTGACTACACCAACATGAGGGAAGGAAGTGCACATGCACATGCGTAGTCACGTGGGGCATGTAAACGCACCAACAAAGGCACCAAGCCATGACCCCGTGAGCTCTTAGGATCAACAACTAATCTAAACAAAATTGGCAGATGAGCAATACACCATTGACAATGAGATCCATGAGATGGGGCAAAGAAGCACACAATAGGCAAATGGCCTCCCGGACTACTCATGGGACCTAACCTCCACCCAAAGAGAGCACGTGCATGGAGGGAGGATCCAACCCAAAGAGAGCACGTGCATGGAGAGTTGATCTCATCCCGGAGAGAGTACATGCATGGAGAAGAAGTCACCTAACCATGCCCGAGAAGAGATATTCCCCAACCAAATCCCTTGAGAGAGATTGACCTATCCACCATGAGAGAGGGTATGCATGGGGAGACAGTTCAGCCTAGCCTTGACCCAAGAGAACATGCATATGCAGAGAGTTTCGCATAGCCTTGACACAAGCGAGCATGCATGCACTTGGAGAGAGAGTGGCGAAAGCTCGACCAATGCCTATCCTTGAGTGTAATCATAAGACGGCAAAACCACGGCATGTCTTAATTGGGTAACTCCGAAGCCAAGGGCAGTCGAAAAAAATGAAAGAGCCCAAGATTCTCAAAGGATCAATGACAGTGGTCACATGGCATTCAATGCTCAATCTACCTCTTGAGCAGTATGAAGAACTGGGAGAGAGAGGGAGAGTGAGGGAAAGCACAAAATCCCCCTTTGGGAGAGGAGACACTATATGTTCACCTTGACCATGGAATCGTGGGCACCACCAAGTTTGAGTCACACCATGAAAGAACCGTGCGTGAATGTCAAATGCAATGTCAACTCTTAGAATGAATGCATGAGACCTCAAAAGGAACTATGGTGTGGCACCCCAATGGAATCCAATTGCACGGCAACAACCAATGCATCCCACGACCAGCGGTGCGCCTACCTCAGCCACTTCCACTTCAACTCCTCTTCCACTCGGACTCCTCCAGCTTCCAGGGACCCGTGATCCCCCGTACACGTAGGCGTGGCACTGCCAAAGCAGATGCGCCCATTAACGTGTACCAGTCGGTGACCGACAGCCGGTGTTCTGGGCAGAGGCACCACACCAGGGTTTAGCCAGATTTGAATTCGGGCCTCCTATCTTCCACTGGAGTCGCCCTAGCTTCCCATTGGTATCCATTTTGGTAACAGGATAGAGCTAACACTATTAAAACCAACTGCAAGGGTATTTGATTCGCTGGCCTGCAGTACGGCGCGACCAAAGACGACGCGCGCGCATACACAGCAGCGGCCAATCCATGAATCGGAAATCCAAATAAAGTTAGAACAAATGCTGGCCAGCCACAGAATTGAAAAATAACAATGCAACATCAAAACTGCAAAGACAGAACTGAAATCTGCAGTCGAAATTAATTTCTGGGATCGAAATCTGGGTTTGGAATCATATGCTGAGATCGCATAATCATTTACACCTAAAATGGCACTCAGGAAGCAACATGGGTGTGCAGAGGAGAAATGGGCAACAAACATGGATTCTTCACATGGCTATGCCCTAGGTTTTACGCCCTCCTCCCTGACTCAGACACCCCCGATGCTCTGATACAGCCAAAATCCGAAAACAAGAGTCACAGCCATGGAAAGGAGCACAAACAAGCATCATAGGGCGGGTGGGTGGGTGCAAAATCCACACGGGTGTGGGCATTGCATAAGCACCCCCCTACCTAGCCCTGAACACCCTGCATAACTCAAATGCTGGTGTTTAGGCGATAAACTATCTATGCAAAGGTCCCAAGAGTGCCATTGACACCCCCCTCCCTAGCTGCAAATTCCCGGCGACAAGCCAAGCCGCAGGATAACAATGCCACCCAAGGGCGCGAAGGGGAATCAACAAGCAGAATGAGAGCCATACAATGCTGAAATGCACCTTGAGGTCACCAAAAACAATAAATGGAGGAATAGGGAAGAAAAAAAAAATATTTCGAAAAAAAGACTTTTGGCGAAAAAAACATTTTTCCTCCGAAAATTTTTGTTTCACCAAATGTTATATTATTTGGGACCAAGGTGGAAGCAGGAAGCAAACAAATGTCATTGTTGCATCCGGAATGAGTTTTCGAAGTGGGTAGGTACTCACGAAATCCTCCAACTCAGCGATATGTCAAAAATATGGCAAAAACACGGTTTTTGAGCTAGCTAACACTACCCTAAAAACTTTATTTAGGAGGGTCTACCGGGGGCCGCTGATGGAAATGTAATGCAAATTGACCCCAAGGTTACGTCTGGCATGCAAAAAAGGGGTCGAGGGTCCGTTCCGAATGTCCCCAGGTACCACCAACTCGGAGGAATGAAAAATCAAATTTTTTACTAAAAATAGTAACATTTGTTACCACAAATAGCGAGGCGGAAAAATTGGATCTCCAAATGGGGCAACCCTGGCAGGAAATGGACCTCACCAATACGATCACCGTGCAAAGAAATGCTCGCGGACGCTCAGACAACGCGAAACGGGGCCGGTGGGGAGGAGTTCTAAAAATAGTAAATTTGTTGCTAAAAATAGCAAAAGAATTCTAAAAATACAACGTGGTGTTCTAAAATTATAAACACCCAATTTTGAAGGGATAGGTGCCCCACAAGCACAATTGGAGGCGCCCATCGCGTGCGGCACCTCAAATTAGGGGCGGAAGCTCAAACAACATAAGAATTCAACACGTCAAGCACAAATCTATCGCAAGTGCCCAAAGTGGTGGGCACACCCTGGAATAGGCACTGAAACACCGACAACAACACAAAACAATGGCATGGTTGCATCCGGCAAACTAAAATTAGGGGCAAAATGCAAAGCAGGAGTGAGGAGGACATCACAATGCAAATGGGAGGAGTAGGTCAAACAGGTGGAAAAGACATGTGGGTAAGAGAGACAACCACCCTCAATCAATGGCAATGGATGAGGACAAAGGGATAATATGGCACAGGGTTCAAAGCATCAATGCAAAGTTGCCTGAATGAACTGTGAAGAGATGGCATTCCACTCCAACGGGGAGAATTCGATGAAAAAACTTGCTGGACGGCCAACCTGCCAATCGTTGGTAAAAGAAAAAGAAAATCAACAATAATTCAGCGCAAATCTGACAAAGACACATCAATCCCTTTCCGACGGTTGTACGGAGCCCATGTGTCGTTGATATTATGCATGGAAGAGCCTGCATAATGCCACTCAAGTTCGGGAAATCTCTCAAATATGACTCACCATTGTCGCTTGCCCCTGACGACACAATCCTCCAAAACACGCTCGACCACGTAGTCGTCGGTCTCAATCAACCCTTCCCTATCAGTATAATAGAGCAAAGGCACTTTCTTGTCGTCCTTCTAAGGGACATAGGGCTTCAATCGCCGAGAAGTGAAGATGTCTTCCCTTCCTCGGATATTTACACGGTAGGTGCCCGGTGAAATGCGTCTCAACACTTCACAAGGGCCTTGCCAAACCATTTCGAGCTTGCCATGCACAGGAGGTTGTACAATACCGTTACCTACCCGTACTCGGTCCCCCGGCTTGAACGATTGCTCCGGATGTTTGGCCGAAAATTGGCAAACTCCTTGGCATGGAGGTCTTCAAGGCGCTTTCGGACTTCACCACGTTCGTCCAAAATACGAGCCAAAAATTGTCCTGCATCCTCAGCTCCATCCTGTAGGGATACGGGCAAACAATCCCCCCAACCTGCAGGATCTCTTCCAAAAATAAGTCGATGTGGGAAATACCCGGGGACTGCCCACGGCAAATCATTCAGAGCCCAAAGGGCCAACGGCAACCTTTCCACCGGGGAGTGCTTGCTGGAGCCCCCATGCTGCTCAAGGTACTGTGTAAGTGAGTTTACAATACTCTGGACAGCTCGTTCAGCACGTCCGTTGCTCTGTGGTCGGTAGGCCATCGAGCTGTGTTGTTCAACTCCACTCATGGCAAACAAATCCTTCAAAAATTCAGAGTTGATAATGGACGCATTGTCACAAATGAACTCTTTCGGCAACCCAAACATATGGACGCATCGATCAAAAAAAAAAAAAGCAGCACACTTACTGTCCAATCCCTTTTCTTGACAAGGGATTGCCAATACATACCCGGTTTGACGGCAGACGATGACCATGAGATTGTCCACCTTTTTTTCAGTGGACTTCTGCAACCACTCCGGCAATTTACAAAAGTCAATTGCAAGGGATGTGAAGGGATACTGCGGAACAGGAGCAAATTCACATGTGTCGGGTTGCTTGCCACGCCTTGCCTTCGTAATTTGACACTCATGACATCGCCCAAGAGTTTTAGCAATGTCAGGTAACAGACCATGCGTCTCTCTTTGCAAATCGTAAGCAAGGCACCAAAATTTTCTATCAAACAACTCCACAGTCCTTTCCACCCGAGGGTGGCCATAAGAATGTATTGCCACCATCACGTCTTCCAAAAGAGATGTAGGGCACACAATCTTTCCCTTGAACCGAATCTTTTTTTCGTCATCGTCCCACCTCATACCGTAATCTCAATAATTCCGGTTTGAAATGACCGGATCAGACTCAAAGTCCCAGTCAGGAAACTCATCCCGATAATTCTCAGTCCTAGCCTCATAGAGGATTTCTGACTGGGGAGGTATGTTCACCTTGGACACGGCACAAATGAGTCCTTCCGACTCAGGCCAATACGACAAATGACTCATCCGAGCTTGAAGATGGGCTGCATAGCCAGAAATAGTCTCAGTGGACCAATTAGCTGCACATCCCTTTAAAGAAGCAATAGTGGCAGCAAGCTCATTTATCTCCCCGTCCTGTCTGTCTCGAATGTCCTGAGAACTATCGTGGAAACACTGAAGAATGGAGGGGCAAGGTTGTACCCAAGCTTGATGAGCACTTAGAACCTGCCCCGTGGCATATCCAAGCCATTGGAGAGTTAAGACAGCCCCCACGGCAGTGATGGCATTGAGAAGTCCTGAATCCAACTGGACTTGTGTGTCTCTGGCCCGCTGGGCCAAACATTTTTCTTCTTTTTGTTTGAGTTCAGGCTCCTGCTTCATGACCCCCTTTTGATCTGCATCACTGACGTGAAAATTGGTGTGATCCGTCAATCCGGCCGGATATGCTCACCGGGACAACCCCTCGGCGACGGCGTTGTCCTTGCCAGGTTTGTACACCACTTCAATGTGGTACCGGTCTCAAAATTCGTGCCACCGGCCGTGCCTCCCCAAATGCCCCGAGAGGGTACAAAGATCTTTTTTGTACCAATTCTCCAAGAACTTGTGGTCCATGTACACGGTGACTTTTCGTCCCCCAATCCAACTTTTAAATTTTAGCAAGCAAGAGACTAATGCATAAGTCTCTTGCTCATGGGTGCTCCAAGCTCTTTTTCCCTTGTCATCCTTGCCTTCAAGCTTGCGGCTGAAAAAAGCGCAAGGCTTCCACTCCCCTTCGGGGTTTTGTTGTTCCAGGACAGCACCGACTGCATGGTTGCATGCATCCACATGGATGTGATATTCACCGTCGAGTGATGATATGTACAACTCACATTCAGCACTGAGTGCTTCCTTCAGCTGAACAAAAGCAGACTCCATCTCGGCTGTCCACTGGATACAATTATGCTCCCTTGGTACCCTACAATGTCCCTTACGACCATCTACCCCGGGGAAACGCTCACACTTACCTTGGAGCGACATCATCAACGGGGCTGCAATATTGGAACATTTTCTTATGTAAATTGAACACCAATTTACAACCCCCAAGAATCCCTTCATCTGCTTTGAGGGTTTAGGCTTGGGCCAATTGCGCACCGCATCCACCTTGGAAGGGGCGGGACTACGCATTGCCGCATGTAAAACATGCCCACAACACTTGATTCTCTCCAGAAAAAGATGACATTTCTCAAAGCGGACTTTGAGATGGCATTCCTCTAACTTCTCAAATAATTCAACCACGTTTTGAAAGTGGTCTTTGAGGTATGCCTTTAAATCAAGTATTTTGCCCTTACGACAAAGCCTGCGTCGTGTCCCCGTGAGTAAACCAGCAATGTAAATGTGTGTGTGCGGCTGTCTGGACTTCAAACAATCACTCACCATTCTCTGGAAGACTTGGGGTTCTACCTTCACCCCCATGGGTAGGACCCTTCACTCAAATACCCAAAAAAGAATTACAGAAGGCAGTGTATTGCCTACTGCACTCACTTATAGGCATTTGGTGGAACCCATCCTAAAGGTCGAGGAGGGTCCCGCGCTGGTTTCCAGCCTGCTCGGCAAACAAGTCCTCAATTACCGCAAACGGGAATTCGCAGCCGCGGAGTTGCGTGTTCAGGTACCGATAATCAATGACAAGTCGCCATTTTTATCTGCCAGGGTTTGGCACAAGAAGCTCCGGCTGACCCAATGTGATTGGCCGGGCACAGACCAGCCCTTTTCTTGAAAATCTTTTATTCTTTCACGCATGGCCTCTTCCCTAAGGCCAACTGCACAAATGGACTTGTCAGCCTTCGGCTCAGCATCCGGAATAGGCTCCAAGACACAAGTCGCATTGGGAACCCGTTTGGCCATGTTTTTTTCAATCTCCGACCAATGATTACCTCCCTCCTTGAACACGGTATCTGTGAACCGTTTGAAAATCCAATTCCTAAAATCTTGGCAATGTGGATGTTCAGCATCTGCCTCAATCACAGAACGCACACACTTATCCCTCGTCCTGAAAATGGTAACTGGATCACGTGAGATACTTGCAAAAGGCAAAGGGCGATCAATCGCCTTGAGAGACAGAGTTTGAGACTCCTCTGAAGTCAACTCGCTGGGTGAGGCATTCTGTAAACCTTTACTCCAATAAGAGATCCTGTCTTGAAATGAGACCTTTTTTGTTCTCGGATGCACAAACGAGACCTTTGAAATTCAAGGCTCGCACACTTCAGGAATATCAGAGGAAAGGAGAGGATTACCACAATTTTGTCCAATGCATACTCTTTCAACCGATCGATCCAGAGATTGCTCTTGTTCCTGAGCTCGTAACTCGGTCATGGAATCATTTTCTTGAGACATGACTGTTCAGCAAGGGAGAGTGGAATGAGGAATGGAATCATGTTCTTGGGACATGACTGCTGAGCGAGGGAGAAGGGAATTTAGAATGGAATCGGGCGGCAAGGGCATAAGCCCTCTAGCCGCAGCTGAAACACGCTGGACCTTCCACGCTTTCCGACTCATCCCTACGGGTCTGCGAGGGGAGGTTACACAGGGGGGCGCATGAGATTTGGTTTTCGTTGAGGCTTCCCAAAAACCTCTTGACCAAGCTGTCGAGCGACGACCCGGCCGGTTCCGATGATCTTGAGGAGGGGGATCAACATGTGATTTCTTGAAATCAGTCTGTCCCAGCCCTTCTTGATCACTCCCCAAGGCATCAAAGAGAATAACTCGTGCACCTAATTTCCCAGGAGAACGAGGCGTACCTCCCTCATCACCGAACCACAATGCATCATGCGGCAAATCCCACCAATCGACCCTCACTTCACCGAGTCCCCAAAACCATTCTTTGTTTTTATGGCGGGGAACAATCATGATCCCTCGACTTCCTACCCATATCGCTTTCTCTGCAACTTGTTGCAGAAATTTATGCGGGCACATAACAAATATGGGGTCATCATGCCAAGGCTTGTTCAAAACTTGCGTGACTGCAGCTCCACCTTTAGGAGTGTTGACCCATACCCCGACGCGCTTTCCGGGGGGCTTGACCTTGGTAGTCGAGCGCAGATCTGCAAATGGGTAGCGCTGGGGTTGAAACACATCTCCAGCCCAATCCAAAATGCGGTGAAACCACTGCGGGTCCAAAGAGAACCGTCCTTCCTTATACACTTGTGGGTGTATGGACGTCCTCTTGGTTGGCGGCCTTGACGTTCCCGTGAGGGCTGCCACCTTACGCCAATGAAGCTAACGCCTTTCCTTGCGATCCTTTGGAGTCTCCATTGGGCGCAACTCCATGCATTTCCCGGAATCCTGGGAATCAAAACCTTGTCCTAATAAATTAGAACTCGAAATGGAAGACGATGTTTCAACTTGCTTACCAAGCACCTGCAGGGTTTCCACTGTCTCCAAACCTTCCTCATCCCTAAGAAAGCCATACCGACCCATAAAGTCGTCGAGTGGCACGTCAGGGCCAACCGAGCCCTCATTGGATGAGGGGATCCACTCACATTGTGAGTCCAATTCAGCACAGTCAAGGTTTGGAGCAGCAAGTTGCTGAACCCATCTCTCTATCACAGTCTCCGGTATCTCAGAAATCTTTGGGACTTTCATCAGGAGGCAATATTTCCGGAACTGTGGATATCCGGTCTATAAGGGACTCAATGCTCGTTCCTTGAGTCGCCCTACAACTATGTTGGACCCTTAAAGGAGGCGTATCCTGTTCGGGTAATCTAAGCCACTCACCAGGGACGAACTTCTGAAACTGCGCATGCAACACAACGGCTGACATTCCAGAAATGGCAAATAAGCAAATGGAAGAGAGCAAAGGACCATCCACATGTCCAATGACCTTAAGAGAAAGCCATCAGGAAGGGGCACCTCCACATGATTTCTTCACTGGGAGGACAACACCATTGTTGAATGCCGTCAGTGACTCAACCAACATTATTCCTATCAAACCAATAACTTGCCGTATTGAACACTCCACAACGCTCGGGCAAACCTCAGGAAGATTATTGTGTCCTTGCTGAAAACAATTCATCTCGGCACCTTCACAGGTTGCCAATTCATGAGAAGAAAAACCAAAAAGTGGGTCATGCACAAGAAAAGGATTGCTGCAATTCCTGTAGTTGCAACGAACTATGCGAAATATCAATGGTCACAAGCTCTTGCTGTACCTCAGTGGTGTTCAAGTTCTTGTCATCAACGCAAGACATTGTAGCCGAGCATGGCATTGGGCGGCACAACTGCCCGTCATGCTCCACCCCATTGACATCCCGCTCAAGCTCCCGGTTGCCCGCCATGTGCAAGGATGTCTGTGCCTCCAGAGGAGGACATTTATAATCAAATTCATTCCATGGGCCGCCTTGACAAAGGTCCTCCACCAAAGCGAAGCATCCCGGATCCGGTAGCACAACAACTCCATACCGGGCCAAAAAAGGCAAACCAAGAATGGCTCGCGGGCTGACCGAGGCCCAATGAACCAGTCCATTGGCGCAGCGCGCCATCACGACCTGGGAACCTCTTTGCACGGGCACAATGATATCGCTCTGGACCACATATTTTCGACCTTCAAACTCCTTCTCACCGACTCTGAGTAGTCGGAAAGGTGAGGTGGCCACCTCCCGGAATTGTTCGGGGAATAATTCCCAACCAGCAACCACAATCACCTCATTGCCGGAGTCCCCAAGCGATAGTGCCCTCCGTTCCGAGGTCCGTTTGTGAGGGATAAATATCCCCGGAAGGATGACGCCCTTCAGAGGCACCTCGGCGTGCCCAGGTCGGGGCACCCGCAAAATTTCATCCTCGGCCCCACTGATTCGCAGAACCGGACGCGTACAATATCCGTCATCCCATATCTGGGCTTGGTTTACCCACATAATGGGGCATACAATCGCTGGTGAGGGGCCCATATCCCTACCAGCCTGGTCAATCTTCTTAGACTTCTAGCGTTGCCGGCGACTGTCTCAGTTGTGTCGCTTACCGAGCCCCCCCTTGGCCTTGGCTTTCTCCTGCAACTCCGGATGGAGCGTCCAACAATCCTCCGGCGGATGCAGCGTGCTCCCACAGCGCTTGCAAGGCGGAAGCTTCCCACCTTTGTGTGGTCCTTTTCCTTTGCCACCTCCTTGCGCATGGGGCTTCGCTTGGCCGCCCTTCCGAATTTTCTTGGATTTGAGTTTGTCCTGGAGCCACTCGGGTGCTTTGTGAGGATGCAAGACCCAGCAATCCTCACGGCTCTGTCTTCCCTTGCCACATGCCAGGCACTTCGGGATGGAGCTCGCACCTGCGCCTGCTCATCCTGACATAGCCAGCACCTGGGCTTCAGGAATCTCTTGAATCTTTGCAATGCTCAACTCCGGGTCCGCTTGTTCTTGATCTTGGTGACCTTCGGGATCCTCGGCTTTGTCCATGTCCTCGCCTCCTTCCACGCCTCTCACCCGGCCCGATCCATTCTTGTTTCCCCTCCGTTGAGGCTTCACTTTGTTCGGCGGGGTCCATGGCTTGGGTTGCGGCGATTCTAGGATGGCATGCCCAAGTCGTCCCATGATGTGCCCCTTCTTGATCGCCAATTTGTGGCGGGACATGAGGGGGTTCTTCATGAATACGATCATCTCAAGGTAGTTGAATTCCAGCCCAACCTTGTTCTCCTCCTTGATGATTTCCTTGAGCAACCCCTCCACCTTCATGGTCGCGATGACGTCCAGTAGTCGATCTTTCGCTTGCCGTTGGGTGATTCTGTCGCGAACTCGCCGGCCCAAGGCTGTGAATTGTTCCACAAGGGTGATGAACTCGCGTGGCGTTGAAGTTAGTGAAGACGGTTTGACCGTGTGGAAGGCCTCCAAGATCACGTCGTCTTTCGCCTCCACGAAAACATCCTCCGTCACTTCCCTCAACAAATCTTGGTACTGAAAATGGTACCGATTCGCCATTTCCTTGAATGGGTTGGACCGGGAGGCGGGAATAAGAGAAAGCAAAACTGCTTTCCTCATGGTTTCCGTCAACCCGTACATCCAATGGCGCACCCAAGCACAAAAATCCAAAAACCACTTAGTGGCCGTGGTCCCACTCCCATCTCACCGTGGGGCGACGGACATTCCTTGAACGTCTCCCTCAGTTCGCAGGTCCATCACCGGGGTTGCCAGCCTCCCATGGACCCCGGGAGGAATTAACCGCGGATCCGTTCCTTCAAGTTGTGGCTCTTCCCAGCCAAACGGGGCGTCCAAAAGTCGTTCAGGGCAAACTTCATCAAACGCCACTGCCCGTAGACTTCCCGACGGCTTTTGTTTTGGAAGCCCAATTCCATCCTTGAGAGATTCCTGTCGATTAAACAACTGAAACACCATTCGCGGCATAAACCAACCATCACCATCCGCCTCAAAGTAGCGGAGTTCCAACCCAGCGCAATGCTTCCAATCACCCCCCTTGCCAGGCGGGTTGTGTCCCTCGTGGGTGCGGGTCCCATTCCTCGCTCCCCTTGGGGCTCGTCCACGAAACCTCCGTTCATCTGACCGCATGGATGATAAATCTTCCTTGGCGGGGGGGAATCGAAACCCAGGTAGGCTTCGAGCTACCCGGTCTACCCGCGCTGGCACTCCACAAACTCGGACTCGAGGTTCAGGCTTCGGTGTCGAGATCCCCATTGGATTCACCGGTGGTGTACCCGCATGCTTCAACAATTGATATTTATTCTCCGTAGACTCCAATTTCCTTTGTAATTCACCAATGACATGAGACTCCGGCCGCATCCCTTCGGGTGGACCGCCATGGGGTCGGGTCCGGATCTCCTCCCTGAGCGCACGTACCTCATGCTCACTTTGTTCCAACCGGGTCATGAGCAATCGCAGCTGTAGCTCCAGGGCCTCCACCTTGGCCAATTCCGGCTGGGGCATATTCTCCCAATGGTGCATTTGGCCCGTGAGCGTCGCCACTTGTGCACTGGTGATCTCCAGGTTCGCCGCTATGTGTCTCACCTCCGTTGCGGGCACCTTCGCCTCTCCAGCTTCCCCTGTGGATGTTGACGAAACAGCTGGGTGCTCCAAATTGTGTACCCAATTGATAAGCTAAGAAATACATGCCTTGTGGCTTCCCGCCATTGCTTCCACAGCATGCACCCGTTTTTGGGCATCCTCAAAGTTGCGACCTATCCGCCGAATTTTCGCAGCCATGTTGGTGGTTACCCGGTCACAATTCAACACCTTGCCTTCCAAAATCTTCAATTCCTCAACCAATTTGTCCAATTTGGCCCAGTGTGCACTCAACGCAGTTACTTCATTCAAAGCTCCATTGAGTTGCGGTTTCAACTCATTGGTGGCTTCCTCCCACCCTTGGCGAGAATTGTCCACCTTCGCCTTAAGTACTTCAGCCACTTGGCGATATTCCAAAGCGGCTGCATTCGCTTGTTCGGAAGTCGATTGCATTTCCGCCCTCTTCGAGTCCAACTGGGACCTTTGGTCTTGCACCTCGTTGTTTACCTTGTTCAACAATTGTCCCAATGCCTCTACTCGCGCCGTCAAAGCTGACCCATTTACTTGTACTCCCCGTGCATGGAGGTCAAGCTCGCGAGAGAGGGCTTGGATGACCTGGCAAATTTCGCAAATAGCGGAAACCGCCTCGAATTTAAAGGTTTGGAAATAGTTCAAAGCACCCGTTAGCTCCTCAGCCTGCGCTGGCAAGGTTGCTAAATCATCAGTCTCCGGTGCCCAATCATGAATCAAAATCCTTTCGGCTGCTTCACCGAATTAATTCACCATCCGAATCCTCTCAAAGGACCGGTATCCCCATTGTGCTGACTCGATGTTGGTGTCTTCCTCAACTGGGTAGGATGGCTGGCCCTGCCTAAGCCCAACTGCCAATTCTAAAGGAGACCCAACCGTCGACTCATGCCCTGTCGCATAGTCGGAACCCGATTCCTCTGACCGTGCTGTGATCATCCTGATCATGGCAGTAACCTCTCCGAGCGTCATCCTGCTGCCCGTGTCAGAGCCGTAGGCTAAACTCCCGCCTGGGTAATCCTCTGCTACCAACAGTTCGCCCTCGAGGTGACTTGAACCGGGTGAATCTTCCATTTTTCCCAATTTGCAACCAATTCCAGTTTCCAACCAATAAAACCAGCAGGGATTTCCAAGTTCACAACCCACTCAAGTCCCTCAGAGCACGGCAATGACACAAACAATTCCAATTGAAAACCCAATGACGAAATGACCCAAGAATCCAATACGGTCCAACAATGATCCAACAAAAGTTCACCAAGGCTCCACAAAAATTCACAAATGAGCCGGGGTCCAACACCGGTCAAACAGGATTCTAAGACGCGTACAAATGGTCCACTAATCCACACAGGACGAGCACGGGTCCAAAGGGAGTCCAAACGGGCACAAGGTAGGTCCACCCTTGAGAAGAGAAAGAGAATTCACAAGTGCGAGTAAGACTCAACCTACTCTTCCGGTCGGACCACATGCAATGCAAGGACGAAGAGTTCATGGGCACGGGCATTGTCCTATGGACTTGAGTCATGCATGCAAAAGTGTAAACCAAAATTCACAGTGCTTCTACCTGCCGACATGGATGGTCTCAACGGGGGTGCAGGAGTGGAAGGAGTTGACACCACCGTCGGGCCATCCCCAAGGAGCACATAAGTCACACTTGAGTCTCCGGACATCTTGACTACACCAACATGAGGGAAGGAGGTGCACATGCACATACATGGTCACATGGGGCATGTAAACGCACCAACACAGGCACCAAACCATGACCCGGTTAGCTCTTAGGATCAACAACTAATCTAAACGAAATTAGCAAATGAGCAATACACCATTGACAATGAGATCCATGAGATGGGGTAAAGAAGCACACAATAGGCCAATGGCCTCCCGGACTACTCATGGGACCTAACCTCCACCCAAAGAGAGCACGTGCATGGAGAATTGATCCCACCCAAAGAGAGTAGTCTCATCCCGGAGAGAGTACATGCATGGAGAAGAAGTCACCTAACCATGCCCGAGAAGAGATATTCCCCAACCAAATCCCTTGAGAGACATTGACCTATCCACCCTGAGAGAGGGTATGCATGGGGAGAGAGTTCCGCCTAGCCTTGACCCAAGAGAACATGCATATGGAGAGAGTTTCGCCTAGCCTTGACCCAAGAGAGCATGCATGCACTTGGAGAGAGAGTGGCCAAAGCTCGACCAAAGCCTATCCTTGAGTCTAATCATAAGACGGCAAAACCACGGCATGTCTCAATTGGATAACTCCCAAGCCACGGGCACTCGAAAAAAATGAAAGAGCCCAAGAGTCTCAAAGGATCAAAGACAAGGGTCACATGGCATTCAATGCTCAATTTACCTCTTGAGGAGTATGACGAATTAGGAGAGAGAGGGAGCGTGAGGGAAAGCACAAATTTCACCTTGGGGAGAGGAGACACTTTATGTTC
Organism: Eutreptiella sp. 'Long Island Sound 2002'; assembly: GCA_964036045.1. Classification (NCBI taxonomy): domain Eukaryota; phylum Euglenozoa; class Euglenophyceae; order Eutreptiales; family Eutreptiaceae; genus Eutreptiella; species Eutreptiella sp. 'Long Island Sound 2002'. The sequence goes on from OZ038381.1 coordinate 58,286,765, forward strand.
ACCTTGACCATGGAATCGTGGGCACCACCAAGTTTGAGTCACGCCATGAATGAACCATGCATGAATGACAAATGCAATGTCAACTCTGAGAATGAATGCATGAGACCTCAAAACGAACTATGGTGTGGCACGCCAATCGAATCGAATTGCAAGGCAACAATCAATGCATCCCACGACCAGCGGTGCGCCTACCTCAGGCACTTCCACTTCAAGTCCTCTTCCACTCGGACTCCTCCAGCTTCCAGGGACTCGTGATCCCCCATACACGTAGGCGTGGCACTGCCAAAGCAGATGCGCCCACTAACGTGTACCAGTCGGTGACCAATAGCCGGTGTTCTGGGCGGAGGCACCACACCAGGGTTCAGCAAGATGTGGATTTGGGCCTCCTATCTTCCACTGGAGTCGCCCTAGCTTCCGATCGGTATCCATTTCGGTAACAGGATAGAGCTAACACTATTAGCACCAACTGGAAGGGTATTTGATTGGCTGGCCTGCATTACGGCGCGACGTAAGACGGCGCGCGCTCACACACAGCAGCAGCCAATCGACGAATCCGAAATCCAAATAATGTTAGAACAAATGCTGGCCGACCGCAGAATTGAGAAAAAACAATGCAACATCAAAAATGCAAAGACAAACTTGAAATCTGCAGTCAGCATTAATTTCTGGGATCGAAATCTGGGATTGGAACCAAATGCTGAGATTGCATAACAATTTATACCTGAAATGGCACACAAGAAGCAACATTAGTCTGCAAAGGAGAAATGGGCAACAAACATGGATTCCTTACATGGCTATGCCCTAAGTTTTACCACCATTGGGCGTCCACTTTGAGCATGTGCACGGCTGCTCGTTTGGGGGGGTTCGTCGAGGGTGTCCCGCGGTGCCATCGCTACTTCCATTCGGGAGGGCTGGAGGTGCGGGCTGGCCGTGCGGCGGAGGAGTTCATCGATCCAGAGGGGCGTGACTGGGTGATCGGGGCCCTGTGCTGGAGGGGGCATTGCTGGGATGGTAGTGGGGTCCCAGTGGTGATCGCGGGCGGGAATGGTTGAAAGAGGGGCGGCGGTGATGATTCTTCGCTTGTCCCTCCAGGACGATATGGCGCTCTGTGCCGAAGTCTTTAGGTAGGTGGGCTGTGGCCTGGACCGTGATGTGGGCCAGAGCGCGTTGGTAGGCCTTTTTTTCCCAGTCCGTCGCCTGCAACCGTTTGTCCCCCGGGATGTGTTGGTGATGGTGTCTTGGTTGGGGCGGTCTGAGTAAGAAAAGGTCACTACCATGTCTTTCTTGGAGGTCCTGATCCAGGCCAAGCCCCCTTAAACACCTTTTGTTGATGCTAAGAATTACTTAAGCGTTTTTCTTTCTCTTTTAGAGCTTAAAGTACACTTTCTCAAAGTAACTGGGGTTATAACCCTGGCCCCCCATGAAGTTCACACCTACCGGTCAACTGAGCGGAGGTATCTTCCTTCATGGACGTTATACCAAAAAAAAGTAGGAATATCATGCCTAAGGCCTTGGAGGTTAAGCCTAGTGGTCCCCCACCCCAAGACCCCTATGCTCAACTGTTTCTACCACTTATTGTGGTTCTACTTTTTAACTGTTGCATAATTCAGTCGCTTGGCAAAGTCATATTCTGTGTCTGGCCTAACTCCCTTGCCCCACATTCCTAACCAACTCCATTTCATCCAAACGTGTGCACATGAAGCGCTTGAGGCTAATTGGGAGGCAAGGGTCATGCCGGTTTTCACTTAAAAATCATTTGTTTTATCCATTTGTGATTGAATCTATGGACCTAAACCTGCTTTGTCTATCTGCAGCCCTTCTGTGATACACTGCATTTCAAAGCTATTCATTGATTGGATCCACATCCTGTTCTTGCTCTACTTGCTGCTTTGGTTTGGTCTTCCAACATCAAAACCTGCATCATTTCATCAAAGCTATTAGGGCACTAATCAAGGACATCTTTCCGGTAGCAGAGGCAACCCTTGAGAACCTTTTGAACCGACTCTGAGAAGTACACAAGCCAAAACCAGAAACAATATGTCCACACCATTAGTACAACAGTCTGCCAGGACCTGGCCAATTCAGAGTGTACAAGTACAACTTGGCAACGTTGGGCCCATCTAAATGAGTGAGCCGAAGCTCAGAGTAGCATCTGGGTCTCAAGAAGATCCAGTACACAGAAGGGCGGAACAAGAACCGCCCAGAGAAGAAATACCAATACCCTTAACCACTGAGGCCTTAGCGGCCCGTGGTGAGAGCCTGCAGCACCTTCGCCGAAGAGTTGTTGTATCCATCTCCCGATCTGCTTGCCCTGCTTCTTCGTCCATGGCTACGGCAGCTGGAGGCCCTGAGGAGCAACACGAATTTAGAAGGAGAATGGACGAGTATCTTCTCCACAAGGAGTACTACAAATCCGTCAGAGGGGAAGATGGGGAGGAACCACTCGAAGCCTTGGGATCCCCACCATACACGGACATGGGTTCCTGCCCTTACTCCGGCCCACCTACGGACCTGGCCCACACTGTGTCTCTACCCAGGCGACCGAGAGGGCCAGTATGGCGTCTGGAGCTGCCAATCGATAGCAGATGCCCTGAAATGTGCCCCGCTTATGTGAAAGATCCCCATCTCCCAGAGCCAACTTATGGGGCCCTGGATCGTACGGCCGAACTACTGGCCAAACTTTTTTCTGGGTCCGAAGACCCAGATGTGACAGCCCTTTCTGAGACTGTCAAGGCCGAATTGGGTATCACTGAACCCTTACCCAACCCAGCGCTAGCCTCACCCTCTCCAGGACTGAGCACGCTTGCTGAGAATCTCAAACCATAAAGGGTGTCCAGGTTGCTACCCAAGGTCACTTGCCCCAGCCCTTTTCATCCTCGCGCTAGGACAGTCCCCGTCGCTGAACTACAGGACGTGCCTGTGACAGAGACTGAGCAAAGGGGGCTAACAGCCCTGGCACCCCTCCCCGGCGTACCTCCCTCCCTTCAGGCCTAACCCCAGGGGGTTGGAGGAGTGGCAGACCAATTGCCCAGGCGAACATCCAGCTGGAATAGCCGGAGTTCGACCCTAAAAATCTGTCCAAATCGGCAGAAGAATTTGCTGAGTTTCTTTTGCTGACTGGCCAATCCCATGTGGATGTGGCCACTAAATGTTCACTCTTGAAACGCTCATGCAAAAAGAAATTTTTGCAAAAGCAGGTGAAGCAGATTGTGGAAACCTGTTCAACATGGGCCCAGGTTCTCCAAAGACTGGAGACACTTTTCCCGGTCTATGAGACTGACCTCAGTATGCGCACACAGATTGAGGAGCTCCCTATGCTGCCTGAATTTCCTTCCGCTGCGCGAGTCTCTGAATATGTGTGCGACCTAGAATATCTGTTCTCACGAATGAACGTGGGTTCCTATGGGGCCACAGAACCCCACCTGTGGCTCATGAGTAAGATCCCTACACGTACGGGGGACGATTGCCGCACTACCTCTGAGAGGAAGAGTCGGACCAACACGTACGACGACCTTGTGGACCTGCTGATCGAGCTGGCCCTTGAGAGGGACAATGACCCCCATATGGAGAAATTTTCTCAAGAAACACCTGGGTCGAGGTGGCACCCCTACCCCCGAACATGGCGAAGGGAAAGGGCCTAAAAGTCCCACTAACGTTAACCAGGGTAGTGGCAAAGGAAGGGGTAATCTGCCTGTCATGAATGAGGTTAAACCAGAAACAGGTACACCCCCAGTCTTCTACTGTAAGCCTGTCAATGACAGGGGGGGACCTTGTCATGCCCCTGACTGCGACCTCTGCAGTGGTTGTATGCTGCAAATGAAACGACAGCAGCACACCAAAAATGGAAAAACAGTGACCCATTAGGACCATTTCAGGTGTACCATCACTTGTGGTTACTGTGGCAAACGTCGTCACTACAAAGACGCATGTCACATAGAAAAACGTGACAGTGACAAACACAAACGGCAGGAGGTGTTGTGGTTTTCGACTTGGGAACTCTCTTGTTCTCTTGTTTCTCTTGTTTCTCGAAAATCCCAAATCCCAAATTGACAAACCTCTGCGCAGGATCTTTAGACGGAGCACCAATACATAGACAATTCACAAGTTCGAAGACAAAAACCCTGTCCAGAGATATCGAAGTATCATACAGCACTTCGTTCACGCAACTGGCATCTCGATCCTTCAGATGTATTCACAGGCTGCAGTGCAATCGCGACTGCGATTGCGACTCGCGCGCTCGCTGCACTGCTGCTGTTCGAAGCCATAACACTACCCCCCCCTGAGACCTCGGAGAGGTCTCACTTTTCTGGACGGGCGTCACACTGTCGAACCCGGTAGGGAGGCCCAGAAAAAAAAATTTTGGACCTCAACATGTGCTGGCTACTGAAGCATAATAGTGGTCGAAAGCCACACACTGAGGTACAGTATATGGTATACCTGTCGTCAGCGCCTCATTCATACGCCGTCTTCGAGTCTGCCACGGCTGTTTCTTGGCGGAAGCTGCAGAAGAAAACTTCGCCAGGCACACTGCACGGGCGCTACCCACAGCAAGGCTGTGGGCCTGTTGAAATACCATAACAGTGGGCACAGCTATCAAAGCTGAGTGCCCAGCAGACAAACAACCAACAGGACTATACATCTGTCCAATCGACAGGGCATGTTAAGGCAGTCGACACCATAATGGTGTCCCGACTGTCGAATCAGCGATTACTTGGCATCCAGACTGTCGAATCAGCCATTACTGGGCATCCAGCCATTACCTGGCGTTCGGACTGTCGTTTTGGCAGTCCGTGCCCCACTGGAATGTGAACGAGCGATCCACCTGGAGTCGACATACTTCGTGCACTTCCCTCAGCGTCTCGATGCCAGCCATGAACTTGAAGGTGTCATGACCCGTGTAGTGTCGACGAATGTCGCTATCGAGGGCACGCTTCCGAATCAGGATACCAGATGGATGGTTGAGTAATCAAAGGCTGGGGTCACCGGGCCGGCTGTCGCCCCCGCATCCCTCGACCCCATCAACCCCATGAGCCAATGGCTCACCCCCCCCCCCCCCCCGCGCCGGCGTCTCCACCACCACCTTCGCCTCCACCTCCTCCTTCACCATCCCCTCCTCCATCTCCTCGGCCTCCAATTCCACCTCCACCACCTCGTCCACCTCCTCCTCTTCCACCTTCTCCACCGCCCTCACCAACACCACCTCCATCCTCCGCACGCTGCGATCGAGCGCCTCGATCGCCTCCTCCTTCTCCGCCACCTTGGCCTTCGCCTTCCGGAGTGTGGCCTCCGCCATGACGATCGTCTCCTCATCCCCCATCGCCCGCACCTCGGCCAGCTTGGCCTCCCATTGGGAGACCTTGACCTCCAGCTTGGCCTTGGCCCCCTTGGAGGCTGCGAGAGAAGCGGAGAGCCCTTTGAGCTCCCCCTTGTACTGGAATACGAAGACATGTTCACGGGCAAGCGCTCGAAATTGTCCCGCTCCCAATGTTTGTGCCTTAGTCGTATAAAGATCCCAAAAGTTCGACATTTTCCAGATGTCTTCGTTCCACAAAACCCACTCGATTGGTGACCTCGAAGGAGAACGCTTCATGTTCACCGGTGGACCATCGATAGGTTTGGTTCGAACCAGTACCAGCGGCCATGCTGTGGTAGAACTGACCAGTTCGCGTATCCACTCGCCACCACGGTGTGTTGGCCATCGAAACTCTCCGAACAACGATAATGACACTGACGTCGTCGACTCGAGGGCCGAGGGCATATTGGTCAATGATCTCAAGGCTGCTGGTTCGAGAGTTTGCTTGGAGTCGACCGAGGTGTTGATGCGCATACTGGCCATCGGCGAGAGCGCTGTGCAGAGCAAATCGAACCGCTTCTGCAGTCACAAGGCTCGAAGCCGTGTCGACAATGACCGCCTCGAGGACCTGGTCTCGGCAGCTGACATTGCGTTGATGGGCAGCTTTGAAGTCGTCATGGATCGGCGTGAGGTACTTGAAGAACGGGATGTCGAAGTGATGCCGATAGACGTTCCAATCCGCCGGCAAGTACCGGTGGTCGACAGGGTCCGGGTGGAACGGGTCACTCGCGGGGGAATCGCTGGAATCGAGCTCCTCGCGTTCATCCGTGAAACCATCCCTTCAGAATTTGACCGCTCGACGCCAACGTTGTCCATCTTCATATCCGCTTTTGAAGGTGGACATGAGGTATTTCGAGGTACGCAGAAGTCGACCCAAATCAGCGGCGTCCTCGAAAGGAAAGAGGTTGATGTACTCCTCACTGGTCGAGTGAAGGCGGGCAACTCGTTGAATTTCCTTATCGAAGTCGTAGTACCTGATTTGTCCAGGGCCAGTCTGGTACATCGTCGCCAGCTGGACTAGGTCGATGGGGGCACCTGGTGCGACGGCGTTGTACGCATAAGGTCCGGTCAATTCTCCTAGTCGATAGTACTCCTGGAGATGGACCATAAGGTCCTGTGTTCGATGTGGAGCGCACCCATAGTGTTTGTACCCAAGTCGAGTAGTACCTCGTAGACCTCCCAATTGCTGTCGTGGAAGAAGCAAGTCCACCTTGTACGCCAGAAAGGGGGCTCGATCTTCGAACAACCAGTCCTTCGTCTGGCAAACCTTCCGGAGGTCTCGAATCAGCCCAAGGATTGAAACGCCACAGGGTGCCCCTCGACGCATCTTGTCCAATGTCGAGAGACGTTGGTATCTGAAGGTTAGGTCGATTCCATCGGCGACCCGCATCAGGTCATCGATCCCTGAGATCTCGCGATGGATGCGGTTCAGGCGTGCAATTTGATTGGGCAGGTCCTTCTCGACGAGATTGTTCCTGAATCCCCAGTCGAGCTCTTCGTTGCATTGCCGCTAGTCGAGGGGGGTCCTTCGAAACTTCTGACAAGCCACTTCGATCTTCTTGTACCACTGGTAGCTCGGCGCGCTACCAGCATTCCCATGTTCACTGAAGGATGTGTCAGGCGCGCTTCGCATCGTCTTGTAGGGGAACAGCGCTGTTCGACCCCAGCTGTCCATGTTGATGGATTTGCGCAATTCGGTAATAGCGGTGTTCGTACTCGTCACAACTGCTGCATGGCATTCGCTTAGGAATACGTGACCTCGTTGTTGACCGGCCATGGCACTTGACGCGACGGTAACACCTGCGGGTCGAGTTTGGTATACTCTGTCGCAAGTGGATCGTCTTTGTGCGTCCCAAATCGATAGGGCGGCTTCATTCCGAACGTGCCCAGGTGTCGGAGTTCTTCGATATTCTCGACTTCATGGTCGTATTGTTGCATATGATATGGCTGCCACAGCGACTCTGGTTGTCGAACAGTATCGTAATTGGGTGGTGGTGTCGACCAACTCTGTGTGGCATACGAATAGTCCTCGTCGTCAAGGATGTAGGAATCGGGTAGATCTCCGTAGTCGTCATCGTCGTCGTCTTGTTCGAAGTAGGAATCGGACTGGTTCGTTCGAGTGGTAGTTTGCGTTCTCGGGGCGTTGGACAGCCATGATTGGTTGACCCATGATTCGTCGCGGGGGGCAGTGTGCTCGTTGTTGGAGGTGTTCGGCTCTCCTCCCCAGGACGTTTTGCTCCTGGAGGTGTTCGGCCTCTATGTCCAGGTGTTCGGCCTCGATGTCCACGAACTTTCGACCCATGATTGATTCCATCCGGACGCTGAGCAGAGGAAGGGAATCAGTCGTTGTACCCCGTGTAGCAAACGAGATCCTCATCATCACTCTGGGTGTCAATGAACCCATTCCTCCGAAGAATTGGAGTGTGTATCAGGCTCTACGAGGCCCGAGCACTGTCCTCGATAGTATTCGGCTTCGCCCTGGGGCAGGGGCCCGTATAGCTTGCAACGTTTTGGGTGAATGCGGGGTGGGGGCCCCCCTCCCCTGGTCGATTCCAGGACAGGCCAATTGCCCAGGGCTTGCTCGAGCATTTCCAAGCCTGTGGTGGCTCCTGACATGACGACTCGCCCACTTGGTGCTACTCCTGCAAATTCCTCGCAGGAGGACACACCTCCCTTGCCTCCTTTCGACGAGGGGCCTCCTTTTTCATTCAAACTTCCAGCGTATGCCGATTGGCTGTAGTTCGGCGCCAAGAAGGGGTCCAGCGGTTGACTCGATCGAGTTGGCGCTGACGCTACTGATCGACAGCGGCAAGCTGAGGTCGATGTTGCTGGGGCTTCGGCACCATCGCCATCTCCGCTGGCAGCGTCGTTGATCTCGTCAACATCGATGACATTCGATGGTGATGCTCGAGGTGGCGGAGGTTGAGAGGAAGTTCGGGATGTCAGGGGAGTAGAACCGTAGGCGGAGGCTCCAGTGGTCGACCTGGAAACCCGCATGAGCTTTTCAAAAAACCACGCTGCAGAAAAGTGAGGTTACTCAGGGTGGAGTCGCAGGAACTCAAGGTACACGGGATCCTCCTCTGGAGCTTTACTCGACTCCCAAGACCATGTGTAGTCATCCCATTCACAGCAGTACAGGAACGTGCGGCGCCTCTTAGATCCCACTCGACGTCTGGCCAGAATCTTGACAAGTTGAGGGGAGTCCCCGGTTTTGACGGCTGGCATCGGGAGTTCCCACACTGACTGTCCCTTTCGATGGACGTAGGGCTTTATGCTGTCTCGATTAAAAACTTGGAAACCATCGAAGGGGGCAGGGATCTCCAGTTTAACATTCTCGCCCTTGTTCAGTACTTCGAGAACTTTGTAAGGGCCGCACCAAACAACATCAAGTTTCCCTTTATGTCGATATTGCTATGGCTTCGAACAGCAGCAGCGCAGCGAGCGCGCAAGTCGCAGTGGCAATCGCACTGCAGTCTGTGAATACTTAAGAAGCATCGAATGCCAACTGTGTGAATGAAGCGCTGTAAGATACTTCGATCTCTGGACAGGGTTGTTGTCTTCCAATTTGTGCGATGTATTGGTGCCCGGTCCAAAGATCCTGCGAGGTTTGTCGATTTGGGATTTTGGATTTCGAGAAACAAGAGGCACAGGAGTACAAGAGAGTTCCCAAGAAACAAACCACAACAAGTGGTAGCCAGCTAGGTGGCGGGGAGATCAATATTCGAGAGCAATCTTCGACGCCGTCAACTTGATTTGGATTTCGATTTACAATGGAGCGGCCCTTCGACAATGCAGCTATGCTGCATTTGATCAGAGACAGTCTGTTTCGAACCGATTCACCCTTGCATCACGAATTTTTGATTTCGTTAGAAAATTTCATCGCAGAGCGCATTGCAAGTCGAGAAAGCGAGTGGTTTCCATGCCTCTCTTGTGATCTTCACAGCTGTTGGCAGAGGCTTGCAGATACTCAAGCCAAGGTCATCGAATCGGAACAACGCATCGATGCGTTGCAGACAACAGCAGCAAGTGCTACTGCAGCAACTGATCACCCAGACGACACTTTGCAGTCCTCCACGGAAAATGCAACTCAAGCTGCTGTAAGCGAACTTCGACACGTAGAGCATGAATTGTGGCAATGTTATGCCCTGCTCAGTGAATTTGTACGAGTTTCGAGCCAACAACCTCCGAACAACTTCCAGTTTCCACAACCACAACCACAGCTACAACCACAACCACAGTCTTCTTCGAACCAACCGCTGTATGCACCGCCGAGCAGTTCACCTCACCCACCACCACAACCACCTTCACAACCACCTGTCTTCGACCCACATCCAGCGCATCAATTTGCAGTCCAGCGCGCTCCAACGCAAGGAATTCTGGGATGTCGTGTCGAACGCTTGAATAAGCTGGTTGAAAAGTTCTCTGGGTGATCTGGATCTGTAGAGTTTCGAACTTGGATGGAGGATTTGTTACGAGCCTTCATCCTGTCGGATATCACCTCACCCGTCGATCAGGTGAGAACCATATCATTCCTCCCTGAAGGTGATGCTGCCGAGTATTATCATAGTTTGACGAAAGCTGTACAGGATGACTGGTTCGAGCTCATGCGTGTGTTTGGCCAAAGTTTCGATTGCATATCCCATGAGCCAGTGTATCTATCGTGAATGTTGAGCTTGAAAAAAAGCGAGTTTCCTCGACATGCGGACTACGTGAGAGAATCCCGTACTTGCGTTATCAAGTCGAAGGTTAACACCAGTGACCTCCAGATGGGTTACCTCGCCACTCTCGATTCGTTGAAGGTTTGTCCAATGATGCTGTTCGTCGACAGTACATCGTTGAAGTCCGTTCGAGATGGCATTCTAGTAGACCATTTGGGTTTGATACCTTGGTAGAGACCATCGCAGAAGCCTACATTGTGGCCGGATATCAGCTCCAAGAGGTACAGAACGCATCGAGAACAACATCAGATACCCTGGGTCCTGCGGTGTCAAGACCCCTGCCTATGATGGTTCCACCAACTTCGACTTCCACGTTCCCATCCAACCCTATGCCAACGCCGCACATCAACCCCATGCTGACTCCAGCTGCAGCCCCCATGGCTTCGACCGTGCCAGAGCCGATGAACCTCAATGCAATCGCCGAGCTCTGAGAAGAACTACATGCCTACATTGGTCAATGTCGTAATGAACGGTTCGGACGCCAAGATGGTGCAGGCCAAGATGGTCGAGAAAGTAGGCGTTGCTACAATTGTGGTGAAGAAGGCCACTTGGCCCGTGACTGTCCAAAGAATTGACCACCATCCTGAGGAGAAGAACGTCAGGAATCAAGATCGAACACGCCGAGACGAGATCAAAGTCGAGATAGCAAGGGACGGCTTCGATCCCGCTCCAAAAGCAGACAAAGGCCCACAACGGCCTAGGAAACATTTTCGAAGACCTGGTGGTGGACGTCCTCGAGAATGGCTGAACGCCACCACCAGCACCAATAAACCCGAAAGGAATTCGACACTTAGAGGTGGCAACGTCGAAGGAACCGAAACTGAGCATGCGTCTCTGTTCACGGTTCCAGGGCGCATTTGCGCATGTCTTGAAGACTCCTTTGACTCCAGCGTAGAATTATTGGTCGACTGTGGAGCGACCAGCGACTTCATGTCAATGCAGACTTCAAAGAGGGCGCGAATTCCCCTCTATAAACTGAGAAACCCTGGACACGTCTTAACAGCCGGAGGTGTCCAAGTCGAAGTACGGTACTACACGAGAGCTTATGTTCGAGTTGGAGAACTTGTATTTCGTCATCACTTCAAGGTCTTGAAAATTTTCCCGGATGTGGTACTTGGACTACCATGGCTTCCAGGCTACAATCCAACTGTCAACTGGAAGGAACGGTACGCCGACATCCAACATGGTTCGAAATTGTACCGGTTGTTCTTTGGCGAATCAAGGCATTCCACCCAGCTACAGTCTCAAGCCGCTTCGAAGCTGGACCTTCTTTGGATACTTTCATCCAGTTCCTCGAAGGCGAGTCCGGTTGGGAATCCTACCCCACATGGCAAGGAAAGCCTCGACCTACACTCGTCGACACACATTCAGCATGGTGCTGACATGTACAACGAGTCCAAAACGGAAGATGGTATCACCGATGAGGAGTGCAGCGATATGGAGATTGAGTACATTTCGTTGCCGAAACTCAAAAGAGAGATCTGTCGAGCTGATCTCACGGGATATCAAGTATTTCTGTGCTGCATGCCTCGACCAGCAGTGCCGGTCGATCAAATGTACAAGATGCAAGCCAGCAATGACAATGACCGGCTTGACCCCGTTCGACGCAAACTGCCGATTCGATTGCACAAGTGGGCGGCGCTCTACGACCGGGAGAAAGCGGAGTATGGAGACCTACCTCCGTATCAACCTGGTAGAGATCATCGAATACGCCTCGATTCGGAAGACAATTCACCGTGGGTACACCCTTACAAAATGGACCCAAGCAAACTAGATGAACTCCGACACCAATTGGACAAGTTGCATCGATCTGGTCGGATCAGACCATCCTCGAGTCCATACGAAGCGGGTTGCCTGCTGGTGAAGAAAGCGAATGGTACATGGCGCATGTGCGTCCACTACCCGGCGTTGATACGCGAACTGTTCGAGATCGGTACCCTTTGCCATCGATCCAATCCATCTTGAGTACACTGGGGGGTTCCACCGTATTTTCGAAAATCGACCTTGTTAGTGGGTTCCACCAAATCCGAATCCATGACGAAGATATCAAGAAAACCGCCTTCAACACGCAATTTGGCGCCTGTGAGTGGGTTGTCATGCCCTTTGGCCTCTGTAATGCGCCATCGACGTTCCGACGGGTCGTGAATGATGTCCTTCGAGACCACTTCGGGATCTTTTTATGGGTGTACATCGACGACATGTTCGTCTTCTCGAAGGATGCGGATGAACACCAACGACATCTCGATCTGGTACATGAACTACTCCGTCAACACCAGCTCTTTCCCTGCATCGATAAATCCACGTTCTTCCAGAGTCAAGTACCCTTCTGTGGACACATCATCAACAAGGAGGGCGTACACATGGACCCCAAAAAGATCAAGGTCATTCGAGGTTGGCCTCCGCCAACTACCGTTCATGAAGTTCGACAACTCATTGCATTGTGTGGATTTTACCAGCAGTTTGTCAAAGGGTTCCAAGCTGTTGCAGCCCCTCTGACCGCGATGTTTAAGGCAGACTTGGAGTGGGAATGGACAGCCGTACATCAAGCTTCCTTCGACAAGCTGAAGCAGGCGATGATCAATGCGACACATCTCAGTGCTATCCATCCCCGACAGCCGTATCACCTGTACATAGACGCTTCGAAAGACTGCGTGGGTGCTACGATAGCGCAACGATGTGCGCATGGAAAGTACAAGGGACATCTTCGACCTATTGCCTTCATGTTGCGGAAAATGCAACCTGCCGAGATTCGATACCCGATACCTGGGCTTGTGGCCATCGTATTAGCCTTGAAACAGTGGTTTCACCTACTTCAGAGACCGCAGCACTTAGGCCGCTCAAGTTGCATGGTCAAAATCACACCAAATGCACCCAATTTGGACGATGCAAAAAAGAAAATTTCACAGGCTCTGTTTTTTGAAAACAGAATATTAGTCCAAAGAAAGTATCTTTCTTACCATTTGTGCCATTTTGTGGCTTGTTTCAGACAGCCGAAAACAAAAGAAAATAAAAAAAAATAAATAAATCTTATTATTTCAGTGGAAAATGAGGTGCTTTTAGCAGAAATTCGCCAATAAATACATTTTGCTTTCCCCTTGTTTTTTGGATGAACATGCTCTGCAGAAAAGATGAATGTAACATCATTTTCTGTTCTCCATGTTCATTGCATACCTGGAAAAATGATTTATTGGTCGAATTCTATGCGCAAGGCCTCGCGCAATCAAGACCAAGGATCATTCAAACAGAAGCATGGCGGATGAAATATCAATGCAAAGCATATGCAACATGTGGTTCAAGGGCTGCCCCATGCGCGAGGCCTCGCGCATAACTTACTAAACCACAAACCTCACCCGATTCATTTTTCTTTGGAAAGACGGCTTCAGGGTCGAGTGGTCTTACTACCCACCCCACGGTTTGATTTTTGATTTGCACTGCCTGAAAAAAGAGGTATGGGTTGTGACCTTGAAGTTCTGGGAATGCATTGCAGTCCTCATTGCGCGAGGCCTCGCGCAAAAAAAGGCCCAGAAAATATATTCTTTGTACCATTGTGATGGGTTCTCATCCGATAGCGCTTGTGCACAACTTTCACTGAAGCAACGAGTACCTAAATTGTTGTTGAGTCATTGAAATTTACCAGAAGCTTCCCCCCCCCGGAGGCGGAAAAACTCTTTTTGGGCTTGGTCAGCGCCTGCGCTTGGCAGACTGCTTCCCCCAGGGCACCTTCTTTCTCCAGGTATCGAACATCATCTTGATAATTGGTGTGGTTTGCACTACATTGCATTTTACTCTCCGAAAAATCAGTTTTTTTGGCCCAAACAAACGCTCAAAAAAGTGCCACGCATGGCAAATTCATATTTTCTTTGCACATTTTACTTTGATCTATAGTCAACAATGGAAGGATCAGTTTTTCTTCAGCCAAAGCTACAAGGGGGGTCCCTGTCCAGCTCAGCGTCATCTGTTGAGTGGACATGCTTCAAGTGTTACCAGTGATACTCTTTTTTTTGCTTGACACTCCCCATATTTTGTGGCAAGTGTGCATCATGAGCAATGCTGAAGGATGCACCCGGTGCAACACCTCCAACGTATGTGCTCCTTTTGTTAAAAATGCAACAACATTAGAAATGATTTCTTGAGTCATCAATTAGATTTGCAAGGCTTAGAGCGATGAATGTCCGCCCGCGTAAACATATTGTACAATGTGATCAAGTCAAGGGTGCCTGTAATGTCACTCCAGTGTAGGCGCCTGCTTGATTCCTCAATTCTATAATCATTACCTGACTTTGGAGGGGCAATGGACTGCTCCTTGCGCAAAGGCCTTGCGCAAGGAACAGTCCATAGCCCCAAAAAAAGCATTTTTTGGACCCATGAGGACCAAGGAAAGGCCAAAACTCCTTACATAAGAGTTCTTTTGTTGTTTCAAAGACAGGTTGATTTTTTGCAAGCCAAAGGATGGTTCTTTTGATGTTTTTTGAGGCCCTGTATTTTGGGCACTTTCTGTCATTTTATACCATGCAACTTGAGCCGCCTAAGCAGCAGGTGCACGTGCACACTGACCACGAAAACCTTCGATATCTCAAGACATGTCCTCGACCGCTGACACCACGACAAGCACGATGGTCCCAATTCCTCGAAGAATACAACCTGACGTTGTGGTACGTACCAGACCTCGAGAATCCAGCGGCGGACGCCTGCTCCCGTCTGACTTCGCAACAGTTGATGGACATCGAGAATGCCACACGTACACGGGCTTTCGTAATTCCCCTGGTCGAGAATGGGGCTTCGGCGGCAGGAGAACCTGTCGATGAGTTCCTACATGTACTCGAAGACTCATTCTCACACGACGAGGTGTGGCCCCAGCTGTACGACCACCTGTACGTATCGCTTCGAAGCAGACGCTCCGCGGGGAAGGAGGCTGATGCAGACAAACATGCGGGACCAGCCCTCTGACTCGACACTGAGCCGAAAATCGAACCAGGGGACCTGGAGCCGCTACCATCAGACGCGACAACTGTCGAGCCGGAGGACCTGGAGCTGGAGCCAGTACCATCGGACAAGAGGATGGCAGAGGATTCACACCAACCAGACATGAATCTCGATGATGCTGGCAACGAGCCGGACATGCCTGCCGACACCAACGCCCTTCCCGATGTAAGCATGGACCGCCCTCTTCAAGTCCCTTTTGGCAAAGAACTTCGATATGCTCCAACCATGGCGGAACTTATTCGCTGTCGATGTCACCGTGACGGCACATTACAATCAGTTCCCTTGCCTAAGGTTGGGCCGAACACGCCGTACCCATTCTGTCTTAAAGGTACATACCGCCGAGTACATGGACATTATCAGTGCAAGGACTTGACTTCGACAGCTGTGTGGGCAGCAGCCTATCGAGAAGACCCACGTACGAAGCACATCTACGAAGTCGCGGTTCGAAGCCCTGCGGCACGACACCAACTCCGCGATGCCAAGTTGTCTTTCGATGATGGCAAATTCTTCCATTTGTCGACCATGGGCAAGCGTGTGCTTGTCCCTCGAACACTCGTGACTTTGATTGTGGCTATGTATCACGAGTCGGAGTTCTATGGCCATTGGGGTGTACTTCGAACCATGGCACTGATCAAGCGCGACTATGTTTGTTCGCACCTCCGACATTACGTCGCGCGATACATCCTAAGTTGTGATGTGTGTCAAGCGGCGAAATCAAGGCGAGGCGACACCGTCAGAGTGCCCAGGCCATTACCGGTGCCCGACAGCAAATGGCACAGAGTGTCCATCGATTGGGTTTCAGGATTCCTGCCGACCACAAGAGGCCATGACGCCATCATGACCGTGGTGGACCGATTCTCCAAGCGTGGAATGTTCATTCCTTGTCGCAAGGATATGACAGCCGACGACCTTGTCTATGTGTTCCTACGTGAAATGGTTCAACTGAAAGGATGCCCTCGACAAATTGTTTCCGATCCAGGCGAGCTGTTCAAGTCCCAAGCGTGGAAGGAGTTGGCTCAGCGTTTCAAGATCGAGATGCACCAAACGGTAGCCAACCGTCCTTGAGGCAATGGCCTGGCGGAGCGCAGCAGCCAGTCGATCCTTCAGCGCCTGCGTACACACGGCATTTTCGGCAACAATGACTGGGATGTCGACCTGCTGTTCGCCAAGATTCAGTTTAACAACCTGACATCCAATAGCCTTCGGCTATCCCCTTTCAGGATAGATGAAGGACGAACACCCCATTTTCCGTTGGATTTTCCCTGAATGACTTCTCATGCACATGAGCCATCGACCGTGAATGATTGCATGCAACGAGCGGAACGTACCTTCGATTCTGTGCGTGCAATGCTTGCCGAGGAACGTCGACGCCAGATGCATGTGGTCCTGCAAATGGACCGACACGTTCGAGTGCCTGAAGTGGGTGAACGATGGTGGGTGTTGGTACCGGAATATCAACATAAAGGGAAACTCGATGTTGTATGGTGCGTCCCTTACAAGGTTCTCGAGGTACCGAAGAAGGGCAAGAATGTTAAACTTGACATCCCTGCCCCCTTCGATGGGTTGCGAGATTTCAATCGAGACAGCATAAAGCCCTACATCCATCGAGAGGGACAGCCGGTGTCAGAGTTCCCGATGCCCCCTGTCAAAACCGGAGAATCTCCTCGACTTGTCAAGATCCTGGCTAGACGTCGAGTGGGATCTAAAAAGCGCCGCACGTTCCTGTACCGTTGTGAATGGGATGACGACACGTGGTCTTGGGAGTCGAGCAAAGCTCTAGGGGAGGATCCTGTGTACCCTAAGTTTCTTCGACTCCACTCTGAGTAACCTTACTCTTCTCTGCAGCGTGGTTTTTCGAAAAAGTCATGCGAGGTTCCGGGTCGACCGCCGGAGCCTCTGCCTACGAAACTACATCCCGGACGCCGCGAATTTCCTCTCGACCTCCACCTCCTCGAGCATCACCGTCAAATGTCATCGATGTTGACGCGATCAATGACAACGATGGTGCCAAAGCCCCAGCGACGTCGACTTCAGCTCGCCGCTGTCGGTCGGTAGCGTCAGCGCCAACTCAACCGAGTCGACCTCTCGATCCATTCGAAGCACCGAACTACAGTCAGTCGGCAAATGCTCGGAGCGCAAAAGGAAAAGGAGGCCCCTCCTCGAAAGGAGGCAAGGGAGGTGTGTCCTCTCACGAGGAATTTTCAGGAATAGCACCGAGTAAGGGAGTCGTCATATCAGGAGCCACAACAGGCTTGGAAGTGCTCGAGCAAGCCCTGGCCGGCTGGTCGTTTCCGGAATCGACCAAGGGAGGGACCCCACCCCGCATGCACCCGAAACTCTGCAAGCTGTATGGGCCCCCGCCCCCGGTCAATGCAGAATACTATCGAGGACAGTGCTCGAGTCTCGCAAATTCTGGTACCCACTCCAATTCTTCGAATGAATGGGCTCATGAAGAATGGTTCGATTCTGATGAAGATCTCGCTTGCTACACGGGATACGACGACTGATCCCCCTTCCTCCGTTCAGCGCTCGGATGGGTCGACAGTTCTTGGACATCGAGGCCGAGCACCTGGACATCGAGGCCATCCAGGGACGGACCATCGTGGGGACCGAACACCGGGGAGCCGAATACCTCAAGCTACAACAACAACAATGACGCTGCCCCCGACGACTGGGTCAACCAATCCTGGCAGTCGAATGCCCGGAGGACGCAAGGTTTTACTCGAACGAACCAGTCCGACTCCTATTACTACAATGACGATGATGAAGACTACCCACCCGACGCCTGGTCCGACGACGAGGAGGATTATGCGTACGACACCACACAAAGTTGGTCGACACCACCGCCCAGTTAAGATACTGTGCCGAAGCCAGAACCGTTGTGGCAGCCCTATAACATGCCGCAATACAACCATGAAATCGAGACTGTCGATCAACTCCGACACTTGGGTGAGTTCGGAATGAAACCACCCTATAGATTTGGGACGCACCAGGACGTTCCAATGAAATCGGAATACACCAAGCTCGAACCATCGGTACTCACTATTGCGTCAAGCGCCATGGCTGGTCAACGAGCAAAACACGTATTCCTGAACGAACGGCATGCCGCAGTTCTGACAAAGACAAATGCCACTATCACCGATTTAGGCAAAACCATCAACATCGACAGTTGGGGTTGCACCGCACCATTCCCCTACGAGATGATGCGAAGCGCACCTGACACATCTTTCGATGAGCGTGGGAATGCCGGTGGCAAGCGGAGCTACCAGTGGTATACCAAGATCGAAGTGGCTTGCCAGCACTTTTGAAAGGCCCTCATCGACTGGCGGCAATGCGACCAAGAGCTCGATTGGGGATTCCGACAAAATCTCTCCGAATATGACCTACCGAATCAAATTGCTCGACTCAACCGCATGCATCGAGAGATCTCAGGAATCGACGACCTGATGCACATCGCTGATGGAATCCACCTGATCTTCAGGTACCAACGTCTCTGGACCAGGGACAAGATGAAACGAGTAGCACCAATTGCCGTTTCGATCCTTGGAGTTATTCACGATCTCCAGAAGGTCTGCCAGACGAACGACTGGCTCGACGAGGATCGAGCCCCCTTTCGCGCGTACAAAGTCGATTTTGCTTCTTCGCCGACACCAACTGCGAGGTCTACGAGGCACATCTCAACTTGGGTACAAACGATATGGGTGCGCTCCACATCGAACACAGGACCTTGCAGTCCAGCTCCAGGAGTACTTTCGACTCGGAGAACAGACTGAACCCTATGCGTACAACGCCGTCGCAGGAGGTGCCCCCATCGACCTTGTCCAGCTGGCGACGATTTACCAGACTGAACCTGGACGACTGGGATACCACGACTTTGATAAGGCAATCCGACGAGTTGCTGGCCTTCATCCGACCAGTGAGGAGTATGTCAACCTCTTTCCTTTCGTGGACGCCGCCGATTTGGTTCGACGCATGGGTACCTCGAAATACCTCATGTCCCCCTTCCAGGCCGAATGCGAAGGTGGACGACGTTGGCGTCGAGCAGTCCAGTTCCGAAGGGATGTCTATGCTGATGAACGGCAGGAGATCGAGTCCACCAACTCGCCTGCGAGTGACCCGTTCGACCCGGACCCCGTCGACCTCCGTTTTTTGCCGGCAGAGTCGAACGTCTATAAGCACCACTTCGACATCCCGTTCTTCAAGTACCTCACGCCGATCCATGATGACTTCAAGGCTGCCCATCGACGCAAGGTCAGCTGCCGAGACCAAGTCCTCGAAGCAGTCATTGTGGACACGGCTTCGAGCCTTGCGACTGCAGAAGCGGTTCGATTCGCTCTGCGAAGTTCTCTCGCTGATGGTCAGTATGTACATCAACACCTCGGTTGACTCCAAGAAGAAGGTTCTCGAACCGACATGCTTGAGGTCATTGACTGATATGCCCTGGGCCCTGAAGTCAATGACGTCAGTGCCATTATTGTGGTTCGACGAGTTTCAATGGCTGACACGCCATGGTGGCGAGTCGATACGCGAACTGGTCAGTTCTACCACAGCATGGCCGCTGGTACTGGTTCGAAGGAAACTTATCGATGGTCCACTGGTCGACACGACGCGTTCTCCTTCAAAGTCACCAATCGGACGGATTTGTGGAGCGACGCCGCTTGGAAACAGTCGAACCTTTGGGATTCTCATTCGACCAAGGCACACACATTGGGACCGGGACAATTTCGAGCGCTTGCCCGTGAACATGTCTTGGTATTCCAGTACAAGTGCCCCATCGACGGCCGACCTGGTGACCCCAACCTTCGATTGCTGAACCATGGATCTGGTATCCTGATTCAGAAGCGTGGCCTCGAAAGTGACATTCCTCGACACTACACGGGTCATGACACCTTCAAGTTCATGGCTGGCGTCGAGACACTGAAGGAAGTACACGAAGTGTGTCGACTCCAGGTGGATCCCTCGTCCACGTTCACGTGGGGCACGGACTGCTGATTCGACAAGTCTGGATGCCAAGTAATGGCTGATTCGACAGTCTGCATGCCATTAATGGTGTCGACTGCCATAATATATCCTGTCGACTTGACAGATGTATAGGCCTGTTGGTTGTTTGTCTGCTCGGCAACCAGCTCCGATAGCTGTGCCCAATGTTATCGTATGTTTTGATTCGACGTGCCCACAGCCTTGCTGTGGGTACAGCGCCGGTGCAGTCTGCCTGGCAAAGTTGTCTTCTGCATCTTCCGCCAAGACACAGCCGTGGCAGAGTCGAACACGGCGTATGAATGAGGCGCTGACGACAGGTATACCATGACTTGCACCTCAGTGTGTGAGTTTCGACCACTGTTATGCTTCTGTAGCCAGCACATGTTGAAGTCCAAAAAAAAAGTTTTCTGGGCCTGCTCTTCAGATGCGACCATGTGACGCCCATCAAGAGGAATGAGGGGGTAGTGTTATGGCTCCGAACAGCAGCAGCGCAGCGAGCGCGCAACTCGCAGTCGCAATCGCACTGCAGTCTGTGAATACTTAAGAAGCATCGAATGCCAACTGTGTGAATGAAGTGCTGTAAGATACTTCAATCTCTGGACAGGTTTTTTGTCTTCGAATTTGTGCTATGTATTGGTGCCCCGTCTAAAGATCCTGCGAGGTTTGTCGATTTGGGATTTTGGATTTTGAGAAACAAGATGCACAGGACTACAAGAGAGTTCCCAAAAAACAAACCAGAACAATATTCCGGCACCAACACCCACCATCATTCCCGCTCCTCAGGCACTCCAGCGTGTCGGTCCATTTGCAGGACCACATGCATCTGGCGTCGACGTTCCTCAGCAAGCATTGCACGCACAGAATCGAAGGTACGTTCAACGCGCTGCATGTAATCATTCACGGTCGAAGGTTCATGTGTATGAGAAGTCATTCGGGGAAAGTCAAATTGGAAAATGGGGTGTACGTCCCTCATCAATCTTGAACGGAGATAGTCGAAGACTATTGGACGTCAGGTTGTTAAACTGAATCTCGGCGAACAGCAGGTTGACATCCCACTCGTTGTTACCAAAGATGCCGTGTGTGCGCAAGCGTTGGAGGATCAACTGGTTGCTCCGCTCCGCTAGGCCATTGCCTCGGGGACGGTTGGCTACTGTTTGGTGCATCTCGATCTTGAAACGCTGTGCCAACTCTTTCTGAGCTTGGGACTTGAACAGCTTGTCTCAATCAGAAACAATTTGTCGAGGGCACCCTTTGAGTCGAATTACTTCACGCAGGAACACATAGACAAGGTCGTCGGCCGTCATATCTTTGCGGCAAGGGATGAACATTCCACGCTTGGAGAATCGGTCAACGACGGTCATGATGGCGTCATGGCCTCTGCTGGTCAACGGCAATCCTGAAACCCAATCGATGGACACACTATGCCATTTGGTGTCGGGCACCGGCAAGGGTCCGGGTTGTCTGGCGGTGTCGACACGCCGTCACTTATTCGCTTGACACACATCGCAACTTAAGATGTAACGCTCGACGTAATGTCGAAGATGTCAGCAAACGTAGTCGCGCTTGATCGGCGCCATGGTTCGAAGTACCCCTGATTGGCCATAGAACTCTGACTCGTGATACATAGCCACAATGGAGGTAACGAGCGTTCGAGGGACAAGCACACGCTTGCCCATCGTCGACGAATGGAAGAACTTACCATCATCGAAGTACAACTTGGCATCACATAGTTGGTGTCGTGCCGCAGGGCTTACAGCCGCGACTCCGTAGATGTGTCTCGTACGTGGGTCTTCTCGATGGGCCGCCGCCCACACAGTTGTCGAGGTCAAATCCTTGCACTGATAGTGTCCGTGTACTCAACGGTGTGTACCTTTAAGACTCGACGGGTACGATGTGTTCTGTCCAGCCTTAGGCAAGGGAACTGACTGTAGTTTGCCGCCTCGGTGGCGTCGACAGCGAATCAGTTCTGTCAGGGTCGGGGCATATCGAAGTTCTTTGCCAAAAGTGACTCGAAAAGGGCGGTCCATGTCTATGTCGGGAAGTTCGTCGTTGTCGGTAGACGCATCTGGCTCGTTGCCAGCATCATCAAGATGTACCTCAGGCTGGTGTGAATCTTCCGCCAGAGTCTCGTTTGTTGGCAGTGGTTCCAGGTCCTCCGGCCCGACGGCTGGTTCAGTGTCGAATTGGAGGGCTGGTTCCGCATCTTTGTCAGCATCAGGTTCCTTCCCCACGGAGCGTCCGCTCCGAAGCGATACGTACAGGTGGCCCTATGGCTGGGGCCACACTTCATTGTGTGAAAACGAGTCCTCGAGCGCATGTAGGAACTCATCGACAAGACCTCCTTCCAGTGAAAACCAGGTAGGTAGGTAGGTGCACTCGGTTGTGGAGAGGCGCCCCATGGTTCCCCCTGGCGTCGCCCCTGTGACGAACAGGAAGAGGTTCCGCGCGTGAAGAGGGGAGGCGGCTTACTTCCAGCTAGACCTGACTGGTGGCCCGAACAAAGCGGCCCCGGGCAACACCGGGAGGGCTGATCGCCGCCAGCATGACTGCTTGTCATGCCGGGAGGGTGGGCCCCCGTGCTTGCGCACGTCCCCTCCTTTGGGCGGAACCCTAGGGGTTCACCGGAATTCCTCGCGTATCCCGTTCCCAAGGCATGCATGCATGTTCTTGGTACTGGGGTTCCGAGGTGCTTGGGTGTCGCACGCTCCGCCTCGAGTCCCAAAGCAGCGCAGGCCTTGGGATGCAGCCTTACCCCCGGTCTCCGGATCTCATTTGGCCGGGTCACCTGCATGGCACGGGCTGCCTCAGTGCCCCGGCTATGGACACTGGGTTTCCTACTGTTGCGTGGCGCTTGTGTTTGGGTCTTGGTTGTGGTTGAGTTCGGGTTTTGGCTGCGCCCGGCAACTCTTGCCTAGGGTGTTGGGGTGTGTGTGCACTTGTGTGTGTGCTCCGCTTGCACCCAGCCACTCCTGGCACGGGTGTGAAAGTGCTGCCCTGGGTCGTGAAAGGTGCCGGAGGGCTCGGGGCCGGCAAGACCAGTGGGGCAGGCACGCGAGGAGTCGACCTGAACGCTGCTGTTGGGGGTAGAACCGGATACACAGACACCAACGGAGGCGAGAGCAGCAACAACGGAAGCAAGATCCATGCTGATTGTTATCCGGCAGAAAATCCCAGTCTATGAAGAAAATTGATGCGGATTATCCTAAGTACATCTGAGTGTCCATATCTGTCTGAAAAGATTTATATAAATCCGATTATGAAAAATATTTGGCCGATCTGGCCCGCGAGCGCGCGTCAGCGACAAATGGCGAATCCAGGTAAATGATCGGAACGCGGCGGATTTACGGAGAATGGACCGCGGAATCAGATCCGGCATATCAGAAATATATAGGTCTGATCCTGAGACTGAGCTGCGAGGCGGCGATTCCGCCGAAGCAGAGAAAATGACCAAAATGTAGCAATCTGGGGCAGATCTGTGAAAATCTGAGCAGATGGGGGTTAGCCGCACTTACACTCCCCCTCGAAAAACACACTGGGGTGTGTCGCTACGTCAACGAAGAACGTAGTGCGGGTAAGTCCCAGGAAAAATAGAAATGTAGCCTCGATGGGGCGAAATCTGCTTGATCTGACCTGATTTGGGCTGAATTGGCACTGAATCAGGATGGATGAACCTGAAATGAGACAGAATGAGGAGTGACGAAGAGTCCTCCGTGCAGTAAAACATTAGGTTAAGGGCTAAAAAGCATGTAAACGTATCGAGAATCGATACCAAACCATACTTTGGTTGAGAATGAGGTAGATTATTGGTGGATGGAGTGGGGGAATCAAGAAATGGAGTGACATCTCAGCGCTCTGGCACAGTTTCGCTGTCGCGGGCACGCTACGGTGTCCTCGCCGAACTCTACATCGTGTTACTCCCGCTTTTCTCGTTCTGAAAAGTGCAGCATGTGCTTCAGATTTGGCGCATCTGGCGGATGATCACAAGATTCAGCAAGATTGAGAATCAAATGGAGCAGAGATGAAGGAGAAGAAACAGTCACAGAGAGGGAAAACAAATACAGATGTAGTCTGTAGACCCTAAGTGAACCACAGAAGGTAGGGATGTTTTTCTGTTCACTTAGATCTAAACAGATCTTCGAGGAATGAGGGGAGATGACAAGGAAATCAACCTAAATTGTCCTAAAATGAGTAAATTCCCTGAGATGAAGGTGAAATGAAGCGGAATGTCTAGAACTGAAACTACTAACACTTTCGTTTAGACTAAAGTTAATATATATTGTCGTTTATTCAGCTCAATTGTGCTTTCCGGCACGTTGGTTCGCGAGCATCCAACAGATTCCATGAAAATGTGGATCATGTGATGATGCATCATGATGGGACATGATGGCCCTGGATCCTTGGCATGTAACGCGCCGAAGGTTCGCTGAAGGCGCTTTACTGACAGTATATAACTGAGAGACACCGAGTAGTCCTTTATTTACAGTGGCGGCGGTGTCAATCGACTTGGACAAGGCCAATCTTTCGATGGAGTCCCAGAAGACACTTGGATTCACCATTTTCGACAGTTTCAGGTCGGATTGAGCTCACATTGGCGTGTGCCAAAAATACAACGAAGCTTACGGACTTCAGAGGTTGCTGTTAGAAGTCCCTAGAGCTCCTATGTGAAGGTTGTCTGAACTATTGACGTCGAGGTTTTGCTGCAACAGTGCAAGATTGATGGACAAACCTGAGGAATTCAAGGTAATTTCAAGGAATCTGGATCTGAATCTGGACTTTGGCTTCAGCATCACTGCAAATGAAGGTAAGATCTGAGTTCCTGGCGTCGCATCTAGTGCCGCCAGTACTACAGGGGGTGCCTGTAGGGGTGAATGTCGTTGGCCAACGTTTTTTCTATGTACATTTGCTTCCATCTGCACGAGTAGTCAAATTCCAAAGATGCACAGACCACCAGAGACAAGATTACCCCGAATCTGCCTGAATTAAGCCTGAGTTTGGTTTTTTCTGGACACGGCAGCACACTCCGTGGCTTTCGGCAGCGTATCTACGCCTTGTCTGCCAAACGGAGACCAAAGAAAAGTTGATTGACGTCAAATTATCAAACATTCGCAGTTCTCCACATCATGTCGTAATCAGGAAAAATGAACAGTGGATTGAGCAGAATGTGGTTTTTTCAAGTCGTCAGAACACTCACATTGGAATAAGTGGTCGACGGGGCGAGGCTGGAGCTTTTGTAGGAGTTGGACATGCAAGGGTTTCGAACCTACACCCTTGAGCCCTAGCGACGAGTGCCATGACGCCCTGGACTAGACGACTGTTACCCAGATTATGGCGTCGGCGACTCAAGTCACGACGGGTCTCCCTGAATTCGGCCAAGCACGAATACATGTGACCACCAACCTGTCTGGTGGGGCCCTCGTACGGCTTGGGCGCTGCAAATCAGCAGCCGAACTCGAAGCTTGGTCTTCATTTGGCTCCTGGGCTGGCCTGACCGCAGGAGGGGGGATCGACGGATCAGCCCTGGAATGTGGCTGCTGAGGGCCGTAAAAGGCTGGATCTCGATTCACCACAGGTCTTTTTCCGTCGCTCTCCACCTGTCTGTCTGGTTTCGACAGACAGTCTGTCAGGAGTACGCCAATTTCGGGGAACTTCTTGAGGAAGTCGATGAACCCCTTGGTGTACCCATGGACAAAAGAATGGGCTGGTACCCAGTTGTTGTGACTGGAATCAAAGCCCCTCCACTCACATAGAATTTCCCATTCGCCCTTTTCGTCACGTCTTGCTTCTAAAATCCTCTTGAGTTCGTACTTCCCCCCTTCGATGACCCGATCGGACAAAAATTTCGAAGTCCAAAAAAGGGGTTTAACCCGATCCTTGGGGGAGGGGATCTCTCTCTTGAGGCGATCGCCCGAAACGTCAATTTCCCTGCTGACATCCACACGAATCCTCCACCTGTTCATACCTAGACGCGCTGTAACAGCGAATGGCCCCTCCCACAAGGGAAGAAGCTTATCATCTCCGTCCAGGGTAGTTTCGGATTTTCGAAGCCAAACTCGATCATGGACTTCAAAATTGTGGGGGTTTTTTCGGCCTTGATTCTGGACCCAAAGCCAGTCAGCTTGATGCTTATCGATTAATTTCGAGACAGTTTTTTCTGCTCGTTGGACTTCGTCCAAAAACAGCGAAGCATCTTTACAAGGGCGAGGATTATTCAACGGCATGTTCCACCAACACTTCTT
This sequence comes from Eutreptiella sp. 'Long Island Sound 2002', assembly GCA_964036045.1. Taxonomy (NCBI): domain Eukaryota; phylum Euglenozoa; class Euglenophyceae; order Eutreptiales; family Eutreptiaceae; genus Eutreptiella; species Eutreptiella sp. 'Long Island Sound 2002'. Next base: position 58,313,035 of record OZ038381.1, read on the forward strand.
TCGTCCAAAGACAATTTCATTTGGAGAAGGGCCATGATACAAAGGCGTGTTGTGGTAACGGCAAAGCATGGCGAAAAGAATCTCAAGCCAATGGAAGTCCTTCTCACTGGCGAGTTCCTTACGGAGCATATTTATAAGTGAGCGGCCGGCTCTTTCGCCAGGCAGCGCTCGATGTGAGTGGATTTCACATCTGAGGTGGTGGATTCCAAGGCGAGCACATAATTCTCTCCACCATTCGGAGGTGTACTCTTTGCCTGAGTCCGTTACCACCTCGGATGGGACGTCCCAACCTCCCATCCAGGTCTGCGCGCACCATTTGGCGGCAGCCTTGCCAGTCATCGACTCGATGTTACAAGGCAACACCTGAATGTAGCCGGAATGGCGGCACTGAATAAGGAGCACACCATTGACTTTTTTATTCGTCCAATGGCACTCTTCGTCATCGAGCTCACCAAGATAGCAAAAATCACTGGTGACTCTGTTAAAGAGGCGCTCCGGAATAGGATGTGGCCTCAGATGGCCGTGCTTCTTCGCGCTGGGTGGCGTCGCGACAGCACATTGGGCACATCCGGCGGCTACTTTCATGCAATGAGTATATAGCCTTGAGCCAAACAACCTATGTTCAATCATCGACCATAATCTACGGCCATGTGCGTGGGGGGACTCCCATTTGTGCCACCAGTTTAACACTCGGGGGGCCAGGGCGTCTGGTACGCACAATTTACCCTCCATCCACAGCTTCCCCCCATCCAACGAATATTCAGCAAAAATTCCATCTTTGTGAGCATCTTTGGATTTCAGATTCTCAAAGACCTCTTTAAACATGGAATCATGCAGGTAATCGGACGTCCAGTCACGGATGATAAGGGAATCTTTCGGCAGGGGTGGAGTTTTGGCCGGATCTCGACGCTTAATGCCCTGGATCAACCGAAATCCACTTACACGTCGGGTATAGTCAAACCGTTTCACACTCCCTGAGGAGGGATCGGTGACTTTCTCCACGACTTTCAGTGTTTTGGTGCAGATCTCGTGAGCATGCGCCGGATCTGAAAAGGCCGTGATGTCGTGACACGGGCATGCGTGCTGTTTAACAGTGCATTGCATGCATTCACGTCGGATGAGCTTTTTTTCTTCTTGATCCCACTCGATCACGACGTGGCGGTCCTGCTCCGTACCATGGATGTTGGTACTTTGCAGCCCCTCTGAAGCGGGGTAAGCCCATCGGCTCAGAGCATCCGCTACCGTGTTGTGTTTTCCAGGCAAATACGACACATGGAGGTCAAACAGACTGAGAAATTCGTGCCATCTGGCCCGTCGACCAGCTGGGCTCGCGACAGTATCAATGTGTTCAGTGGCCCAATACTCCAGAGATCGATGATCCGTCAGGACCTCGACTCGATTGGTGCCAACCCACGATTGGTACTTTTTCAAAGCACAGATTATGGCGTAGGTTTCTTGCTCACGCGGCGACCATTGCATTTGGCGTGGGGCTAGCTTCCGAGACCAAAATGCAAGAGGGTAATGATCACCTGTGGCTTCATCAACCTGTTCAAGGACAGCTCCGATCGCGTACCTAGAAGCGTCGGTTCTTATGTAGAAGGGTCGGTCGAATTGCGGCACATGCAACGTGGCGACTTCGCAGAGGGCCGCCTTCAAGTGATGGAAGGCCTCCTCACACTCAGAAAAGTTTATAGTGTTTTCAGCACTGTGTTTTTGCTTCTCCTGCTGCTTGTTGTTGCTGTAGGGTGTCCTGCTGCTGGTTTTGGATGATGAAAAGCTTTTGTTTGTTGAAATACAGTAAAGCCAACTCAATCCAGGATAGCCCAAGCCAATAGTATGCAAGGAGAAGGTAATTCAGGATCAAAGCATGAAGGGCTGCAGTATAAACAGTGAAAGATGATTAGATATTCACAGAAACTGCAACTCAGGATACAAATGAATGCATATTCACAGAGATAGCTGAAATGTTTTGGGAAAAGAGTTAGAAAACTGCCTCAGGATCACTCTCTCTCCATAGTGCTATCTTAGGAGATGTGCACTCTTTGTTTTGGGTCCCATATGTGCTGAGGTGGCATGGTATGTGGCGATGAGGTCACTGCCATGTCACATGGGATCTTCCTACTTAGATGGGATCTTCCTACTTAGTTAGGCTGACCAGGAATTGAACCCAGGACCTCTCAAAAAGAGGTGCCTAACCCCCTATGGTGCATACCACTAGGGCAGATAAGTATTCATGGAAAAACATAGATAAATTCATAGGCTCTACCTTAGGTATGTCAGTGCTCAGTCAACTCAGGAAAAGATGTTTTACTTCTGATTGAAAGGGGATTAAGGGGTCCACTCCATATCCTGATTGGGTGTTTGGTTCCATAGGTCAAAATGTGTTCTCACCACTTTTGGCTGGACCAATACTAAGATAAAAATGCATGGATGCTCAGTGCATCTCTAATACAACTAGAGTATGTCCCAAAGCAATGGAAAAGCACTTTTTCTTACTCCCCCCTTGTGCTGTGGTGGCCACCACTGTCGCATTTCAGGAAAAAGGGAATTTTTCTTGGCCTTTCCTTGGTTTCCACATCTACTTTAAAATACCTACAGTCTCCCTCACACTGAAAGATGGGCGCTCACCATGGCTGGCGTCCTTTTGCTGCTCTCATTGTACAGTTTCCTACAGAAGACTCAGCGCTCTTGGCGCTGCCGGGGCTCCTGTGGCTTGGTTGGGTTAGATTGGGAGCATGCCAAACATGTGCATATGCATCCCTTCCTCCAAGACGCAGCGTCGACACAACCCAAACGCAAGACACATTATACACACTCGCATGGGTTCTCGTAAACCTGCTGGCGACCTGTGACCTGTCTTAGGGCGTAGGGAGTCGAAAAGAAATTAATTTGCCCCTTGGTGGGGTCTTGGTTCTGCTCAGTCTCTCCAGGCGCCTGCGTTTCGGCCCGAACACGGCCTACTCAGCGAGGCTGCGCGGGGGTATCTGCAGAGGCAGGAATGGGAGAATTATGGACGAATCCACGCAAAAACGAAGCGACGACACCAAAATCCGTCAAATGACGGCGCAGAATTTTTCTGAAACGACACACCTGAGCAGAATCCAATTGTGCATCTTCAGCACATTTCTATAGAAATTATAGTCATCTCTGGATTTTTTAAATTCAGAAATTCATACGTACAAAATGGCGGCGCGCAGGAGCGGCTCCTAGCGAAGCGCCGGAAAATGGAAAAATAATGGAATTATAAACGTATGTATCACGTAGTCTTGAAAATGACGAGACACACATTAATAAACAAACATACAGATTCCACCCACACTAATAGAAGCTTCAAAAATTCAAGAATTCGAAAATCAATTGAAAAGACTTCAATGAATCAGGTATAAACTACAGGTATGCTCGTCTTGCATGCCGCATACACATTGCTCGTCTCGTGTCTCCGTGAACGAGTCGTGTAGCAGCGTTAACAACGATAACCACGATAGGACGCGGTAGAGGGATTGATTAGAAAGATTGCAGATGATTAGCGGTCAGATCAGGGTGATTAGTCATACACACAAGTGCATAGCAACGTTCTTCGCGTGCGCCCCTTTTGTTTTCTCTCCTTGCTTCACCTCCCAGCGGTAGGTAAGGTAGGTACGCCCAGGCGGGGCCACCCCCTGGTGGAGTCAAGATTGTTGTGGAGATGGGCAGGTTTGCCCAACGTGATTGTGCATAGTCGTGCATGCACATACGCATTAAAGGGTAGGCCACGCGAAGTGCGCACGGTAAACCTTGTTTAGGCTACCCAGGGGCTCCTCGGTACGTTCTTTAAGAGAACCTGAGGAGTCCCTTAACGCTTGCTTGCTTGATAAGGGTAGCTGCTCCATGCAGCGTGTTTGCGGACAGCGTATTATAGGGCACACTGAGAAGGGTATAATACCTGGAGTGTGCCTTGGTTCCTCCGCCGCAAACGCCCTTTCATTTGCCTTTGTTTTACAGGTGGGCAGGTAGGGTGAGTGGTGCAGCAGCATTTTTTTATGCCCTGCTAAACAGGGGCGCAGATCACACAAACAAGTAACTCCGCTCCGCCTGTGGCAGAGCAGGGAGTCCGACTTCATCGACATCCGCGCCTTGCACACGAGAGCACTCCTTCCCTCCAAGCCCTTGCAGGGGAAACGCGTTGTGGCGTCCCCTGTGAGGCCACAGTTGCTTAGTAGCGCTGTGTTCTCTTGTCATTTCACAGGTGGGTCGCTAGGACCCTCGACAACTTCCTCTTCGCAACGCCAAGTAGAGTGTGCGTGTAGGAGTGGTAGTCCTGCGTGGGGGCTAGAGCCAGTTGCCCAGCGCTCGCCCACCAGGATGGTGCCACTGTAGGGTGTGTAGGACCTGTAGGGGGCGTGTCACTGTCCCACCCTTTTCCTGCAATTTTAGCTGGGTTGGTGGGCTGTGACAGTGGGTTAGGTTAGTGTTTTTGGCCACATAGCAAACAGGCGTTTTGCATGCCTTCATAGCTTTTGGCCACCCCTCCCTGTAGTAGACAGGTAGGTAGGGAAAACAATACCTGGATTAACACTCTGGGTATTCCCCCAAGGTTTTGCGCCAGCACAGAAATTGGGCGCATAGGGGAGGGGAGACCCGGGGCGTACCCCGTGGCATCAATAAGCCAACCCTCTAGGTTTAGCAAGGGCGCAGACTTGGGTATAATTAGGACACCACTTCTGCGGCTTGCTCTCAGGACCTTAGGACTAGCACACTCACACATACGCTTTGGCAGGTAAGGGTAAGGTTCAGTCCCTAGCTTTAGTCTTGGAGGCAAGCGCCTCAGCGAGCCTCAGTAACTCACCAAGGTTGTTCTGGGACAAGTAGTCAACCAGAACTGAGTTTAGGCGTCCCTCAGGTAGAACAAATGCAGAGAAGGGCTCCCAGGTGGCCTCTTCGACTCCAAACCCTTCCCAGAGGGTGAGGAAGCGCCAACCCTGGCGATAGCGGTGGCGTAGGACAGACTTCACCAGGTAGAAGCCCTCCTTAGCGATTTCCTCGGCGTTCATGTCGGGGAGTTCACCTTCAACTTCCATAGGGCTGGCAGCCCCTTGTAGGTCCAGAGCGGCGATTTCCTCGTCGTTCAGCTCCCACTCCTCCCCACAGAGGTCTTCAGGATCATGGTAGCGCTTCAGGTGTTGAGCGGCGCACACCAGGGTCCCCCCTAGACGGGGAGAACACCGCACGGTGATACGGTGCCCATCCACAGATAGGATCTTGTACGGCCCGAAGTATGGGTCATCGCTGGTAGAGCGTGGCCAGGCGGGTAGTCGACTGTGGTGCACCAGCACCCAGTCCCCTTCTTGGTAGGTGGCCGGTACACGGTGCTTGTTCTTCTTGTTCCACTGACGCTCCCTCACTCTCTGGAGCATAGCCTTGGCCTTGTCCACCTTCGCTTGTTGCTCTTGGACCCATTCACCCACAGAAGAATGGGTGTCCTCTGGATAGGGGGCATGTAGGAACCATGCCGGGCGCCCCATGAATAGCTCATGTGGCGAGTAGCCAGTAGCTGAACTCTCTTGGGAGTTCATCATCAAGGATATGACGGGGAGTAGTCTCACCCAGTCTCTGGTGCGTTCAGTTTTGCACCATATCCTGACGTTCTCCTTCAGGACACGAATCTGTCGCTCACATAGGGGGTTGCTCGTGTGAGAGTAGGGAATCCCCGTAGACACCTGGACATTGAGGGACCTCAGGACCCTCTTGTACCAGCCAGTATCTGAGCGTACTCGTACGTCCTCATCGGAGTTGATCTCCTTGGGCGCCCCATAGACACAAAACCACTCCTCCAGGAGTATCTTGATAGTCTCCTCTCCGGTAATGTGCTTGGTACATGGGAACACCCTGGTAAACCTGGTCAACCCACAGGTTACCACGAGGGCGAAGTCATAGCCCCCGAACTTCAACATCTCCGTGTAGTCCACGTATAGAACACTGTTAGCACAGTGAGGGATGGGCAGGGTCGAGTAGAGACCTCTGTCCCTGATATCCCCTGGTTTACAGGACCTGCACGGGCACTTGTCCACGATAGGCAGGAGCGTCTTCCGCAGCTGGTCGTCAGTCCACGTAGTGTGGAACCACTGCTTGAACAGCCTCAGGGTACCGTCAGCACCCACATGACCACTGGACTCATGGGTCCACTTCAGCAGCGCTGGGACTCGGTCACTAGGCACCACGATGCGGTCCTCGTGCCAGAGGTAGCTCTTGTCCCGCTTCCACTGGTCTTGGTTGACCAGGAGGGGTTCAAGGCGTTTCTCCAGGCGCCGGTAGATATCCCCGAACTCCTGTAGGTACTCCGATTGTTGGAGTCCATCCAGGGGGCGTATCATGGTCATGTTCAGGTCCAGGTGTACGTCCATACGGCTGAACGCCTCCTTAGCCAGCACTTCTGACCGGGCACCAATCAGGGCGTCGAAGTTGTTGCGGCTGATGTAGTCGGCACACTCGTTCTTCACTCCCTGGATATGGTGTACCGTCAGCCGTAGTTGACTGAGGTAGGTCCACCAGCGACGTAGCTTGGCCTTCTCAGGTGGGGGGCCCTTCTGGAAACTGCGGACCGGTTCTTGGTCGCATAGCCAGACCACAGGGTTACTCCCCAACAGTCGTGCTTGTGAGGATAGCACCAGCATACCCGCGAGCAGTTCCTGCTCATAGGTGGAGTAGTTCCCCCGGGCCTGGTTCCACTTCCAGTTCCAGTGGCCCAGAGGTACTAGGACCCACTTGTCGTCAGGGTAGCTGTGCTTGAGGGTTCCATCTCGGTTGAGACCTTCCGTCCCCCATTAGGAAAATGGCCGAGTCGAACTCCTCCTTCTCTAGTGCTTGCCACTGGAACAACGTTCCACCACCGCCCACATTGCTGGCGTCGGTCACCAGGATAATCTCCCCTTGTGCCCTAGGCACGCCCAAGCACTTAGCGTTGGCTACCTTGTCTTTGAGCTCGTCAAACGCTTGTTGCTCTTGTGGGCCCCAGCGCCAAGTAGTACTCTTCTTGATCAAGTCAGTCAGTACCGCGCTGGTGTAGGTGAAGTTTTTGATGTGGCGGCGATAGAAGTTGCACGCCCCAATGAAACTGCGTACATCATGAAGTCCTTTCTTGGGGTCTTCGTGTCGTACCTTGGCATCCATCAGGGGTTTGGCCTTAGAGGCCGCTGGGGTCCACCACCCATAGCCAACGTCAAACCCCAGGTACTGCATGGTCTCCTGCATGAACTCACACTTCTCCAGCTTGAGTCGTGTGTGGTTCTCCTGGCAGACCGCAAAGAACTCACCCAAGAGGATTAGGTGATCCTCCTGGGTATTGGTCCCGAGGCATACATCGTCGATGTGAGCCTCCATCTGGGCCCCACGGGATATGAGCTCCTGCACCTTAGGTCTCCGTCGTAGGATGGACAAGATCTTGTTCATCAGCTCTTGGAACAGAGCGGGGGCGTTAGCCACGCCGAATGGCATGACCTTCCACTTGAATACCCTCCCCTGAGGGGTGATGAAGGCCAGTAGTTCCTGCGCGTTGGGCGTCAGGTCCACTTGCCAGAATCCACTTCGCTTGTCCATCTTGGTCTTGTAGCGACAGGAGGCTATCTTCTCCAGGGTAGACTCCATATTGGGAATGGACCCTGAGTGGTTCAGCGTCTTCTTGTTCAGCTCTCCATAGTCCACTACCAGCCGTTTGGCTGTAGACCCAGGTTTAGCCACCAGGAAACAGGGGCTGCAGTGTAGGGGGTAGTCTCCATCCTTGTACTCCAGGACTAGGCCAGCGTCGATACATTCTTGTATCTGTCGCTCAATCTCGTCGGCCTGCTCTTTAGGAGCTGGATAGGGTCTCCTCCGGATCTTGTGACCCACGAACTCGGGTTTCAGCTTGAGGTCCATCTGTACCAGCTTGTCGCATGAGGCTGGAGGGGGTAGTTCTCCGAACACCTCCAGATAGGTCCTTATCAGCTTTTGTACCCGCGGGTCCAGTACCTTGATCTTGTCCTCCATGTCCTCGTCGGAGTGTAAGTTGCTTGCCCCTTGAATAGACGTCGGGAGGTGGTCCTCCACCGACTCTTCGCCCGCGGTAGCATCCTTCAGCCCTTGGTAGGCATACAGAAGGTCTTGCTCAACCATCTCCGGTGGACGATGGCAACATAGGCACGCTTTAGGGGGTTCACATACACATTCCTCCGAGAGGTCGTCCTCTTCTGGGGTCCTCACATGGGCACCCCACACGCTCTTCATGAGCTTGAGATCTACCTCCCTTTGCCAGGTGGTGATCTTCTGTTCGAGGTCCTCCTTCAATTGGGAGAGGTCTCCCATACGTCCTTGCTTCAGTGGCCACGAGCTGCGGGTAGGCTTCGCGTAGCATAGCTTTTTCGCCACCAACTTCCTCTTGCAATCCACATACTCCCTGAGCCTGGATCGAGGGTCCAGCTCTTCATCCACGGGGTCTTCCACCCTCATGGAGAGTAGGGGTTTTAGTGGGGCGACGTACTCGGCGTTCTCCACTTCTTCCACCGCAGTCTGCACGAAGAAGGCGTCGTGCTCAGTTTCGTCGTCTGAGTGGATAGAGCTAGGTAGCTCAGATAGTCCACACTCAGAGACTCCATCAGGAACAGGTACATGACAGGGAGAGTTGGGGGCGTTGATGTCAGTCACGACGTACTCATCTCCTCCGGGTGTAGTTTCAACAGCATCTTGAGGTCGTAGGCGATCCTTCAAGTCACCCAAGGCGAGTCCATCGCTTTCTCGTTGTATAGCCTGGACCAGAGTAGGGTCCAGGTCTTCCCAGGGGATGGTGGTTAGACTCCCGTCCACCACGCTGAGCATACTCCCCCATCCGGGCTTCCCAATGGGCGTCTTGCGTCCCAGAGGCACGTAGATGGCCTCATCAGGTAACCGCACAGAGCTGATAGTCAGCTCGTCAAGGAGGGTTCGCCAGTACTCGTTGCCCCCATGGGCTCCCCAATCGGGGGAACACAGGACCATACGGGAACGTTCCAAGGCCACCTTGGTCAGCACCTTCCCCAGTTCACTGAATCTGGGGTTCCCGTAGGCCATCCCGAAAGAGGGCCAGTAAAATTTGTAGCTGCAGTTCTTCCCCTTGCTGCAGTATAGGTCCAGTACATGCTGCTTGTCGCTGGCGAACAGCTCCACACTTAGGTCTTCTCGAGAGTAACCCAACTCCTTCAGACCTTGGTCTAGGACTTCCCCCAATAGTTGATAGTCCTCAGTTTTGGAGGCCGCCATCATGTTCGAGGGCTCCTCCTTCGATAGTCTCAGGTAACTCGAGGTATGTTCCGACTGCTCCAGTGGCACAGACTCTCTGCCACTGCCGTGGTCCACGTACAGGAGGTAGGGCGCTTGCAGCGTCAGGGATTGTATCTGGGAGTGCTGTACGAAGAAGTCAGTACCCAGTACAAAGTCGAAGGCATCAGTGTCCATCACATAGAACCGATGGGCGATAGTCCTGGAGCCCATAGGTACCTCCACTTCGCAGTCCCCGCAGCTGTGCACCACATGTCCATCCCCCATCCGTATAGCGGCGGTGGTCATGGTGTTCTTCAGGCTCCCACAAGGTAAAATTTTCTTGGCCACTATCGATATTGTGGCTCCAGTATCCAGTACCCCCAGGTATTCACGTCCCCCTAGTCGGATACGTACCCAAAACACCAGGTCTTGGGTGCCACCAGAGCGTCCCCGTCAGAATTCCGCGGGACAGGTCACCTCGAACCCCTTGTTCCGCAATTTGCGGGCCATCCTCATGTAACGGCTTCTCTTCTTGGCGTTGCCGTCGTCACCACCTTCATGCTCACGCTTGGCTCCTTGTTCTTGCTGGGCCTGCGTCTGCGAGCGTGTGGTAGGTCCAGACTGCCCTCCAGAGGGCTCGGAGTTCCCCCCTGGATTAGGGTTGGGGTTACCTCCGTTCTTGTCCTTGTTCTTGTTGTCGTTCTGGCGATTAGCGCCTCCTCCTCGTCCGCCTTGACCCTTGTCTTGACCACCTTGACCACGTCCTTTCGACTTGCCCTTGCCGGAGTCGTTGCCTTTGGCCTTGCCTCCACCTTTGCCTGAGCTTTTGCCAGGATCTTCCCCCTTAAGCTTCGCCGATAGGCGTTGCTTATGGTAGCACTCGTCCTCATAGTGCTTCCGCTTACCGCAGAATGCACACGTGATGGTGCAGCGGTAATGATCCGGCATCTTCACCTTGGCGCCGGTGATCCTTTCCTGCTGCTTCCCCTGGACAACAAAGCAGTCTCGCTGCTCGCAGTCGGAGGCATGCTGCAGGTGGCCCTGTTCATCTCTGGCATCACACCAGAATAGCTCCTTCACGTTCTCCATTAGGCGGGCGTGGGCGTGTTTGGGGGTAGTCCCCTGCCCAGGTCGGGACCCTTGGTACCCTTTGCCTCCAGAACCTCCACCACCAGGACGGTAGTGGTTCAGGTGTTGGTCGCTCTCCTTCTCCAGCGCCATCTCCAGGAGCAGCACGCATAGATCCTCGTAGCGGAGGGATCTAGCCTTGCGCTCAGCCGTCAGACGGCACTCGTCCCATAGCTCACGGGGGAGCTTGGAGCACAACCAAAACAGCAGGTCGTCGCTGCTGTAGGAACCGGGCGTCAGTCGTCCAGCCCAGTGGTCCAGGTCCGCCAACAGCTCGGAGACCCTGCCGGGTTTGGGGTTGTTGGGCAGGACGGGCAGGTTCTGGATCTCGGCCCTGATGGAGAGGTCGGTCTCGTAGGTTGGGTACTGCCTCTCCAGGGCAACCAACACGTCGGCAAAGGTGGCGGAGTTGGTGACGATCTGCCTTACCTGCTTCTCCAGGTACTTCGTCTTGCAGCACTGCAGGAGCAGGTCGCACTTCACTCGCCCACTCGCGTGGGTTTGGCCGGTCAGTCGTAGGAACCGGCCAAAGTTCTCAGCGAACTCGCTGAGGTCCTTGCCTGTGAATTCAGGCAGGTTCACCACTATCTTGGAGGTGGCAATAGCCTTCGCCTCCTGAGCTCGGCGTCCTTCAGGGCGTCGGGTCTTCTTCTTCTTCTTCTTCTTCTTCTTACCCTTGGAGTCCTCGGGGTCCTCAGGGTCTTCGTCATCCGATGGCGAAGAAGAAGTCATCGAAGGCGGCCCATCATCGGAGGGGTCTCCGCCTAGATCACTGGAGCCATAAGGCTCCACGTCCACCATAGCCCTTAGGGCTGTCAGCCCCAGCTGGTCCAGCTCGGCCCTCGTCGAGTTCGTCACGTGACTGTAGGGCGGCTGGGCTGTCCTCGGGACGAATGGGCTTCTTGGTACTGCTGCAGGAGTCGGCATCGGTCGGCTCCTCAGGCTCCCCAGGGTATTCGTCAACCCTGCCGCCAGGTGGTTAGCCTGTACTCGGTGGGGTGACATCCCCACTGTCGTAGGTGACGCATGGGACGGGATCATCAGGGGCTGCAGTTTCTCCCTGATCTCTTGCGTGAGGTCGCTCACGATTTTCGAAGTGGCTCCTTGGAGCACCTCGTTGATCTCCGACCGCGTCAGGGACCTGTTGGAGGATCTTCCCGATCCTCTACTCCTGCCTCCCAGAGACTCTGGTCCTCTCCTCAACCCACTCAGGGGTGCATACCCAGGTGTACACCCAGGAGCATACCCAGGAACTTCCATGTAGGTTCCCGTGGCGTGGAGTGGATGGGGATGGTCAGCCGCATACCAACGCGGCGCAGAGCTGGAAGCCACCGGCTCACTGGCAGTAGTTGCCTCAAGGAGCGCAGTGGTAGGTGGGCCCATGCCATAGGCGGGGTAGTGAGGCATGCCAGTAAAGCCTGTGCCCTCTGCCATAGGCTGGTTGGTTGTGGAAGTGGATGTAGCGGCGGCTGGGAGTGTGGTGGTTATGGGAGAGGGTGATGCATGGAGGCCAGAAGCGCTTGGTGCGCCTTCGAAGGTGGGGACATCCGTCGGGTCTTGCCCTTGCTCCTCTCCTTCGTCTGCTCCTTCTCCAGCATCCTTCTCGCTCTCGTTTCCTCTCTTAATTCCTCTTCACAGGCTGAGGCTGAGAGACCATTTCCTTCACCGACAGGGCCCCAAAGGCCGTCTGGAGGCCATCCAAGGAGTCCTCCGCCGTATCCATTGGCCCATGTAAGGGCTCCACCGAAGGTACAGCGTCAGGCGCCGGCCTTGCCGGTGTCTCTGGCGCTGGCGCTGTGTTCACCTCGGCGTCCACTCTTCCTGGATCCATCTTAATCCACCCTTCTGCTTATGTTTGCCTGCTCGGAGCACTGGTTGTACGGCGCGGGGTCGCTGCCGGTGCACAGAGACAGGCTGCCTCTTGCTACCAGAAAAGTTTATAGTGTTTTCAGCACTGTGTTTTTGCTTCTCCTGCTGCTTGTTGTTGCTGTAGGGTGTCCTGCTGCTGGTTTTGGATGATGAAAAGCTTTTGTTTGTTGAAAGACAGTAAAGCCAACTCAATCCAGGATAGCCCAAGCCAATAGTATGCAAGGAGAAGGTAATTCAGGATCAAAGCATGAAGGGCTGCAGTATAAACAGTGAAAGATGATTAGATATTCACAGAAACTGCAACTCAGGATACAAATGAATGCATATTCACAGAGATAGCTGAAATGTTTTGGGAAAAGAGTTAGAAAACTGCCTCAGGATCACTCTCTCTCCATAGTGCCATCTTAGGAGATGTGCACTCTTTGTTTTGGGTCCCATATGTGCTGAGGTGGCATGGTATGTGGCGATGAGGTCACTGCCATGTCACATGGGATCTTCCTACTTAGATGGGATCTTCCTACTTAGTTAGGCTGACCAGGAATTGAACCCAGGACCTCTCAAAAAGAGGTGCCTAACCCCCTATGGTGCATACCACTAGGGCAGATAAGTATTCATGGAAAAACATAGATAAATTCATAGGCTCTACCTTAGGTATGTCAGTGCTCAGTCAACTCAGGAAAAGATGTTTTACTTCTGATTGAAAGGGGATTAAGGGGTCCACTCCATATCCTGATTGGGTGTTTGGTTCCATAGGTCAAAATGTGTTCTCACCACTTTTGGCTGGACCAATACTAAGATAAAAATGCATGGATGCTCAGTGCATCTCTAATACAACTAGAGTATGTCCCAAAGCAATGGAAAAGCACTTTTTCTTACTCACTCGTCAGTCCACTTGACACGAACCTTTGAACCTGCCTTGCCCGCATCTCTCCCTACCTTCAATAATTCAGTGAGGGGGGCAGCAAATTTGGCATAATTCGGCACAAAAGTGTGGTAAAAATTGCAACAACCCAGGAATCCTCTCAACTCCGTGATCGTCTCAGGGCGCTTCCACTTCTGAATAGCGACGAGCTTCCCTGGACTGGGTCGTCGGGTGCCATTCTCTAGGAGAGAACCACAAAATTCGACTGATTTTAAAAATAATTTTCCCTTCTTTGGCCCACAAATCAGCTGATTGGCATAAAGAATGTCCAAAACCTGGTTCAGCTGCTTTTCATGTAGGGCCACCAGCTCGGCTTCGGTCAGTCCCTCCCCCTCTGTCGCGATGATTATGTCATCTATGTACACACTCACGAAGGCACGAAGCTCAGGATGAGCTGTAAAAAGCACATCCTCCATCATTCGTTGAAAAAACGAAGGGGCGTTCTTCAGGCCCATGGGCATGACCGTCCACTGGACTGGGCCACATGGCGTGCACATACAGGTGAGAGGTCGGCTGTCCTTCCTCAACGGCATTTGGTGAAAGCCGTGACGGAGATCCAGCACAGAAAACAAACGACCTCTTGCCCTCTTGGCGATTTCCTCCTCAATGAGGGGCAGGGGGTGTGAATCCGCCTTGGTTTCGGCGTTGAGGTTGCGAAAATCAACAACCATTCGCCAACCATCAATCGTGTTCTGGTCTGCAGGCGGCGGCTTCGGGACTGTGAAGGGTGCACAGCACCACTCGCTGGTCATACAACCCTCAAGCCAACCAAATTCCCTGAGATTTCTCTCGATTATTCTTCTGAGGATCTCATGTTTATGTCCATGGTTCTCATAAGGACGCTGTTTCTTCGCCTTGTACCCTTCACGAAGCTCGATGAAGGCTTCACCGAACTGCCCACGGACAGGGGGGTCTTTGATCAACTTCCCCGAAAGGGTTGTGTCCTTCCGTTCCTCAAAAATCTTGTCTCTTTTCTTCGAACACAATTCAGTGTCCACCTGATCGCCAGGAATTACTGTCGAAAAAACTTTGGCGACTTCTTCGGCCTTGGCAGGAAGAATCTTCTTACGGATGTCCCTAAAAAGGTCCGTATCAACTGCCTCTTGAAGATAGGTGGGTCGAGTGTCGACATTCCAGAGATTCTCTTCGTGATCCAGCTCCTCGAAAGGATCTATGAAAGCTTCCACACGGGGTTTTTCATAAAAAACTCTGAATTTGCGGCGCGATTTAAAATTTTTCTTCGCCCGTGCACTGAAGATTCTTTTCGATGTCGATCGTATTGGGGAAGAGGGAGACGAGGCGGATCCATTTGACGTTGGATCACCTTGGGTATCTGACGGACAAAAATCAGAAAAAATAGATTCATCATCAGTACCACGCTCAACCTCAGATTCAGACCCAACACAGGAATCAGTACCAGAATCAGCAGAATTAGAGTCAGAAAGCTTTCCATCCACCAGGAATGCAAGCGAACTCCAGGGCCGCTGTGGCAGGGGACCTGTGTCGTCCCTGGCATACAGCTTAATCTTCCTGGGAAGTTCGATGTAATCTACACAAATGTCTTGTAATTCCTGAAACCAAGGCTTGTCGTCCCACAAGGGCACAACTAAAATCGCCTGGGTTTTATCTTGCTTGATTTTGTGGATGACCTGCTGGATTAAGTGAAACGGAGGATTAATCCATAACTTCTTGTCCCATTTATGGGTCCAAGCGTCACGGAAGTGCTTGTCAAAGCGCTTGTTCTCGCGGTTAGCAAAGGCATCATACTGTGGCCAAAAGGAATGGTGTTCATTAAAATATTCACAAATTGTATCGCGCCATTTGTCGACAACTCTGTAGGATGAAGAGTGCCAGCGCGAAGGGCGTCGTGGCTGGGAGTCCCCACGAAGACATTCTAACTCTGGGGAGTAATCGGCACTCCCATTCACCTCTGCAATGGTGACATCTTCGCCAAATTTTGGTGTAACCTTTCGCTTCAAAAATTCTTCTGCACTTTTAAACCCTGCGTGCAAAAAACGAAATTCAGGACGCTCCAAGGGACCTGACTCCAGCAAAAAACAACGCCGATGACCTACGGGCGCCACCCTGTTCTTGCTAAGCCAAGGATGGCCCAAGTAAAGGTCATACTTTATGTCGGCACGATAGAAGTAGTCATCCTTAAGGACAACTTCCTCCACATTACCTTCTTCCCAAAGGTCTTGAGCGACCAAATGAGTTGATATATAACAACCGCGTTGCCCACCTGCGAGAGAATGTCCAGAAACTCCCTCGAGGGTAACAGGATGAGGGGACTCAAACACGCAGTCGTCGGGTAAGAAAGAATTGGATTGGAGATTTACCTCTGATCCATTGTCACACAAACAAGTGGCGAGGTGGAAATTTCCCTTGCGATCAGAGACCCACAGCTTTGTGACAAACTGACGGGCCCTGTGCTTGGACTGTACACCAACCTCGTCCACTACAACAGGAGGATCCGCTGCCGGATCTAGGGGAGAGGAGACAAGCGACCCTACATCAAGTAGTGGTCGAGAAGGAATCTGGGGATCATGCCTGAAATCGCCTGGGGAGGGGCGATTTTCGTGGCTCCCCTAGGCGTTCTGACCTCCAGTGACTGCGTTAACATTGTGAACACACCCTGATTCGTCGACCCACTCATCTTGGAACGGATCATCTGCTGGATTCAAGGCATTTTCAACGTAATCTCGATCCGCATCGGACACCTGATCTGCACCTGAGACCTGATCCACACGATGGTTGCCCTTTCCACGTCCACGGCCACGGCCGCCGGATGATGGACCTCCACCGTCGCCACGCCCTCTGCCCTTACCAGAGGAAGGGGTTCCCGAAGGATTTCCCTTACCTTTACCCTGGAATCCTGGAGCATTTCCCTTGTTTGTACCGGATTGAGGGGCTTGGCCTGGATTTCGATTTCCGCCTCCGGCGTTGCTATTGGGATTTTTCTGGCCGTTCGGCTGCCCACCGGAGCTGGATGGAGTCCGATTTCCTGTGCCTTGGGACCCGCCAGGGCCTCCAGGATTTTTGTTTCCACCGGAGGGGGTCGGATTCCCTTTTCCAGCCTTTCCACCATGCACCTGTCTGTCATTCCTGTCTGAATTCTGCGGATTACTGATATTTTCACCAATCACCTTGTGATCGTAAGGAGACCATCGGTGATTACCAGTAGAATGCGTCTTAGCTCGGTTCGTAGAACCTAAAAGAAGGCAGATGCTACAGTGATCCTGAACATTCCGGGTGTCATTCACCTTTTTGTTGCCCTTTTGGGCCCCATTTTGGGTGTTTTGCTGGGTATTCTTGTTTCCCCCAAGACCCTCATGGAAATTCTGATTGGCGGCGTCGGCGAGCCGCTCAACCTCTTCCCAGAGTTCCTTCGGGGTGAACGAAAACACCCAGTTCTTGGCCTTCAGGCGATGGCCATGGAAACTTACTCCCCTGTTGAGGACTTGGACAAACAAGTCCCGATCCTCGTGTTCATTAAACTTGATTTTCCACGTCTCCTCAGTGAATTTCACCTTGGAGAAGGACGTCGGGGAGCACTTTCGAAGTGCCTCCCTGACGGAAAACCTATTGGCAGAGGCATCGAAGCCTTCCACCTCCGCCCACCAGGTCTTGACCTTTTCTTCGGACTGTCTGTTCCGAAGGGTGGCGGCAGTTTCTGAGGGGATCTTGTCAAAAATCAGATTTTTCAGCTCGGCACTAGAAAATTTTTCGCCTGAATGTTCAGCTTCTTCCACTAAATTCCAGAAGCGCTGTCTTTTGTCTTGCACTTCGTGCAAGATTAATCGCGAGAATGAAGGAAAATTCTTCAACATTTGGTGGTAATGGTCCTCTGGCAGCCGGGATCCACGTACCTCCAACTGTTCCCACACCTCATCAAAGGTAAGGGGGGAACTTGTATCCTCACGATCACTCCAGGTCCTGAGCCAAGTGTTGGCCGGCGCTCCCTCAAGGCAGTCCAAGAGGGCCATCAGGAACTGATCATCTTGGAGTTTTTGAGTCTTAACCCACAACTTAAATTCCCGTTGGAACTGAGGCCAACGTCGGGGGTTTCCATTATACTTCGGTTGCTTGGCAACCTGACGAAGTCGCAATGAAGTAGGATTAAGAAGCGAATCCAGCCAAACACCGGCCGTAATGGCAGACACCTTGGCGACATCATTCGCCACACCAGCTCCGGCGAGGGTCTGGGCGAGCAACAGCTGGGCTAAGGCATTGCAATCAGCAGCAGGAGGGGCAGTACGGGAGGCAGTTCGCTTGGCATTCTGAGCCTCAGTCCTAGCCTTCGCCGTCCTACTCTCAGATCGAGAGATTTTAA
Source organism: Eutreptiella sp. 'Long Island Sound 2002' (assembly GCA_964036045.1). Lineage (NCBI taxonomy): Eukaryota > Euglenozoa > Euglenophyceae > Eutreptiales > Eutreptiaceae > Eutreptiella > Eutreptiella sp. 'Long Island Sound 2002'. The sequence goes on from OZ038381.1 coordinate 58,330,533, forward strand.
CCCTTTCCTTTAGCTTGGTCCTGCTGATCCTTGCATCGGTGGTCCTGGAGTCCACTGAAGGAGCAATTGAAAAAATTTCTGTCGCCTCCTCCGACGGTTCTGTTGCTTGTTCCACCGATGATGCGCCCTCAGACCGCATGTGCGTCTTGAAAAGATTTTTTATTCCCAGCGTTTCAATGATGAGGTGCATTTGATCTTTGAGCGTTTGGAGCTCAGCATCTCGCTGGAATCTGCAGGAGCAGTCGGCAGGACAGTACATACCGTGTCCTGAAGGGCCTGAGCAGGCTGTCGGACCGCTGATCTCGGTGGTCCGCAGCCAGGAGTCCACTTGGGGAGCTCCTTCAGCCCTAATTTCCAGGCTTGCCTGCCTGGCCGCCTCCAAAATTCCTTCCTCAACCGCGGCGGCTAGATCGTCGCGGATGGAAACAGGGGGATGAGGGGCGGAGGGCTCGGCAACAGGTGCCTTGGTCTTCTCCTTCGGGAAGGGACTTGCCTCCCAGATCTGCAAAAAAATGGCAAAAGAGTCATCTTCTTGAGAACGCCACCACATCCTGGTATTAATTTTGTCCTGAAGGAGGAAAAAATATTCCATTAAAAAATCAGAGGCGATTCTTTCTTGTCCGATCAGCTTAGACGTGGCTAAGAGACAAAGGGCCTCAAGGGCCTCAAGGTTACGGGTCACTTCTGGGGACAAATGGTCGCCCCATTGTGCCCAAGAGGCTGGTCGATTATAGCTAGGTACCTCACCTGGACCACCCATCTCAATGTCGTTCAGATCGGCGTCCGTGGTCTCAAATGTTGGACATTGGTAAGGAATGTTGGTACCTGCCAGCTCCGTAAGGTCTACCGGAGCGTTGCCATCGTCGTAGGCCGGCGGATTCCAGCTACTCGATGGCTAATTTCGACTGGGATTGTGGTAATCTGGGTCCCCACAGCTGCTGATTTGTGCCCTTCTTGGGCAGCTTGGGCTTGCGCAAGGCCTTCCTCTCAAGGCCTTGTTCGCGCAGCACCAAGGCAGTGTAATCGTTACTTCTCCAGAAGCGGCGGGGTCTACGGGGCCGTACTGGGGAGCGGGCTGTGGTTGGGACACCAAAGGAACAACATTCAGGTAGCCTCTGCTACCATGAAAGTGCTGCCCTGGGTCGTGAAAGGTGCCGGAGGGCTCGGGGCCGGCAAGACCAGTGGGGCAGGCACGCGAGGAGTCGACCTGAACGCTGCTGTTGGGGCTAGAACCGGATACACGGACACCAACGGAGGCGAGAGCAGCAACAACGGAAGCAAGATCCATGCTGATTGTTATCCGGCAGAAAATCCCAGTCTATGAAGAAAATTGATGCGGATTATCCTAAGTACATCTGAGTGTCCATATCTGTCTGAAAAGATTTATATAAATCCGATTATGAAAAATATTTGGCCGATCTGGCCCGCGAGCGCGCGTCAGCGACAAATGGCGATTCCAGGTAAATGATCGGAACGCGGCGGATTTACGGAGAATGGACCGCGAAATCAGATCCGGCATATCAGAAATATATAGGTCTGATCCTGAGACTGAACTGCAAGGCGGCGATTCCGCCGAAGCAGAGAAAATGACCAAAATGTAGCAATCTGGGGCAGATCTGTGAAAATCTGAGCAGATGGGGGTTAGCCGCACTTACAGGGTGCGCGTTGTGGGTGTGTGTGTTTGGGCTCGGTTTTCAGCTGCGCCCCACCACTGCTTGCTGCAGTGTTTGGCTGTGTGCGTGCTCCGCTTGCACCCAGCCACTCCTGGCACGGGTGCGCGGTGTGGTTGTGTGTGTTTGAGCTCGGGTTTCGGCTGCGCCCCGCCACTCCTGGCTGGGGTGTTGGGCTGCGTGCGTGCTCCGCTTGCACCCAGCCACTCCTGGCACGGGTGCGCGGTGCCGGTGTGTGTGTTTTGGCTCGGGTTTCGGCTGCGCCCCGCCACTCCTGGCTGGGGTGTTGGGCTGTGTGTGTGCTCTGCTTGCACCCAGCCACTCCTGGCACGGGTGCGCGGTGTGGGTGTGTGTGTTTGGGCTCGGGTTTCGGCTGCGCCCCACCCCTTCTTTTTTTCACTGAACGGCGCCTTTTGTGGGTGGCCAGGCCGGGGAGAAAGACTCTTGCGCGCCAACCTTTTTCGGAGAGGGGCGGGAGCCCGAAACCAAGTTCAATCGCGGGCTGAGTACCGCTGCACGTTGCTGTCCTCCTCTGCCTTATCTCAATGAGACCTGGCAGCCCCATTATAGACAACAGCAGAGCCGGGGTCTCTGTCTGATTCCAGAAGGCTGTACGGTTGCGGTTTGGGGGTTAGAGCATGACGGCTTGAGCACGGGGGGTGGCTTTGGGGGAGGGATTCATTTGCAGAAGCCACTGGTGAGTGCCAGTCTGTTATGTTGATTGGTTGCGCCGCGTTAGGGCTGTTGAGGGCTGGCGTGAGAGAAAGGTGAAAGTGTGGCTTTTTCAAAGAGATGACACGTTGTACGAAGATGAGGACGAATGTGAGTTTGTGCTCGCGGCAAAGGGGGGGGCCGGTGCGAAGTACCTTGTTATGCAGGGAGAAGGGGCGGAAACAGGGGCGGAGGCGGCGAGGGGGGATGCTGGTCGAGGGGGGGGGGGGAGGTTGAACATTTCCCGGATGGGGAGCGGCCGTTTGGGGGGCGGGGACTCTGGCTGAGGTTGGCTCGCGGTATTGCGTTTCAGCGATAGAGGCCGGACAGGTCTTGGGGGCTGGCGGGCGTGTTTCCGAGCTTTGGCGTGTGCCGCAGGGGATGGGGGACGGGGGGGCTTTGGAGGCTTGTGTGCCACTTTGTCCGGGAGGGGGGAGGGAGGGTGGTAGGTGGGGGGGGGGCGCTGTAGGGCGGTGTGTGACGTGCTATAAGGCAACCAGGGGTGTCCCCATGAGTCCGGGCCCGTGAGGAGGGTGAGCGGGGCTGGGGGGGGGTTGTCCTTTAGCCATTCCAGCGTGCGGTATAGGGCATTGAGGAGTAGGGGAACACGGGCCTTCAGGGCGAGTTTTAAGTGATGACAGTGTGCTGGTTTTCTTCGGCCGAAGAGGGGGGTTGTGAGTTTGGTGTACAGGGACAGGGGGACCAGCCCCCGGACGAAATTGAGTCTCTCCCCGACGTGTGTGGTCGCAGACCACCATTGGGACACCACCGTGGTGAAGGGGGGAAGCCAGCACTGAATGCAGGTTTGCACCAGGTGTTCGCACGTTGGGCAGTGTGAGACGAAAGAGATAACATCCATTGGGTGCGGGTCGGGGCAAGCGTGGCAATGGCAAGGGTGCAAGTCGTCGTGGAAAGCAAATGGCGCCATGTTGAAATTTCCGGATGACCATTTGAAAGGGAAGCCTTGGAACCATGAAGTGTGGTTGTAAAAATGGAAGCTGGACGGTACGTGGATGTTTTCGTGTTTGTGGCAAGGGAGGAGGTGCTTTATGGATGTGGCAGTCAGTTTGTGTATGACGGGGAGGGTGCCTCTGGATATGCACCCTATCGGGGGGGGGGGGAAGGAGGGAGGGGTCCCAGATCATCACTTGGGCGGCCCACTTTGAGTAAGCATCCGAGATTTCATTCCCCACAAACCCGGCGTGCCCCTTGATCCACCCCCCACCCTGGATCATCCCTGGGCGTAGGGAGGCCTGGATGGACTGAAGAGAGGATTCCCACGTGTCGGCTGGCAAGCGTGACGGGAGGTCTGGAGGGGTGTTCGGAGAGAGAACAGTGATAACGTGGAGGTTGTCCCCTAGCACGGCAAAGATGAGGTGCGGGTGAGATGCAAGGGCCCACCGTAGGAACACAATAGCCGCCCAGAACTCCGATCCCTCTGAGGACTGGTATGGGGACGTTTGGCACAGCACCCATCTGGAGCCATTTGGGAAAAACAGGGTGGCTGCAGACCCGTAGCCCAAGGCGCCCGCTGAGCCATCCAAGTACACCCATGTCGTGCCGGGGGACGATGTGAGGGGGAGGGCAAGGGCTGCTTCACACCCCCATTCTTTGAGGTCATTGGGGGCAAGGGGGTGAGGTTCATCTGGGAGCCGGTACAGCTCGCCATGCAGTGACAAATCGAGCAGGACCCCGCCGTGTGGCCCGGGGGGGGGGGTTGAGGATGTACTCTTGGGGGTGGAGAAAGGGGGGGGTAAGCAGTTCGTGGTGCCCCGCTAGTTCGGGGCGGACAGAAATGGCTGGGTTTTGAAAGGTGTATTCTTTTTCGTTGCGGCGGAGACGGGGGTCTTTGATGGTGTGGGTGGTGCCGTCCGAAAACCGGAGCGTGGCCGATTCTGTGTGCACCCCCGTGACTGTTCCTAGGTGGACCCTAGGTCTTGGGGTGTTCGCTTCAACCTGTTGCCGAACTTGCTGTATTGTGGTGCTGGTTTGGTGGCTAGGAACCGGACTTGGACTTTCTCTTTCGGGAGGAAGAGGGAGGGGAGGCAGGAGGCCCAGAGGCCGGTGCTGTGGTATCGGAGGCCTATGGTGTGGCATGCGTCCATGACGGTGTGTTGGATTGGGTTGCGTGTGGTGGAGAGCATCGCTTCAGAAAAGGATTCGTTTTGTTGAGGCTGGGCCGTCTCCGTTGAGGTATCTGATTCCGGTGTTCACCAGGGCCATGCAAATGGAAAAAGTGAAGTGGCGGAGTCCTAAGCCTCCCTGGTGGCCGGGGGTGTAGCGGGCCTTAGGAAAGACGAGGCGGGAAATCCTGTTGGCCTTGTCCGGGGAGGGGTCATGTGCAATATTTTACCAGATCATGGCCTGGAGGGCGCCCAACTCGTTCAGGGCTAGGGGGTGTGCCATGAGGCGGTAGGAAAGAAGGGGGATGAGTTGGACGTTTACTAAGAGAATGTACTCCGAAAGGGTGAGCCAGAGGGGTTGGAGGGTTGTGAAAAAGGAGCGTATTTCCGACTTGGCCAATGCCAGTGTTTGTGCCTCGTGGTTGGCGGTGAAGATGTACACCCCTAGGTATTTGTAGCAGTTGTGCGGTTGCCCCGTCTTCTGGTTGGTTGTTGACAGGGGGGTGCCCGAGGGGGAGGTGAAAGTTCTGGGGGGGGCTGTTCCCATAGCATGGATCTCGGTTTTGCTGAGGTTTAAGTCTAGACCCCACTCCCTGGCGACCGTGTTGAAGAAATTCAAAATTTGTTGTATACGGTCCCCATCCTCTGATCGATAGAGGAGGTCGTCAACGAAGGCGTGCCCCGACTCGTGCGCCCCACCACTCCTGGCTGCGGTGTTTGGCTGTGTGCGTGCCCAGCTTGCACCCAGCCACTTCTGGCACGGGTGCGCGGTGTGGGTATGTGTGTTCGGGCTCGGGTTTCCGCTGCGCCCCGCCACTCCTGGCTGGGGTGTTGGGCTGTGTGGGTGCTCCGCTTGCACTCAGCCACTCCTGGCACAGGTGCCCGGTGTGGGTGTGTGTGTTTGGGCTCGGGTTCCGGCTGTGCCCCGCGACTCCTGGCTGTGGTGTTGGGCTGTGTACGTGCTCCGCTTGCACCCAGCCACCCCTGGCACGGGTGCGCGGTGTGGGTGTGTGTGTTTGGGCTCGGGCTTCGGCTGCGCCCCGCCACTCCTGGCTGGGGTGTTGGGCTCTGTGCGTGCTCCGCTTGCACCCAGCCACTCCTGGCACGCATGCGCGGTGTGGATGTGTGTGTTTGGGCTCCGGTCTCGGCTGCGCCCCGCCACTCCTGGCTGGGGTGTTGGGCTGTGTGTGTGCTCCGCTTGCACCCAGCCACTCCAGGCACGGGTGCGCGGTGTGGTTGTGTGTGTTTGGGCTCGGGTTTCGGCTGCGCCCCGCCACTCCTGGCTGGGGTGTTCGGCTGTGTGTGTGCTTGTGTGCGCGCTCCGCTTGCAGCCAGCCACTCCTGGCACGGGTGCTCGGTCTGGGTGTGTGTGTTTGGGCTTGGGTTTCGGCTGCGCCCCGCCACTCCTGGCTGGGGTGTTGAGCTGTGTGTGTGCTCCGCTTGCACCCAGCCACTCTGGGCACAGGTGCGCGGTGTGGGTGTGTGTGTTTGGGCTCGCGTTTCGGCTGCGCCCCGTCACTCCTGGCTGGGGTGTTGGGCTCTGTGCGTGCTCCACTTGCACGCAGCCACTCCTGGCACGGGTGCGCGGTGTGGGTGTGTGTGTTTGGGCTCGGGTTTCGGCTGCGCCCCGCCACTCCTTCCAGTGAAACCCGGTTCTCGACCAAGGGTACTACAGAGGCCCGTGTACGTGTGGCATTCTCGATGTCCATCAACTGTCACGAAGTGAGGCGGGAACAGGCGTCCGCTGCTGGATTCTCGAGGCCCGGTACATACCACAATGTGAGGTCCTACTCCTCGAGGAACTGCAACCAGCGTGCTTGTCGTGGTGTCAGTGGTCGAGGACACGTCTTAAGATAACAAAGGCTTTCATGGACAGTGTGCACATGCACCTGCTGTGGTCCTCGAAGTAGATGAAACCACTGCTTCAAGGCTAACACCATGGCCAACAGCTCCTGTTCTCGAATCGGGTATCGAGTTTCCGCAGGTTGCATTTTCCGCGACATGAAGGCAATAGGTCGAAGATGTCCCTTGTACTTTCCATGCGCAAATCGCTGCGCTACCGTGGCAGGCACGCAATCTTTCGAAGCATCTGTGTACAAGTGATACGACTGTCGGGGGTCGATGGCATTGAGATGTGTCGCATTGATCATTGCTTGCTTCAGCTTGTCGAAGGAAGCTTGATGCACAGCTGTCCACTCCCACTCAAAATCTGCCTGAACCATCGCGGTAGGAGGGGCTGCAACAGCTTGGAACCCTTCGACAAACTGTTGACAAAATTCATACAACCCGATAAATTGTCAAACTTCATGAACCGTGGTCGGCAGAGGCCAACCTTGAATGACCATGATCTTTTCGGGTTCCATGTGTACTCTGTCTCCCTCGATGATGTATCCGCAGCAGGGTACTCGACTCTGGAAGAATGTGGATTTATCGATGCAGGGAAATAGCTGATGTCGACGGAGTAGTTCATGTACCAAATCGAGATGTCGTTGGTGTTCATCCGCATCCTTCGAGAAGACGAGAATGTCGTCGATGTACACCCATACGAAAATCCCCAAGTGGTCTCGAAGGACATCATTCACGGCGCTTTGGAACGTCGATGGCGCGTTACACAGGCCAAAGGGCATAACAACCCATTCGAAGGCGCCGAATTGTGTGTTGAAGGCGGTTTTCTCGACATTTTCGTCGTGGATTCGGATGTGCCCGAACCCGCTGACAAGGTCTATCTTCGAAAATACGGTGGAACCCCCCAGTGTACTCAAGATGGATTGGATCGAAGGTAAGGGATATCGATCTCGAACAGTTCGTGTATTCAACGCTCGGTAGTCGACGCACATACGCCATGTACCATTCGCTTTCTTCACCAGCAGGCAACCCGCTCCGTATGGACCCGAGGATGGTCTGATCGGACCAGATCGATGTAACTTGTCCAGCTGTCGTCGAAGTTCATCTAATTGACTCGGGTTTATTTTGTAAGGGTGTACCCACGGTGGATTGTCTTCCGAATCCAGGCGTATTTGACGATCTCTACCAGGTCGATGCGGAGGTAGGTCTCCAAACTCCGCTTTCTCTCGGTCGTAGAGGTCCGCCCATTTGTGTATTCGAATAGGCAATTTGCCTCGAACGGGGTCAAACCCGTCATCGTCACTGCTTGCTTGCATCTTGTAGATTCGATCGGCCGGCACTGCGGGTCGAGGCATGCAGCCCAGAAACACTTGATTACCGGTGAGATCAGCTCAACGGATTTCTCTTTTGAGTTTCGGCAACGAGATGTATTCGATCTCCATGTCGCTGCACTCCTCATCGGTGATACCATCTTCCGTTTTGTTCTCATCGTACATGTCAGCACCATTCTGGACGCTTGTCGACGAGTGTAGGTCAGGGCGTTCCTTGGCATGTGGTGTAGGGCTTCCAACCGGACTTGCTTTCGGGGTACTGGATGAAAGTGTCGAAAGAAGGTCCAACTTCGAAGCGGCTTGGAACTGCAGCTGGGTGGAATGTCTTGACTTGTCGAAAGACAACCGGTATGTTCTCGAACCACGTTGGATGTCCGCATACCGTTCCTTCCAGTTGACAGTTGGATTCTAGCTTCAAAGCCATGGTTGTCCAAGTACCACATCTGGCAGAATCTCCAAGACCTTGACGTGATGTCGAAATACGAGTTCTAAAACTTGAACATAGGCTCTCGTGTAGTTTCGCACCTCGACCTGGACACCTCTGGCTGTTAAGACGTGTCCCGGGTTTGTCAGTTTGTAGAGGGGAAGTGGCGCCCTCTTTGCAGTCTGCATTGACATAAAGTCACTGGTTGCCCCACAGTCGACTAACAATTCCACGCTGGAGTCAAAGGAGTCATCACAACGTGCGCAAATGCGCCCTCGAACCGTGAACAGAGACGCATGCTCAGGTTCGGTTCCTTCGAGGTTGAAACCCCCAAATGTCGAATTCTTGTCGGATTTACTGGTACTAATGGTGGTGTTCAGGTCTTCTCGAGGACATCCACCACCAGTTCTTCAAAGATGATTGGTAGGCCGTTGTGGGCCGTTCGTTGCTTTTGGAGCGGGATTGAAACCGTCCCTTACTGTCTCGACTCATATCTCTTCGTGGCGTGCCTGATCTTGATTCTCGACGTTCTCTTCCTCGAGATTGTGGTCAATTCTTTGGACAGTCGCAAGCCAAGTGGCCTTGTTTGCCACAATTGTAGCAGCGCCCATTTTCTCGACCATCTTGGCGTCCGAACCGCTCGTTCTGACGTTCGCCAATGTAGGCATGTAGTTCTTCTCGGAGCTTGGCATATGTATCGAGATTCATTGGCTCTGGCACAGTCGAAACCATGGGGGCTGCGGCTGGGGTCGGCATGGGGTTGACGTGGGGTGTTGGCATAGGATTTGAAGGAAACGTTGTAGGAGTTGAAGTTGGCGGAACCATCATAGGCAGGGGTCTTGAGACCACGGAACCCATGGTATCACGTGCCGTTCTCGATGCGTTCTGTACCTCCTCGAGCTGGTAACCGGCCGCCATGTAGGCTTCTGCAATGGTCTCCACCAGAGTATCGAAGCCAAATGGTCTCCCAGAACGCCATTTCGAACGGACATAAAAGATGCACTGCTGACGAACAGCGTCATTCGACAATCCCTCAACAAATTGGGAGTTGACGGAGGTCACTCGTGTCAACCTTCGACTTGATGACGCAAGTTCGAAACTCCTTGACGTAGTCCGCATGTCGAGGGAACCCACTTTCTCTCAAGGTCAACATTCTCGACAGGTAAACTGGCTCATGGGATATGCAATCGAAACGTTGACCCAACACGCGCATGAGCTCGAACCAGTCTTCCTGTACAACTTTTGTCAAACTGTGATAATACTCGACAACATCGCCTTCAAGGAGAAACGGTATGGTGGTCACCTGATCGACGGTTGAAGTGATATCTGACAAAGCGAAAGCTCGCATAAGGTCCGCCCTCCATGTGCGAAATTCTCCAGATCCCGGTTTCCCAGAGAATCTTCGAATCAGATTGTTTAAGCGTTCAACACGACGTCCCAGGATCTGGAATGTTGGAGCACATGGAATCGCGACATTCACTGGATTGGCTTGGTGCACCGCGGCATGCACTGGGTCGGCTTGGTTCATTGGGTTCGCTGTGTTCATCGACTGGTCCAAGACAGGTGGCTGTGGAGGAGGTTGTTGCAGTGGATGAGGTGAACTGTTCGACGGTGAATACGGCGGATAGCTCGAAGGAGACGGCTGTGGTTGTGGTTGTAATTGTTGCTGTGGTTGTTGTTGTGGAAACTGGAAGAGATTTGAAGGCTGTTGACTCAAAACTTGTGCAAACTCGTTGAGAAGGACATAAAATTGCGAAAGTTCATGTTCCAGGCGTTGACTTTCCCTTGCTGCAGCTTGTGTTGCATTCTCCGTTGAGGACTGCAAAATGTCAACTCGGTGATCAGTTGCCGCAGTAGCATTTGCTGCTGATGTCTGCAACGCAACGATGCGTTGTTCCAATTCGATGACCTTCGCTTGAGTATCTGCAAGCTGCTGCGACAAGCTGTGAAGATCACTAAAAATGCATGGACACCACTCGCTGTCTCGACTTGCGATGTGCTCTGCGATGATCTTTTCTAACGAACTCGAAAACTCGTGATGCAACGGTGAGTCGGATGAAAAAGGGAAGTCTCTGATAAGGTGCAGCATAGCTGCGTTGTCGAAAGGCCGCTGCATTGCAAATTGAAATCCGAATCAAGTTGACGGCGTCGGCGATTGATCTCGAATATTGATCTCCGTGCCACCTAGCAGGCTACCACTTGTTGTGCTTTTCGACTTGGGAACTCTCTTGTTCTCTTGTTTCTTTTGTTTCTCGAAAATCTGAAGTCCCAAATCGACAAACCTCTGCGCAGGATCTTTAGACGGAGCACCAATACATAGACACTTCACAATTTCAAAGACAAAAACTCTGTCCAGAGATATCGAAGTATCATACAGCACTTCGTTCACGCAACTGGCATCTCGATGCTTCAGATGTATTCACAGGCTGCAGTGCGCTTGCGACTGCAATTGCGACTCGCGCGCTCGCTGCGCTGCTGCTGTTAGAGACCATAACGGAGGCTGAACGCCAGAAGACCCAAACACCACTCCAGAACTCCCCAGAACGGGGATAAGGGTGGTAAAGGAGGAGGCAAGGGGGGTGACAAGGGTGGAACCCCCTACCCCCAGGGGCGCTCATCAGCGCCCGCTACTTCTCCCTCTCCTGCCGATGTTGACCCCAAGAAGCGCCCACAGGGGGATAACGCCTCCCCTGAGGGGACTAAATCAAAGAAGAGGCGACTGGCCTGGATGCCCAGGTCCCTCATGGCTGCAGGGGTGGATGTCAAATTTCCTGTCGAGGAGTAGGGGGGCGTCTCCGAACAGAAGGACTTGGTTTTCTGCATCCTCGTAAAAATCGGGGATCAAGTTTTTCGAGCAGTGCTTGACACTGGCGCAACACTCTCTATAGTGGCCCGGCGCCTGCTAAAGATTCTCAAGAAAACTAAGACAGTGGTCATAAGAGTAGGGGATGGGCATACCATCCCTTCCTTGGCGGGTGTCGATGTGACTATTTGTCTTGGCGAGGAAACTGTGACCCAACACTGCAGAGTGTTGGACACTGACGCCTTGACATCGTCATTGGCACCGACTTCCTGCAAAGATACCCCCAGGTAAAAATGTTGTCCCTCCAGCGCCCCTATTCTCTGCACCGCGACTTCGGCAGTGGGCTCTTCTCCGTACCTTTGAAGGTAGGTAGGTAGGTGCTCTCGGTCGTGGAGAGGCGCCCCATGATTCCCCCACGCGTCGCCCCTGTGACGAACAGGAAGAGGCTCCGCGCGTGAAGAGGGGAGGCGGCTTACATCCCGCTAGACCTGTCTGTTGGCCCCCAACAAAGCGGCCCCGGGCAACACCGGGAGGGCTGATCGCCGCCAGCGTGACGTGCTTGTCTTGCCGGGAGGGTGAGCCCCCGTGCTTGCGCACATCCCCTGCTTTGGGCGGAACCCTAGAGGTTCATCGGACTTCCTGGCGTATCCCGTTCCCAAGGCATGCATGCACGTCCTTGGTACTAGGGTTCCGAGGTGCTTGGGTGTCGCACGCTCCGCCTCGAGTCCCAAAGCAGCGCAGGCCTTAGGATGCAGCCTTACCCCCGGTCTCCGGATCTCATTTGGCCGGGTCACCTGCATGGCACGGGCTGCCTCAGTGCCCGGGCTGTGGGCACTGGGTTTACTACTGTTGTGCGGCGTTTGTGTTTGGGTCCGGTTTGCGGTTGGGTGTGGGTTTTTTTAACCCCACCAGTCCTGGCTGGGGTCTTGGACGGGTGTGTTTGGGCACGGTTTGTGGTGTTGTCCCTCTAGTGTCGGCTGTTTGTGGTGTTCGTGGTTGGGGTTCGGTTTCGGCCTGCTTATGGGACGTGTGTGGTTTCGTGGGCGCCCCGCTTGCCCCTCGAAGTTTCCGGTTTCGGCGTGCGGTGTAGCGTGCGTGCTGGGCCCGGGTCTCCACTGTGCCCAGCCCTTCCTGGCTGGGTTGTCGGGGTGTGTTTTTTGCGCTTTTTTTTTTTGCTGGGTGTCCCTGTCCCGGGCCTTTTGGTCCCTGTCCCCCCACCCCCTTTCTTTCGGGCTGGGCTGCTGGCTTTTTTTTTTTTTGGTGTGTGTGTGCATGTTTCGGTGTCCCTTTTTCCCGGTGGGCCGCTGTTCCTGGCTTGGTGTTGCCGGTTTTGGCTGGGTGGTCCCCCTGTGCCTCTTTTGGGGTCCTGTCTTCGGTGCCTTCTGAGGGGGGGGGTTTGGCCGCCTCTGGTGGTGTTTGCGGGCGGTTTGGTGGCTGCGGGCTGTTTTCGCGCCCCCCCCCCTCCCCCCTCTGTTGTTTTTTTTTGGGGGGGGGGCGGGGCCTGCCTGTTCCTCCCTCTGCCTTCCCTGGGCTGGCGCACGCACTGGCCCGCATTCAGTGTTGTCTCCCGGGCTGCTGTTGGCGGTGGGGTTCTGTTTGGCCGTGTTCCGGCCCGATGGGTCGGGTGGGCTATGTACACGGTGGGCTCGGTGCCCCTTCTTGCCGGGTTAGGTCCTGGCTCTGCCGGCTGGGCGGCTGCGCCAGGCTGCTGCTTGTGGCTCTGGGTTAGGGGGCTGGGGTTGTTCGTGTCCTTTCTCCTCTGCGGTGCCGGTTTTAACCTTCTGGGTGGTCCGCCACCGTTGTTGCCGGGCGCGCTGTGGCCCCGTGTGTGGCCTGCGGTGCCGGTGTGTGGCGTGCTGGTGCGGCGTCTTCCGGGGTGTGTGGTGGCTTGCTTCGGTTAGTCCTTAAGGTTAGGGTCAGTTGTGTCGTGTTGTGCCGCTCTGTGCCGCGTCGCGTCGCGTCGTGCTGTGGTGCGTTGCACTGTGGCGCGCTGTGGTGCGGTGTGCCGTGGTCTCGCGTGGTGCCGCGGTGGGTCAGTGGAGGTCAGCCTGGCCTGTGTCTTGGTGCGGAGTGCGGGCCGGAGTGTGGCTGGCTGGTGGCTGGGGGGTGCGGTTAGGTGTGGGTGTCTCGCTGGGTCCGTGCTGTGGGGGCTTAGGCGTGCCGCCCGGGCTGGTGGGTCGGGTAGGTCGATCGCGTGACGGTCGGTTGGGTTGCCCTCCCTGGGGCCTGTGCCTTGGTCCCGTGTCCTCAGGGGGTTTCGGTCCCTAGTCCTGGTCGCTGTGGCCGTGCCTTCGTCCTCTTCCGGTGCCTGTGAGGTGGCCCTTGTGGCGGCCGGGGTCGTCGCCTGGCGCAGAGGGCGTGGTGGTGCGCCGTGCGGCGGCGTTCCCTGCTGCTTCCTCTGTGGGTGTGGCCCGTTCTCCCCGTGTAGGTGTGCCCTCCATTCCCTGTGTGGTTTCCGGTGGCTGGTGGGTGTGCGCTGGTGTGATCGGTATGGCGTCCGATGCTTGCTTCGGCGGTGTGTGTTGGGGGGTGCGCCCCCGGGAGTTGTGGGGCGTTTGGTGGGGGTGGGGCGGTGCTGGTCGCCCTGTCGTGGTATGCCCTTCCTGGGTGTGGGTCGTGGCGTCTGCCGTGGTGCCCTTTTCCTCCGTGCCTTGGTACCCGCTCCCGCCCCTTCCTGGTTCTTGGGTGGTTTCCTGCCCCCATGTGGTGTCTCTTCCGGCGTCCTGTCCCTGTGAGTGCCTGCCCTCACTTGGGGCCCCTCCGTGCCCTCTTGCCTGAGTGCCCCTTGGTGTCCCTTGCCCTCCCCTTGCCCTTGTCCTCCCTCTTCCTGGTGTGGTGGTGGCGGGAGGGGCGGGATGGGGAGGGGGCGCCGATGGCCCAGGCCTGGGGGTGGGTGGCCTGGAGCCACTGGCGGAGGGCTTGGGGGGTGTAGGGGGGGCGGAGGCCCCGGACCGCATCACGGAGGAGGGCCTCCCATGCCGCTTGTGGCATGATGGCCTCCGGGGCGGCCTCGCTGGGGTCGGCGGGGGTGCGGGTGCGCACCTCCTCGAAGGTATGCACCATGTGCACCCCATCGTGCCTTCCCGCTCCCCCGGCCCACTTCACCCAGCGGCGGAGCTCCTGCAAAGCGGGGGCACACCACCAGGCGAGGTGGGCGCGGGCCTGGGGGGGGGAGGGGTCCGTGCCCGGGGTCCTGGAGCGGCAGGGGGAGGACGTGGACCTGCGGCGGTGGCGGGGGTGGCGGTGCCTGGGGGAGCGGGAGCGGCGGTGGCGGGGGCTGGGGGTGGAGGACGGGTACGGGCGGAGGGGGGAACGGGAGGGGGAGGTGGACATGGGGCGGTGGTGGCGCGCTTGGTGGCGTCCGGGTGAGCCGGAGTGGTGGTCGCGGGGGCTGGGGGTGGTGGATGGGTATGGGCGGCGGGGGGAACGGGGAGCCCGGCGGGGCCTGTGGGGGGAGGGGGATGTGGACGTGGGGGGGCGGTGGCGTGCCTGGCAGCGTCGGGGTGAGTGGGAGCGGTGGTGGCGGGGGCTTGGGGTGGGGTTCTTGTATGGCCGGAGGGGGGAAGGGGAGGTGGACATGGGGCGGCGGTGGCGCTCGTGGTGGCGCCTGGGGGAGCGGGAGCGGCGGGAGCGGGGTCTCGGGGGGTCGTGGTGGCACCTGGGGGAGCGGGAGCGGCGCGAGTGGGTGGTCGAGGTGCGGTGGCGGTGTGGGGAGTGTGGGCGCCGTGGGCGAGTGTGCCGTGCGGGGGGGGAGCGGGAGCGCCGCCATTTGCGGGACCGGGCCTCATCGCTCCAGTCGGGCCAGTCAGGAGGCGTCGGCGGGTCCTGGGGGGCTTCGCGTGGTGCCGCCTGGTACTGGGGGGGGGGGGGGGAGGTCCCCCGTCGTCCATGGATACGCCACGTAGGCGTGTGGTGGCGGCAGCGGCTGGTGGTATGGGTCGAGTGACTGTCCTTGGCGGGGTTGGGCCCGGGGGGCCCCTTCGGCGTGGACGTGGTGGCCGGGGGGATACGGATACGGTTCCTGGTACAGGGGGGGGTGGCTGGTACGGGGCGGGTGGCCCCTGGCGGTAGGCGGGGTATGCGGGTGGAGCGCTCGGTGGCTGCCATCCCATTCGCTGGTGCTGTCCGTGCACGGGGGGTTGTGGCCCGGTGGGGTAGGGTGGTGGGCAGTGGTAGTGGTGGGGGTGGTGTTGGTAGTGGTGGTGGTGGGGCCGCTGGTGGTGGTGGTTTTGGTAGTGGTGGGGTTGGTGTTGCGGGTATGGCCCATGGACCCCTTGTGGGTTTTCCGGCCCCCCTTGTGGGGGTGGGGGGTTGGGCATCGTGGGCAACCCCTGGGGCTGCACTATGTGGTGGGCAGGGGGGGCGGGTTTGGGGGCCGGGCTTGACGGTGACGGTGGTCGAGGGGTCCCACGTCCCTGGGTTGGTTTGGCTGGCGGTGGTGATGGTTTGCGGGGGATGGATGACGGGGCGCTTGGTGACGGGGATGCGGACGAGGGCTTGGACGGGGTCGTGTTGGTTGGCCGCCTCTGCGGTGGTGGTGGGTGCCGATGGGAGGGGGGCGTGGGTTGTGGTGGGTGGGGGGTCCTGGCTCTGGTGAGGGTCCGGGTTGGGGTGGTGTCGGTTGGGTTTGTGTCGTTGCGTTTGTGGTGTTGTGTGTGCTCGCGTGGGCGTTTGGGTTGGGTTTGGGGTCGGGTTTGGGGTTGGGGTCCGGTTCCAGGTTGAGGAGGACCTCTGTCTGGAGGTGTGAGGGCGCCGATGTCGGGTGGGGGTTTTCCCGGTGCGTTGCCGGGGTGCCCAAGTCGCCTGTGTGGGGGTCGGGGGGTCGGTGCGTGCGGCCGCGGCTTTGGCCTTTGCCGTGGCCTTGAGGATGAGGGCGGCGGGGAGGGGGGGGTCGGAGGATGAGGTGGAGGAGGTGGACGAGGCTGAGGATGAGGAGGAGGTGGTGGACGCGGGTTGGGCTGTGATGCGGGCGGGCTTGCGGGCGGCGGCTTCTGCTGCGGCCACGGCGGGGAGGATGGAAGGCATGTCCTCGGGCTGTAGGTTGGGGCCGGGTGGCTGGGGGGGCCCGGTTGTGACCTGGCGGCCCGGCGGGCCCATCTGGTCGGCAGCGGCGGGAGAGGGAGGCGCCAGGCTGTGGCCTTCTCCTTCTGGGCTTGGCTGGTCCCGGGTCCTGCAATGTGCGAGGTTGTGTGGGTTGGCGTCCGCGGGGGGGAACAGTTCGCGTGGGCTGCATTCAGGGACCGGGGGGGGTGGGCCTGGGTCTTCTGGGGTGTGTGCAGGGGGCGTGGGCGGGCCATTGGGTTGGGTGGGCGTGTCACGGGGTGCGGGGCTCCTCTCGGCGGGTGTGTGTGGGTTGTCGAGTGTGGGGGGTGGTGAGGGGTGTCCGGCGGGTGGGTGTGTGGCGGGCGTGTGCTGGTGTTCGGGCGGGTGGGGGAGGCCCGTGTCGCGGGGCCCGGGGGTGCGCGCGATGGTGGGCGTGTGTGGGTCTCCGGCTGAGCAGCGAGAGGGGAGGGGCATGGGTGTGGATTGTGCGGTGGGGTGTGCTGTGTCGGTGTATGTGTCCGCTCGCCGCGACGCGCTTGCGTGGCCAGTTGTAGGCCGGGGGTTTGGAGGACAAGCTTGCCGTCTTCTGCTGCCGCGGCAAGGATTTCGCAGACGAGCTTGCATATCTGGTGGACCTCCTGGTCAGTGGTGGGAAGGGGGTATGCTAGCTTTGGGCTAAGACCCACGCGGTTGAGGACCCTGTGGATGGCGTGGTACCCGCAGGTGAGGGATTGCTGTGGTCGGGGGGGGGGGTTTGGTGGCGTGTCCGGGCCCGCCTCGACTTGTGTGTGGGCGGTGGGGATGGCCCAAACCCAGGGCACGGTCCCCGTGGGTGGCCAGCGGCGCTGGATCCAGTGGGTCAGGCAGAGCATGGCCAATCCCAGGTGGTAGCCCGCCTTCCCTGAGGTGATTTGGGCCAGGGCGCGGGCTGGGGGCTTGTCCCCTGGCTAGAGGACGCCCCTGAAGACCCTATGCTGGGTGGTCGGGTCCCCTACTGCCCCTGGTGGGGTGATCCCTGGGGCGAGCATGGTGTCTGTCCCTTTGACGAGCCATTGCGGGCCGGGGGACGTAGCCGTAGCGGCTATCACGCAGTAGTGCCCGCGCTCGAGGACTGTAACCCAGACCTCCGGCGGGGGACGGTCACTGTCTGTAGGTGGGGGGGGGAGGTCGTCGTCTGGGGTGCGGAGGCCGGCGGCGCGGAGGGCGGTGTCGCGGGTTGGTGCGGTGGCCTGTTCCCACTGCTCCGGGCGGTTCGGGTCCGCTGGGTGGTCCTTCTTCGCTGGGGCCCGTCGTAGGCGTACGGTCCCTCGACGCGTGACGTTGATGCCGGTGTCGTGCGTCAGGGCCTGGCCCCACTCGATGGGGGCGATCCAGACGTGCTGGCATTCGGTGTGTTTGCGGGCTCGCCAGAGTACGAGGTCTACGATGGTCTCGTGGAGGCCGCTGCCTGGGGTCGTCAGGTCTCAGAGGGCTTTGACGGTGAGCTTGGTTCAGTCGTCTTGTAGGCGGTACCAGCCCAGTGGGGTGGTCGGGGCCCTGCCTTGGAGGGTTGCTCTGAGGAGGTCGGGGTCGCGGATGGTGGCCGGTGTCAGGGGGGGCTGCCCCGGGTCCGGGGGGGGTGGGCTGGATGTGCTGCCGGGGTCTTGCGCGTCTACGTGGACGTATGGTTGGCCCTGGTTGGGCTCGGCCGGGTTGGGCGGTCCCGGGTGGCTTCTTGGGTGTGAGATGGGTCTCTGGGCGCTGTGGTGGTGTCTTGGAGGCCTGCGGATGGAGATGGGGGGCGCGTGCGGGGCGCGGAGTGGGTTAGTGGACGTCTGGGTCATGCACGGCATGGTAATGGATGAGACGCTGCATGTGTTCCCTGGCGGCGGGGTCGGTGATTTGCTCGCGTGTGTTAACAGGAGGTGTTTGCGGTGTACCATTTGGGCCGCTGCTCTGCGGACTGCCTCTAGCTGGAGGTGCGATGCTGCCTCCATGGGGCTTTCCGTGTGTTTGGTGAGGTGTCGGTGCAGGGCCTGTGTCACCGCCCCTCTCATGGTGGCTTCTTTGACCAGGGGATCCCGGAAGAGGTGTGCGGTGGCCTGGTGTGCGTGGCTGTGGGCTGGCCATCCTTCGTGTTGTCGTAGGGTTTCCGCCGGGGACCAGCCCACCAGCGTGTCCCTGCCTGTATGGAGGGGGCATTTTTTGAAGTGTTCCCAGTCCTCCGGGGTTGTGTGGTCGCACGGGCAACGGGTGTGTTCTTCGAGGACGTGGATGTGTTTGCGGGCGAGCCATCTGGCGACCCTGGTGAGGAATGGTAGTTGCTCCCTGAGGAGCTGGATGCGTCGTTTTTGGGGGTGGGCTGGGACGTTTGCTGGGCGCAGCGCTGAGTGGTAGAGGGGGGTTTGCAGTCTGTCCTGGAGCTCCTGGATGTGCGCCCGGCTGTCTGCGTCGCCGAGCACGCGGGCGAGATGTTGGATGGGGTTCAGGTAGTGGTATGCTCTGTCGTGGGAGGAATAGGGGGCGTATTCTGGTACCCAGTCCGGGGTCTGATGGGGCTCGGGTACGGGGGGTATGTGTTGGAGGTGTGTGTGGTTTCGGCCGAGGTCAGGGATCTGGAGGGCTGGTAGGTGCGTTGTGCGCTGGTGTACTGCCTGGTTGTCGACCTTACCATTTCCGTATTGGTGTCTTTCGGACTCTTGTTTCAGGATGTGGAGTTGGACGTAGGGGGGAAGGCTGCGATGGGCTTTCCAGAGCAGCAGTGCCTGGGTGCCGAGGCTCGTTGCGGTGGCTTTGTGAAGTGGTTGCCTTGCTATGCGGAAGAGCAGGTGTGTGTCGACAGTGGCGTCTACCAAGAACCAGACCCGGACGATGTGCGGGGAGTGGGCGGGTAGGTGGGCCGCGATCTCGGTGATGGCGTTGGCCATGGCCCCCAGCTCCCCGTGGGAGGAGGCCCCATAGGTGGTGTGGCCCGTGTTGTGGTCCATGTGGTAGTGTCCCCCGGTGTGGGTTAGCTGCAGGGTGGCCCCCCCGGTGATGGGCGTGAGGGCGGATTCGCCTGAGGCGTCGGTGAAGGAGAGCCGGTCCGCCGGTGATGGTTGTGGGAGGCGGCATGGGTTCATGGGCAGGTAGGCGTATATGGCGAGGCCCGTGGCGAGGTGGGCTACTGGGGTTGTGGGCTGCAGGATGGGGGTGGCGTACACCCCTATTCCTTTGGAGATGATGTGTTTCGCTTGGGGGGACAGGGCTATGAGTCCCTGCTCCAGCTGTCCTTGTGTGAGGTAGGAGTAGATGTAGTGGAGGATGTAGGCTGTGTCTGGGTTTGGGTGTGGCATGTGAGGGTTTGTGTTCGGTGCTCCGGTGTGTGGCAGGAGTGGTGGAGCGGATAGTAGGGGTGCTCGTGCTTGCCCGTTCTGCCTGGCTCGTACATGCTGTAACGGATGGCGACTCCTGCCGGGTCGGGGCGGGGCCATGTGGGTGTAGTGGTGAAGAGCCATTTGGGCGCGTGGTCGGGGTTCCATGCTACCGTGGGGTTAGTGTCGGTGCGGTGGAACCATGGGGCTACCCATGCGTAGGCCTGTGGTGGTAGGTGGGTTGTGGGGTCGGTGTGGTCGCGTGCTATGAGGTGTAGTACGGGCCATGGTGTGGTTGGTGCCTCGGGGTCACAGGCCCAACATGTGCGTGGCATGCTCTGGGAATCATGGGGGACCCGTGGTAGGTCTCGGGCGGTCATGTGGTGTTTCGGCATGCGCCATTTTGCCCCGTGGTGGATGATGGTGGTCTGCGTGGGTTTTGCTTCATTCGGGGCCAGTAGTAGGGTTAGTGGTGGGACTGGGCCCGTCACCGGGGGGACGGGTTCGTGTTTCGAGCCGGTGGGTGCGTAGGGCGGTGTCGCTGCAATGGGTCGGGGGTGTTGCTTTGTGAATTCTCGGTTGGCTGTTTGCATGTCATTGCTTCCCGGCAGAGTGTGTCCCGCTGCTCGTGCCGTCTGCGTGAGGTACTGGTGGAAGAGGCGGTATTGAGGCCATTCGGGAAGCTGTAGAAAGGGGGTGTGGTGTGCCCTGCTGTGGTGCAGGACCCGCATTTGGGGGAGGGTGACGTATACTACGGTGATGGAGGCCCCGACAAGGTCTATGCTGTGGATGGTGCCCTTGGGGTGATGGTGGAGGTCCCCGCAGAGGACCGCTAGAGGCCCTTCCTCTGGGCACATGTGGTTGGTGAGTATGGCGTGGTGTGGGGATGGGAGGAGAAGCTGCAGGTGGTTCCACAGGCGCGTGTTCATGTTGGTGGGTATGCCCGTCTGGTGGAGTACCCAGCGCGGGCATGTGTTGCGGGCCCGTTGTGCGGCTTTGAGGCGGATTGTGGTGACCTCGCGGACCTCCGGTGAGTGGTTGTGGGTCATGCGGTGAAGGAGGAGGGCGGTGTGTCTGGTCCAGGCCGCTTTCAGCTCGTCCCCTATGGCGTCCCCATAGTGGGGCCATGCCCCTCCGATGGCGCGGGTGGGTATGGAGGTGGGCCAGCCCCCGTGTGCTGCCCATGCCTTGGTCACGGCGCGTGTGGCCGGCTGGAGGGCGGTGGTGGGGTGTGTCAGGTGGAGCGCTTGGAAGCTTATGGAGGCGTTCAAGACCCCGGTGAGGTAGTACGCCAGGCTCTGGTGGGACAGGGACAGGGAGAGGGCCTTGGTGGTCGGGGACGCATATCTGGGGAGATGGGCGAGGTGTGATTGCAACTTGGGAGGGAGGGTGGCGTCCTCAGGTTTGGCGGCCTGGATTATCCCCAGGTGGGTGGTGGTTGTCACGACTTGCATGGGGGGCCCTTGTGGCCCCAGGGTGGGGGGTTTCGCAGACCCCTTGATCATGGCCACTGACTTTGTGGGGTGGACGATGAGGTTGATGTGGGAGAGGTAGTAGATGATCACGTCCAGTAACTCATTGGCCTGTTGGGTGACCAGTGGCCCGGGGTCCGGGGCATGGGGTTCGTGTGGGGTATGCGCGACCGTGAGGTTGGTGTCGTCCGCAAAGCCCACCAGGGGAAAGAGGAGGGGGTAGGGTGCGTAGGCCGGGTAATCTTACTCGATTGCGAGGCCAGGGGGAGCGTCACTAGAAGGTACAGGAAGTGGCCCTCTGCTCCCCTTTGGGGGACCCCCCTGCCTGGCTCCAGGAAGGCGACGAGGCCTGCTCCAGTGCGGACCGTGTATTTGCGGGTGCGGATGTAGCCGGAGGCGTAGTTGTAGAAGGGGAGGCCCAGGCGTTTCCACACCGCTTCTAGAAGGAGCCAGGGGGTGTTCGGGAAGGCTCCTTTGACGTCGAGGGAGGCGATGATGAGGTCCACCGGGTCCATGTCTGCGATGGTGTCCTGGAGGAAGATGGCCTCGTGTGGGGACCATCCTGGGATGGCCACCAAGAGGCTGGCTGGTATGTGGGGGTCCAGGTGGGGGCGGATGCGGCGTAGGAAGATGGTCCAGATGATTTTGACCTCCGTGACCGCACAGACTATGGGGCGCCAATTGTCCGGGTTTGCCCAGTCCCCTTTTTTGTAGAGGGGGGGGACAACGTTTGCCCAGTCTGGTGGCAGGGGGGTCTGCCCCGTGACGATGTCCCAGAGGCGGTGGGCGAGGATGCGGAGGAGGTGGGCGGGGAGGTGGTAGTATGCCTGGCGTTTTGTGTTGCCGGAGACTGTGGATGGCCTTCCGGACTTCGTGGATGGTGAAGGGGCGTTTTTCGAGTTGCCTCCTCTGGGCGTGGTTGAAGACCTGAGGAAGGCAGTCGATTTTGGCCTGGGTGTCTGGGTCCAGTGTGTCCTGGGTGGGGGTGTGTTGCCGGAGGAAGCTGTCTTTGGTGGCTTGGAGCACTGTGGCCGGGTCGTTGGTGAGGGAGCCGTCCTCCTGCCGGACTGTGGTGATGGTGCGGTGGCCGGTGTCGGTCATGGCGTCGTTGAGGTGGCGAATGGCGTTGTACGGGAGTTCATGTTGCGCATACCGTCCCTGTTCCTGGGCGATGCGCTGTTGCCTGTGGATGTGCCACCGCTGCAGGTCTGCCCTGATGTGGGCTATCTGTGTCCTGCAGTGGTGTATCTGGCGGCGGGTTTGGGGGGTGTCGGTGTGGAGGAGGGTTGCCAGTTCTTGTTTCGCATGCCAGAGGTCATGGAGCATGTCCCCTAGGGCCGTGGGTGGTTGGTCGTCGTCTGTGTGGGGGTGTTGCTGGAAGCCGCAGGCGACGGCGGCCGTGCGCATGGCTGTGAGTAGGTCGGTGGGGTCTGGTTGGATGCGCCGGGCGCGGTCTATGGCCCTGTGATATTGGGACCAGGCATGCTTGTCATGCAGTGGGGGCATCTTCAGGGGGGGTGGTAGGCCTTGGTCCGCATCCTCTGGGGGGCTGGGGGGAAGGTTGGGGATGGTGAGACGGATGTGCAGAGGGCTATCGCCTGTGGCTCCCAGCGGGAGGGGTGCATATCGGGCCTCCGCCCCGATGATGGTGGTGGGGTCGCCATAGCATACGTCGATGCGGGATGGGGCGGCATCTGTTTGGTGGGGGAAGTGGGATGGTTGGCCCTCGAGGTTGGCTGTCAGGTCCACGAGCCCCAGCATTTCAATGGTGTCGCGGACTGCTTGGTCCTGGGGTGTGGCCTGTCCCCCTCGGTCCGCCGGGGTGGGGGCGGCGTTCATGTCGCCGATGATGACTGTGGGGGCGAGCATGGCCATCTGGCGCTATGCCTCGTCCAGGGCTTGGAGGAAGGGTTCCGTGGCGTCGCCGAAGGGGACGTGGGCGTTGATGACGTTGAGCTGCCATCCGTCCCCGACGACCTCATAGACACCTAGCCTCCCTGGGATGCTGAGGTGGTGGACGAGGTGGACGTGGATGCCGGTTTTGGCCTATAGGGGGGTCCCCTTGTGCCAGTAGCATTTGTACGCTTTCTGGTCCGGGGTATATATGGCGGTGGTTTCTGGGGGGTTGTCGCGTTGTAGGCCTTGTTCCTGGAAGGTGAGGAGGTGGGGAACCCACCCCGGCCCCTGTGCCATCGGGAGCTCCTGGAGGGCGGTTGTGGCGTCCTCGGAGTATGTGACGGCCGGGTGGTTGAAATCGAGGAGGTTGATGGTGGCCTCGGTGGGGGCGGGCCGGGGCTGTGGAGGCTTGTGCCCTCGGCCCTTGCCCCGTCAGGGAGGGGGACTCGGGCTCGGGGACTTTTTGCCGGTTGGTGGGCGCTTGGGTAGGCGCGGCGGGGGAAGGCCTTGGCTCCACTCCGGGGGGAGCTCCACAGTGTATTTGGTGCCTCTGTGGGCCTTGTTCTCTTCGGTGCGGAGTCGGATGGGGTGGGCGCTGGTGAGCTCCAGGGTGTAGCCTTCTGGCTTGTCCGGGGCGCTGCTGCCTTGGTCTAGCTCCTTTTGGCGGTGCCAGATCACCTGGATCTGTGGCCCCTCGTTGTCCCCCGGGTCGCGGAGGCGGTACTGGATCGTGCCCTCACACCAGATCCAGTCGCCTGTGTGGTCGTTGCGGAAGGGCTGCTGGACCTTCGCGCCCTTTTCGAATCCTGGGTACTCCTCGGGCAGGGGCGGTGCTGGTGGTGGGAGGGAGGATGATGAGGATGCCTGGTCCGGGTGGGGCGGCGGTAGTGATCGGAGGGAGGATGACGAGGATGCCTGGTCCGGGTGGGGCGGTGGTGATGATGGGAGGGAGGATGACGAGGATGCTTGGTCTGGGTTCGCCGGGTGGGTCGGGTGGGATGCGGGGGGTCGGGAGGTCGCTGCTTTTCCGGCTTGGTTGGGGGCGGGTGCGCCCCTTTTTCATCTCGCTCGCTTGGGTGGGACTGGAGGTAGCGAGGCTGGGGGGGCGTGGGGTTTGAAGAAGGGGTGCGTTGGTTGCTGGCCCCGATCCCTCAGTGGGGGTTCTGCCGGCGTTTGCATCGTCGTTTTTGCGTGGCTGCGCATGATGTCGGCGAGCTTGCGCACGGTCTCCGGGGGATCTGATGGCCATGGCAGTGCGGCCGGGCTGTCGTCGAAGGGGTGGTGAAGGTGGTAGTTCCTCATGGCCTTGGCCTGCATGACCCAGGCCTCCGTGGGTTCCGGTGTGTCTGGGCCGTTGGGGGAGCCTTGAGCCCAGTAGAGTGCTGTGTGGAGGGCTTCCCAGGGGGCGCCTTTGCGGCCTGTGAGGGTGGTGGCCTGGAGGAGTCGGTGCCGGCCCCGTGGGGGGTCTTCCCGGTCTATTTCCGGGGTATAGGCCTCGGCCGCCATGAGGACTCCGTGTGCCCAATGGAGGACCCACCATTGGGCGTCCGCTTTGAGGATGTGGATGGCGGGTTGGTCCGGGGGGCGTGTCCAGGGTGTCCCACGATGCGATGGCTAGTTCTATCCTGGAGGGGTGGAGGTGTGGGGTGGCCCTGCGGCTTAGTGTAAAACCGTTTTGCCTACAAAATTGCAGGCTCATTTTGGAGGCAAAACGGTTTTACACTTAGGAGTTGATGGATGTGGAAGGGGGTGACGGGATCTTTGGGGCCCTGCGGTGGTGGGGGCATCCCTGGGATGGTTGTGGGGTCCCAGTGGTGTTCGTGGGCGGCGAGGGTGTACAGGGCGGCGGTGATGATGTGGTGGGCTTGCCCCTCCAGGACGATGTGGCGCTCCGTGCCGAAGTCTTTTGGTAGGTGGGCTGCGGGGTGGACGGTGATGTGGGCTAGGGCGCGTTGGTGGGCCTTTTTTCCCCCGTCTGGCGCCTGTGTCCGTTTGTCCCCCGGGATGTGCTGGTGGTGGTGTTTTGATGGGGGCGGTCCCAGGGCGAGGGATTCTACACCGTGGAGGGGGATGGCGTGTTCCCTGGACCTGTTGGGCAGGATGTATATGCCCGGGTCTCCCGGTACGGTGCCCAGGTACATGTTGCCCGTGATGGTGGGGGCCGGCAGCGGCTGGCGCAGGGGCGAGGTGCATGGGGTGGAGCAGGGCAGGTCATGGTGCTCACACCAGGGGTGGTCGATGCCGTATTGGGTGACGTGTACGGCGAAGGGTCCGACGGCGCGCTGGAGTTTGTGGGGTTGGATGTTATGGAGGCGCGCCACCGCCCGTGTGTGGGAGCGTCCTTCGCTGATCCACACGGCGTCTGCCCGCGACGCCGCTGGGTTTAGGCAGTCCGTGGTGATGCCTGTGATTGTGCGGTTGTGGGTGGCATCTGACACTCTGGCGGGGGGGGCGCTGATGCGGGGTATGGTGTGGTCGTCGTGGAGGGTGGGGGCCTTGCGCCTCGCATCGTGTCGGTGCTGGGCCTCCTGGGCGGGGGTGTGCATACCTGTGTGTTTGGGCTTCTTGTTGGGGCGGTCTGCTGTGTGGAAGGGGGTGGGCCAGGAGGGGGCGTGGTGGAGCGTGGGGTGTTGGAGGTCCCCCCGTGTTGCCCATGTGTACAGGGTGGTCGCGGCGGCCCCTTCCGCCTGTATGGTGTATCGCTCGTCGTGTCGGCGACGGGTGACGAGGACGTTGTGTGGTGTGGGGGAGGTGGCGGGTGACAGTGATCTTGGCGGCGTCGTTCTTGCGGGTGGTGGTGTGGGGGATGATGTAGTGGGTCGCTCATTGCTCCTGGGGGGTGTGTTCCGTCAGGTGTAGTTTGAGTTGGGGCTGGAGCGGCTTCGGTGTTGGGGGCTTGTCTTGGGCCTTCGCGTGGGGCGCCACTTTGGTTTTGACCAGGTATTATGGGCCCCCAGGTTTCCGGGGCCCCTACCTGTGTGGCTGCCGCTGCTGCGGCTTGGAGGAGGGTGGTTGTGTTGGTGTCTAGAGGGGGGGCCCCCTGTTGGGGGGTGAGGGTGTCGTGGTCTTGGTATGCCCACCAAATGGTGTAGCCTCGTTGGGTGTTGCGGTGCGGGCCTTGGCTCTGGGCTTGCTGGATGGATAGGGTGGTCTTGATGTCCTCTGCTGCTTGTGGGTTTATGGGTGTTGCGTACGCCCATACTCCCGGGGTGTGTATGCCGTGTGGTGCTTGGCCTACTCCTCGTATCGGGTGTAGGGTGTGGTGGGTGCGCGTGAGCCCTAGGTGCTTTTCGAGGAGGTCCCCCCGGATGTCCTCCCATCGTTGCTGCCAGGTGTGTGTGTGGTCGTTGGGGGCGGGGTAGGTGATGACGATGGCTTGCCATGGGGTGGGGCCTGGATGTACCGTCATAGGTGCCGACGATGCTTGCGGGGTATGTGGACGGCTTGGGCGGGGGCTGCTGTTACGGGGTCTCCCTCCGTGGGTGTGATTGTGGCATCGCCTTGGACGGTGAGGAGGAGGTGGTGGCGGCCCGTTGGTACTGCCCAGGTGGTGGTGGGCTCGGTGATCAAGTGGAGGCGGATGGCCTGGAGCCCTGGTGTGATTTCGTCCCATCGGAGTGTGCCTTGGTGGACGGCCCATTCCCGTGGCAGGTCTCGAAACCCGTGTTGGTCCGGGATGGTGCGGTGTTGTGGGGGGAGCTCCATTGTGGTGATGGGGTAGGTGAGGGGCTCTGTGCGGGGTTTTTCTTGTGTGGTTGGTGGTGATGGTGCCTGGGGCATCTCTTTGTCCAGTTGTTGTGGGGCTTTCGCCTCCTAGAGTTCTGCGCTGATGGTGGCGAAGACATCTGGGAGGGCGGGGGAGGCGGGGGGGTGGGGTGCCGGATCGTTCCAGTTGATTTGGTATTCCTCCGGGTTCTCGGGGCTTTGCTGTACAGTGATGGCGGCGGTGGCGTCGTCTTCAGGTGTCCATCGGTGTGGATTGTGGTCGAGGGGGTGGAGGGTGATGGTGTGGCGGTGTTTCCAGCTGTGGAACGCTAGGAGGGCGTGGAGGCCGTGTCTAGTGTCCCCCGGCGGGCGGGGGTAGGTTTCGGCTGCTGCTTCCAGGAAGGCGTCCGTGGTACCTTTCCAGGTGTCTTCCCAGAGAAGGTCTTCCTCTGTGCCCCACTCGTTGTCGTTCCTTTTCTCCTGCTTCCACCCCTGGAGGGTCGCGTGGTCCTCAGGGAGGTCTCGTTGGATGGACTGGTAGTACTGCTCGGCGTCCATGGGAACTAGGGTGCTGGCCAGTGTGGCGTAGATGTCCTTTGGGGGGGGGGGGCGGTGGGGGCGTGGCGGCGCGGTCGGGGTCGGGCTCCTCTCGCTGGTGTTCCGCGTTCTGGTCTGCTCCGGACGCGGGGGATATGGAGCGTGGTGGCATGGGGTGGTCGGGCTCCTGCGGTTCCGTGGGTTGCTGGTGGGCTTGTGGGCGCGGGGCCGTGGCTGCCAGTAGGTGTCCGATGGCCGGGAGGACGTCGTAGTTGTCATCGCAGCAGTGGGCTGCAGCGCACGACCTGCGTGGGAAGCGGGGGGGCGTGTTGCGGAGCGGTGTACGATAGGTTAGGCGACGCGTGCGGCTGGTGGCGTGCTCGCTCTGCCGTTCCGTTCCCCGCGAGCCCTGACCCTTGGGGGGTGGTGGTGATGTTGGTGGTGAGGGTGGTGTGGGTGCCGGAGTGGATGATTGTGCCGCTGGCGGTGTTGTTGGCGAGGGTGGTATGGGCGTTAGCGTAGATGAGGTTGGTGTTGGGCTATGGTTGATGGTGGTTAGTTGGTGGGTCAGCTGTTGTCGCTGTCGTCGTCGCCGTTGGTGTTGGTGCCTCTGATGTCGTGGACACTGATGGCGAGGGTGATGGTTGGTGAGCATGGCGCGGGTGACGTATGGGGCGTAGGTGGTGTTGCCGTTGGTGTCGATGGGGTGTTGTTTCTGGCCGTTGGGGCGTAACGTTTGTGGGCCAGACGTGGCGGTGGTGGCGAGGGTGCTGTAGATGACGGGTGGTGTGGCCCACGTCGCCTCAGGTGGTGGAGGTGTGATAGGTGCCGTGGTGGCGTTGGCGACGGTGGGGTGCCGCGGGTGGTGTATTGGTTGTTGGTGGTGGAGCTGTTCTTGGTTTGTGGGTAGTCCCCGTCCGGCGGTGGTGGTGTTGGTGGTGTTGGTCTTCGTTGAGGCCGTTGGCGACGCCAGGGGTTCCTGGCCTCGCGCGGGGTGGTGTCGGCGCTGGTGAGTGTAGGCGGTGCCATGGGCGGCGGTGCCATTGACGGCCCGGCTGGGTGTGCTGGCAGTGATGCTGACGGTGTGGGTGCGGTGGCGCCAGTGTTGTGGTCGTTAGTTCATC
Organism: Eutreptiella sp. 'Long Island Sound 2002'; assembly: GCA_964036045.1. Taxonomy (NCBI): domain Eukaryota; phylum Euglenozoa; class Euglenophyceae; order Eutreptiales; family Eutreptiaceae; genus Eutreptiella; species Eutreptiella sp. 'Long Island Sound 2002'. The sequence continues at coordinate 58,358,549 of OZ038381.1, forward strand.
GAGGTTTGTGTCTTTTCGGGTGTCGGTGACACTGATGGTGGGTCGGCGTAGGCGCTGCTGGTGGGTGTGGGTCCGGGTGTGGGAGGTTTTTGGGTTGTTTGGGGCGCTATGGGCTGGCTTTCCTGCTGGTGTTGATCATCGTCTTCTGGCAAAGGGTGCTGTCGCTGGTGGGGTGTCCGCTGGTGCTGCTGCAGGTTTTGGGTGTAGGTGTGGTTTAGGGTGCGGCGTTGGTGGGTGGCGCCGACGGTGGGTGGCGTGACTGCTGGGTGGCAGCGGTAGTGGGGGTGTCGGTTGTTGGTGAGGCTGCCATCGTCGGTGTTTCGGTTGGTGCTGGTGATGGTGTTGCTGGTTGTGCAGATGGTGGGGGGTGGGAAGGGGGACCCGTACCCTGGTGGTTTGTGAGGGTGTCTTGGCTTTCGGTCGACGGTGCTGCTTTCGGTGGTGTTCTTGAGAGTTCGCCGGGAGTGTTGTCGGCGATGCTCTGGTTTTTAGTGCCTGCGTTTCGTGGTCGTAGGTGATTCACCGGGCTTTGTCTCTGGTGAGTGTGGTGCAAGTGGTATTGGTGACTGTTCGACTGGTGCCGTTTGTGCGGGCTGTGTGGTTGTTGCGTCAGGGGTCGGTGGTGTTGGTGACGGTGGTGTGTTGGGGGTTGGTGCCGGTGGTGGCGGTCCGATGGTGAGGGTGCCGGGGACGCTGGGTGGCTCCGCGTTGTTGGATTTTCTCCTCGCCATTCCTGGCGGAGGGTGCTGCTGGTGTCGCTGGTGGTGAGGGTGGTGGATGTGGTGGTGTTGCTGTGGTGTTTTGTGCTGCTTGGGTGGTGGGGACCCCCGGTTGATGTTGACCATGCTCCGGGTGATGTCGATGCGGTGGGTGTGATGGTGTGTGGTGTTGCTGTTTCTACCCTTGGCTGGGAGCCTGGTGGGTGGCGCTGGTGGCGTTTTTTCGCCAGCTGTGCTGGCGTCCTTGGTGTTGCCGTCGGTGGGGGCGCCCTAGGTGTTACTCTGTGCCGGGGTTGTGGTGGTGGTGGTAGGGGTGTTGTAGGTGACGGTACCTCGGCTCGTTGTTGGTGGGGTTGGTGGTGGTGTGGATATTGCGGTGGGTGTTGGCGGCGTTGGTGTTGCCGACGGTGAGGGTGTCACGGTGGTGGTTGGCGTGTCTCGTGGTGGTCTGATGGCGTGGGTGTTGTTGGTGCTGGTGCTGGGCGCCGCCTGCGTTTGGGTGGTCGGCGGTTCCGGGCGTGCCACTCGTGGCTGGTGTTTGGCTGGCTTGTGGTCCTGGTGGTGCCGGTTGTCTCTGGTGTTGGAATATTTCCTTCGGCTGTCCTTGGGTCTGTAGTGGCAGGTGTTGCTTCGGTTGTGGTCGAGGGTGTCGATGCTGCGGGTGGGTGGCGGTGTCGCCGTGCTGCCGCTGTCGGTGGTGCTGGTGTTGGTGTTGGTGAGGGCGCCGCCGGGGGAGCTGTGAGTGTTGGCGTTGTAGGGTGTTGTAGGTGATGCCCTGGTGGTGTTCTGACGGTGGACGCGGGACCTCGCCACTCCTGGCGGAGGTTCCCATGGGCGTCGCTGGCCGGTGTGTTAGCCCTGGCCCCCTTGGTGTCGTTGTTGCCGATGGTGTCGTACCGGGTGGTGTCGCCGTGGTGGCTGTCGTTGACGCTCCGGGTTGCTGTTGGTGAGGTCGCACTGTCGGTGGTGCCGTCGGTGATGCCGGTCGTGAGGTCGTTGCGGGCGTTGCTATGATTTACGGCGTCTCTGATGTTGTTGTTGCTGCTGGTGGTTGATGTGGGTCTGTGTCTGGGTTGTCAGTGGCCTGTGTTCGGGGTTGGGCGTTGGCTGGTTCCTGTGGCTCTGTCTCGGAGGGTGTGCAGTAGGTGGCGTGGGCTGCTAGTGATGCTGTTGGTGAGGGTGGTGCAGCCGGTGGTGTGGGTGCCGCTGGTGACTGCGTGGTGGATGGCGCCCTGTGGTTGGTATGATGGCGGGGGTGTTGTTGTTGATGGTTCTGGGCGTGTGTCTTCGCCTCCTCTGGCCGGGGGTTGGTGGTTTGCTGGTTCACCGGTTGTGGTGGCTTTGGTTTCCTCTGGTGGCAGAGGTTGCCGGTGGCCATGCTGATGGTGGGGTGATACTGGCGATGGTGTGTTTGATGCTGTTGGCTTGGGTGATGTAGGCGGTGTATCCGGTGTTGGTCGGTGCGTAGGTATCTTAGGCGATGGGGAGGACGGCAGTGTCGCCGGTGATGGTGATGGTGAGGGTGTTGTGTTGGCTAAATTGTTGGTGGTGTTGGCGTTTCCGATGGTGTGGATGCTGTTGGTGGTGGTTCTGGGTGCGGGTCGGTGGGTGGCGCGGTTGTAACGCCTTGGGTGTAACATGGTTGTTGAGTGGTTTCTTGTGTTGGTTCGTTGTTGGCGAGGGTGTCTCAGGCGTCGTGCTGGGTGCCGGGGTTGCTGGTGTTGCCGACGGCGTCTCCGTTGGTTCCGGGTGTTTCCGCTGGTGAGGGTGTTGTGGCGTTCGGTTTGGGTGTTGGTGGCGGTGCTGGTGTGGGTGTCGCAGTTCCTGGTCCTGGGTTTGGGCGTGGTTGGTTGGGTGTTGCTGGGTGTGGGCGCTCGCCACTCCTGGCTGAGGGCTCGGTGGCGTTCGTTCGCCAGGCGTGCTGATGTCCTTGGTGACGCCAATGGTGGGGGTGCCCTAGGTGTTACTTGGTGCCGGGGTCGTGGTGGTGGTGGTAGGGGTGTTGTAGGTCACGGCACCTTGGCCCGTCGTTGGTGGGGTTGGTGGTGGTGTGGATAGGGCCGTGGGTGTTGGCGGCGTTGGTGTTGCCGATGGTGAGGGTGCCACAGGTGATACTTGGTGGTTGGCGTGTCTCGTGGTGGTCTGTTGGTGTGGGTGTTGTCGGTGTTGGTGCTGGGCGCGGCCTGTGTTAAGGTGGTCGGCGGTTCCGGGCGTGCCACTCGTGGCTGGTGGTTGGTCGGTTCGTGGTCCTGGTGGGGTGGTGCCGGTTGTTTCCGGTGCTGGGGAGGTTGGTGCTGTGGTTGGTTGGCCGTGGCGCTGTGTTGCCGCTGTCGGTGGTGCTGGTGAGGGTGTTGGCGAGGGCGCCGCCGGTGGAGCTGGAGGTGATGTCGAAGGCGAGGGCGCTGTAGGTGATGCCCTGGTTGATGGTGGTGTTCTGACGGTGGGGGTGGGACCTCGCCACTCCTGGCGGAGGTTCCCATGGGCGTCGCTGGCCCGCGTGTTGGCCCCCTTGGTGTCGTTGATGTCGATGGTGTTGTACCGGGTGGTGTCACCGTGGCGGCTGCCGTTGACGCTCTGGGTTGTTGTTGCTGAGGTCACACTGTCGGTGGCGGCGTCGGTGATGCCGGTGGTGAGGTCGTTGCGGGCGTTGCTATTGTTTACGGCGTCTCTGATGTTGCTGATGCTGCTGGTGGTTGGTGTGAGTCTGTGTGTGGATGGTCAGTGGCCTGTGTTCGGGGGTGGGCGGTGGCTGGTTTCTGTGGCTCTGTCTGGGAGGGTGTGCAGTAGGTGGTGTGGGCTGCTGGTGATGCTGTTGGTGAAGGTGGTGCAGGCGATGCCCCGGGTGGTGTCGTGGGTGAGGGTGGTGTTGGTGGCGCCGGTGGTGTGGGTGCCGCTGGTGACTGCGTGGTGGATGGCGCCCTGTGGTTGCTTTGGTGGCGAGGGTGTTGTTGTTGATGGTTCTGGGCGTGTGCCCTCGCCTCCCCTGGCCGGGGCTTGGTGGTTTGTTGGCTCACCGGCTGTGGTGGCTTTGGTTTCCTCTGGTGGCGGAGGTTGCCGGTGGCGACGCCGATGGTGGGGTGATGCCGGCGTTGGTGTGTTTGATGCTGTTGGCTTGGGTGATGTAGGTGCTGTAACCGGTGTTGGTGTGCGTAGGTTTCGTAGGCGATGGTGCCCGCGGTGATGGTGTTGGTGAGGGTGTTGTGCTGGCTTGATTGTTGGCTGTGTTGGTGTTTCCCATGGTGTGGATGCTGGTGGCGTTGGTTCTGGGTGCGGGTCGGTGGAGGGCGCGGGTGCGGTCGTTGGTCAGTGTTGGGTGGCTTTTTGTGTTGGTTTGCTGTTGGTGAGGGTGTCCTAGGTGTTGTGCTGCGTGCTGGGGTCGCTGGTGTTGCCGACGGTGTCTCCGTTGGTTCCGGGTGTTTCCGCTAGTGAGGATGTTGTGGCGTCCGGTTTGGTTGTTGGTGGCGGTGCTGGTGTGGGTGTCGTAGTGCCTGGTCCTGGGTTTTGGCGTGGTTGGTTGGGTTTTGCTGGGTGTGGCCGCTCGCCACTCCTGGCTGAGGGCTTGGTGGGACCACCTTTGTGTCCTAGCGGTGTTTCTGGCGGCCCTGCAGCTCCCCTGGCGGGGGGTTACTGGGTTCTTGTTCTTTGGGTTTGCGTGTGTTGCGTTTGTGGTGCGGGCGGTGCTTGCGCTTTTGTGTGTGGTGTGCGTTTGTGGGGCTCGTTTCGGTGGCGGTTGTGGTGGTGTGTGTTGTGTGCATGCGCGGGCGTGTGTGCGGTGTGTTGGTGGTGCGTTTGGGTGCCTGTCCTCGCCTTTCTAGGCTTGGTTTGGCGGCTCTGTGTGGGTGTGGGGGCTGTGTGTCGTGGCCCCTCTCCCGTCTCGGCTGTGTCGTTCCCCGCCCCCCCTGGCTGGGGTCTGTTGGTGGTGTGTCCCCCCGCCGCCCCCTTTGCGTGCCCTCCTCCCTCTGTCTCTCTTCCGCGTCGCTTGGGGCGGTGTTCCCCTGGTGCCGTGCCCGGGCCTTCCCTGCTGTGGTGGTCGGGGGGGGGTCCTTGTCGTCGGCTCGGGTCCCTTCCCCTGGTGTTTCCCCTTGGGGGGGCCGATGCTTGCACTCCCCATCAGGGTGTAACTCTGTTGTACGGGCCGTCCATTTGTACCTGCTCGGTACAAATGGACCTGCTCCGTAGTCAGGTACTCCAGCCGTTCCCCACACCGGGGTCGGGTACACTGTGGGTCGCAGGGGAGTCCTTGCGGGATAGGCGTGTCTCTTGCCTGCCCCGATGGACGGTGTGCCCTATCCGCAGCCCCTCGCTGGGCCCGAACCGCAGTACGTGCCGTGGGGAGTGCTCTTGGTCAGGCCCATTGGTCACCCCCCCAGGCCGGTGCCACCGCGGGCCGCTGACCAACGGTCCCGGGCGTATCCCACCTTATTGCGTGTGCTCAGGTGGGGCTGATACGGTCACTGGGGGGGCCCCCAAACCCCTGAGGTTGGGTCCCTCGCCTGTGCCTCCCGTGGGCCCTTTTCGTCCCGCCCCCCATTTCGCTGTGTGGTTTGCGGTGGTGGGTTTCCCGTCTCTCCCGGGTGCGGTGGTGGTGGTGGGGGGCGTTTTTTGCTTTTCCTGGCCGTGTTGCTTGTGTGCATTTCCACGGCTCCCCTGGTTGTGGTTCGCCGTCGGTGTGTGTGTTTGTGGCGCGGTGCGTGCGCGCGTGGTGTCTGTGTTGGTGTGTGTGTCGTGCGTTCGTGGCGGCGTGGGTGTGGGTGTGCCTTCCGTGTGTGTTGGTGTGTGTGTGTGCGTGTGTGGGTGTGTGGTTTGGGGCCGGCTGGGGCTTGCTGCTGGTGTGGGTGTGGGTGTGGTCGGTGTGTGCCGTGGTTGGTCCCTCGTTGGCTGGGGTCCGCTGGCGGCGGTGGTGTGTGGTGTGTGGTGTGTGGTTTGTGGTGTGTGGTGTGCGGGGGTGGTGTGTTGGTGGGGTTGTTGCTGGTGTGTGGTGTGGTTGGTCCCTCGCCACTCCTGGCGGAGGTTCCTGTGTGCTACCCCCCGCCACTCCTGGCTGGGTTTCGCTGCCGGTGGTGGTGGGCGGTCCTCGCCACTCCTGGCCGAGGGTCCCGGTTGTGGTTCCCCGCCACTCTTGGCTGGGGTCCGCTGGCAGCGGTGGTGTGTGGTGTGTGGTGTGTGGTTTGCGGCGGTGATGTGTTGGTGGGGTTGTGGCTGGTGTGTGGTGTGGTTGGTCCCTCGCCACTCCTGGCTGAGGGTCCCGCGTGCGGTTCCCCGCCACTCCTGGCTTGGTTTCGCTGTTGGCGGTGGTGGGTGTTCCTCTCCTCTCCTGGCTGAGGGCCCCGGGTGCGGTTCCCCGCCACTCCTGGCTGGGGTCCGCTGGCGGCGGTGGTGTTTTGTGTGTGGTGTGTGGTGTGTGGTGTGTGGTGTGTGGTTTGTGGCGGTGGGGTGTTGGTGGGGTTGTGGCTGGTGTGTGGTGTGGTTGGTCCCTCGCCACTCCTGGCGGAGGTTCCTGTGTGCTACTCCCCGCCACTCCTGGCTGGGTTTCGCTGCCGGTGGTGGTGGGCGGTCCCCGCCACTCCTGGCCGAGGGTCCCGGGTGTGCTTCCCCGCCAGTCTTGGCTGGGGTCCGCTGGCGGCGGTGGTGTGTGGTTTGTGGTGTGTGGTGTGCGGCAGTGGTGTGTTGGTGGGGTTGTGGCTGGTGTGTGGTGTGGTTGGTCCCTCGCCACTCCTGGCGGAGGTCCCTGTGTGCTACTCCCCGCCACTCCTGGCTGGGTTTCGCTGCCGGTGGTGGTGGGCGTTCCTCGCCACTCCTGGCTGAGGGTCCCGGGTGCGGTTCCCCGCCACTCCTGCCTGGGTTTCGCTGTCGGCGGTGGTGGGCGCTCCTCGCCACTCCTGGCTGAGGGTCCCGGGTGCGGTTCCCCGCCACTCCTGGCTGGGGTCCGCTGGCGGCGGTGGTGTGTGGTGTGTGGTGTGTGGTGTGTGGTGTGTGGTGTGCGGCGGTGGTGTGTTGGTGGTATTGTGGCTGGTGTGTGGTGTGGTTGGTCCCTCGCCACTCCTGGCAGAGGTCCCTGTGTGCTACTCCCCGCCACTCCTGGCTGGGTTTCGCTGCTGGTGGTGTTGGGCGTTCCTCGCCACTCCTGGCTGAGGGTCCCGGGTGCGGTTCCCCGCCACTCCTGCCTGGGTTTCGCTGTCGGCGGTGGTGGGCGCTCCTGGCCACTCCCGGCTGAGGGTCCCGGGTGCGGTTCCCCGCCACTCCTGGCTGGGGTCCGCTGGCGGCGGTGGTGTGTGGTGTGTGGTGTGTGGTGTGTGGTGTGTGGTGTGCTGCGGTGGTGTGTTGGTGGTATTGTGGCTGGTGTGTGGTGTGGTTGGTCCCTCGCCACTCCTGGCAGAAGTTCCTGTGTGCTACTCCCCGCCACTCCTGGCTTGGTTTTGCTGCCGGTGGTGGTGGGCGTTCCTCGCCACTCCTGGCGGAGGGTCCCTGGTGCGGTTCCCCGCCACTCCTGGCTGAGTTTCGCTGTCGGCGGTGGTGTGTGGTGTGTGGTGTGTGGTGTGTGGTGTGTGGTGTGTGGTGTACTGTGGTGGTGTGTTGGTGGGGTTGTGGCTCGTGTGTGGTGCGGTTGGTCCCTCGCCACTCCTGGCAGAGGTTCCTGTGTCATCCTCCCCGCCACTCCTGGCTGGGTTTCGCTGCCGGTGGTGGTGGGCGGTCCTCGCCAGTCCTGGCTGAGGGTCCCGGGCGCGGTTCACCGCCACTCCTGGCTGGGGTCCGCTGACCGGCGGTGGTGTGTGGTGTGTGGTGTGTGGTTTGTGGTGTGTGGTGTGCGGCGGTGGTGTGTTGGTGGGGTTGTGGCTGGTGTGTGGTGTGGTTGGTTCCTCGCCACTCCTGGCGGAGGTTCCTGTGTGCTACTCCCCGCCACTCCTGGCTGGGTTTCGCTGCCGGTGGTGGTGGGCGTTCCTCGCCACTCCTGGCTGAGGGTCCTGGGTGCGGTTCCCCGCCACTCCTGGCTGGGGTCCACCGGCGGTGTTGGTGTGCGGCTCCCCGCCGATCCTGGCTGGGGCCCGCCGGTTGTGGTGGTGTGTTTCGCGGGTGGGGGTGTCCCTTGTTGTGTTTGTTTGTAGTGTGTGTGGGTGTGCGCGGTGGCTGTGCTGTGTTGTGTGTTGCGTGTTTGTGGTGTCTGCGTTGTTGGTGGTGTGGTGTGGTGGTGCGGTGGGTGTGTCTTCCGCATGTGCTGGTGTGTGTGGTTGCGTGTGTGTGGTGTGCCGGTGGTCTGCGGTTTGGTGTCCCCGCCCCTTGCCTCTCCTGGCCGTGGGCCGTGGGCGTGGTTCCCCGCCACTCCTGGCTGGGGTCCACTGGTTGTGGTGGTGGGGGCCCTGGGTGCCCTTCTCCTTGGTCTTGGTGTCTGTGTTTGCGCTGTGTGGCCCTTCGTGTTGGTGTGGGTGGCGTGGGGGGGGTCGTGCGCGGTGTGGCTGCCGTGCATGTGCGTGTGTGTGCTTGCGCGGTGCGGTTGGTGGGGTGTGTCATACCTTGGTTGGTTCTCGTCGTCGGTCGGCATGGTCGTGTTCAAAAAGCAGAATAAGAGGTCCTGTAGACGTGTAGCAGAAATGCGTGGCATGCGTGACGCGTAGTACGTACCTCTCTATTTGTCCCACCGTGATTTCTTCCCCTGTAGAGAGAGAGCGTGTGCAGGTCTTTGGGGGTTGGTTGGTTGTTTTTGCGTGTTGTGCCTTGTGTCTCCTCCTTTTTTTTGGTTTTCCGTAGCGTCTTCGATAACACACCTCTTTGCCTTGCGCTTCCCCTATAGAGAGGGCGTGGAAGGTGCCTTTGTGTTTTTTTTCTTTTCCGCTTAACATACTTGTCATACCTTGTGCAGCTTCTTGTTGTCATCCCCTATAGAGAAAGCGTGTGCTTGTTTGTGGGTGGGGCGGGGGTGGGGTTTCATACCATGTTTCTCCTTTGTCTTGTCTCCGTCTCCTTGCATCTTGCGGCCTTGTGTACGTTTGTGTTTTCGTGTGCGGTCCGTCCCTTTGGTGCCCTCCCTCGCATTCTTAACATACTTGTTCGCCATACCCTTGTTTCCCCGTGGTTCGTGGCCATCCCCTATAGTGAGAGCGTGTGCGTGTTTGCGGGCGGGGCGAAGTGGGGTTTCATACCATGTTTCTCCTTGCTCTTGTCTCCGTCTTCTTGTACCTTGCGGTCTTGTTCACCTCCCCCCCGATGGGGGGCTTTTAATTGGGGGGCCGGGGAATGGGGCCCCGCCCCCCTCTAAAAGCAGTCCTTATGCCATTATATACGATCCGCGCGCCGAAATGAAACATAGCCCAAAAGTGTACGATGGAGCCCCTCTAAATGACGGCCTCAAAGAGCTGATTCGCGGTGTCATATTCGTTTCGATCAATCACGGCTGTTTTGCAAAGTTAGGACCTTTACAAGTTTTTAACTTCTTTACCGGCATCCACTAATTCCATATAAGCTAGGGATGCGATTTTAAGGTGCACTAGCAAAGTTGAGGTGCCGAACAACACTATATATTAGCCACAGGCCCCAAATCTCAAGAAATCTATTTGACATATTATTAATTTGCTGTGCACGCGTGCCTTTTGCAGTCGCCGGCATTTGCGATCTTTCATTTTGACTGTCCAAAGTGAAATCGGGCTACAATGCACGAAATTTCGAACTAAGACCAGATTCATAAATTATTCTAAAAGCCTCGTCCTGCTGTTCAATTGAGAAACCGCCGTCATTTTTTTTAGCACTGCTTTTCGATTTGGCGATTTTCAGCGCACTGAGCCGCCTTTTCAAGCTCGAAAATGACAAGAACACCCCCAAATTGACCGAAATTGCTCTTGATTTCGTCAAAATCCGATACAATAGGCCCGAGTTATGAATATGTCAATTGTATGCTATTTGCACCCTGTGTCGCTAATCTTGCCCAATGCACCCTCCCTGTCCTTGCGCTGCTAGCTTAAACATAAGGCAAAGGAGTGTTTTTGCGTTTGCTTGTCACCGCCCGGCTCCGTTTCCGACATTAAAAGGTGACCCCAAAATGGCTAAAAACGTAATAAGGCTTTTCTTTTGATGGTGCTTCGCACCAGCAAAGGAAAAGCCAGACCAAGCACGAAAGACTAAGGATTCATTTAACCTTACTTTTCCACACCCTCCACAACATATCATGTATCATTGCTTCATTGAAATTTCCTCAACATGCTCATCGTTCTTTGTCATAAATACCGGATCATGCACATGCATATCGTGCAATCTGAATTCGTCGTCCGACAAATACCCTTCAGAGGCGATCGCAGCCCGCACACTGCCCTTCCCCATCTTGTGGAGCCCCCCTCCGCTCGTTTATGTGTGTGCGTGTGTGCGTGGTCTGTCCCTTTGGCGCCCTCCTTCGCATTCTTAACATACTTGGTCGCCATACCATTGTTTCTCCGTGGTTCGTGGGCATCACCTACAGCGAGAGCGCGTGCACGTTGAAGCAGGTCACAACCCTACCCTGGCATTTTACCCCTAAGGGAGCATTATTTGGCCCTATATATGGGATATATGTGGGATAGGGTATATCATATTCCATTTCCTTGTTAGGAATATAGGATGTGGGATGGATAAGGCAATCATGGATGTTTAGTAGTTATTCAATTAGTGGATGATAGGGTGGATTTCTCATATGTGCATATCAGGTATTTCATTGGCTATGTGTACCATATCTGTTTGCAGGATACTATTCAGTCAACACTATCGTTATGTCTTCTATGCCAAGCAATGTTGCTGCCCATGCCACTGCGACCTCTGCTCCTGACCACCCGGTCTGGTTTCATGGTAGCAGAGGCGAAAATTTTTCGTCTCTGTTGGGCGCTTGGCATCGCGGAAAGCGATCGGTCCGCGAAATCGTGGACCAAATCCAAGAAAAAATCTCTTCCCCGGGAGGGATAGCTGAGGGTGTCCAGGTCCCCACTCTCAGGACCTCCTCGGCCCTGACCCCATCGACCGGGCAGGGGCCGCAAAAACGGGCCAAGCCCCAAGTGGCTACAAATCCTAAGTTTCCGAAATCCCCGAATGTTCCCATCGGGGCCCCCCATCCTCGAAATCCAGCTGGTGTACCTGGGATGGTTGGGGGGGAAATAGACGGCCACCCTCAGGGAGCGATAAGAGGACCACAATCGCCTATTATGGGCTCGGGAACCGTTACTAGCGCCGAGAATCGGGCAGTAATCGACCAATCTACTGGGGTGATCGAGCGTACGAACGCTGCGCCCTCACGCGCTGCCGACTGGGGTACGATGGCTTCGCCAATGGGGCCTATCGTGGTCGACTCTGGCACTCCTCCGTCGCTGGGGGGGTTGCCAGAGCCTCAGGTCAGAAAGAACCTGTTTGCGGCAGGGCCCATCAGCCCCATTGTTGACCAACTCGACGCTGAAAACCGTCGAGTACTCGCGCTCACGCCTGATCCCCATGGCCATCTGGGTCCGGCTCGAGAGGCCGTGGCCCTGATCCAGCAAGCCCTGTCGGGGACTAGGCAGAACCCCACTGTGGTGGAATCGTCGCCCACTCCAATGAGTGGATCGCGGCGGCTTCCCTCCCTGGTGGAGGAATCTCCTGCCTTGGGAGCGTATCCCAATCCCCCGAGCGGATCCAGGCTAAATCCTACGATCATCGAGGAATCCCCCACGCAAATCGAGGAGGATGAGTGTGACCAGTGGTTCCCCCTGGCGGTGGAGCAGTGGAACGACGATGAGGAGGAGGAGATTGGAGTGTTGGAACGTCATGAACTCCATCATTCCCCTATTTCCGTTGCCTCGTCGCCTGCACCTCCTGAGCCTATGTCAGGGACCAGGGATCGCCCCATGCTTGTGGAAGAATCCCCGGCCCCCCACTACATCACGGTGGAGGACTCTCCGGCCCCTCAGTTCATTGTTGTGGAAGAGTCCCCGGTGCCTATGAGCGGCGTCAAAAACCGCCCGTGTCTTATCGTGGAATCTCCGGAGCCTACGGAGGACCGGGCCGGTACTACATCTTCAGTGCCTATGAGTGGCACGAAAGATCGTCCATCCCTAGTGGATGATTCTCCGGCAATGCCGAAGGTCAACAATCTGTGCTGGGGGGGAGGGAATCAGGTGGAGGGAGGTTCAGCAACCCTCCCAATAAATTTGGTCTCTCCCCCCACAAATACATCTCCTACGGAGGACCCCCAACTGCCCAATTGGGGGGGGGATCCAGCGGTTGCAACGGGATCGGAGCCTGTTTTTGCTTCCCATCCGAGAACTCGACCACCTATGGTGGTTCATGAGTCACCACAGTATATTGTGGTGGACGATTCCCCGCCCCCACCGCCGCGACCGAATACTGTTGGTCATGTTCCCCCTCCGCCGTCACCCCGCCACCGCCAGGTGGCTTACATCGAGCACGTGCAAGGAATCCCGCACCTGGTTCGGCCATCTAGTGGTGGGGGTTCGGGGGGGGGACATCCCTCTAGTGGGGGGGCGCCAGCGCCTGTTGCTGCGCGCCCCACACCCCCTTCTCGCCCTGCGGGGGGGCCCTCTGGTCCCTCCGTGGCAGGGGGGGCTGCTGGGGGGGGCGGTGGTGGGTCATCTCCTCCTCGTGGAGGGGGGGGTCCATCTTTTCGACATTCTGGGGGCCCCACTCCTACACGGGGGGAGGACGACCTACAGCACACCTGTGACTGTCCCCGGTGTGTGGTGCACTACGAAACGTGCATCCAATCTCTGATGGCACAGGTGAGGGACCTGCGAAATCAGAATCTGGAGTTGCAGCGATCCCATCAGGAACTTTCTCAGGCAGTAGCCTCTACTGTGGGCATCAGTCAGTCCTACGGGGACCGGATGACCCAAATCTTGTCTACATTGGCTAAGTTTGACGCGGTGGTTCAGGCATACCAACGGGATTCTAAGGTGGTGGAGGCTAGCGTGGCAGATCATCTTAAGATGTCCAACGGCAACACGGCTAAGTGCTTTAGCGCAGTGGAGTCGCTCGCTGCACGTTACGCCGCCGTTGCATCTAGGATCGATGCGTGGGACCACTGGTACTCCACGCCTGCGGAACCCGTTACGGTGGTCCCACCCCCGCCATCGGCGCCTCCACCCGTTCCTGATCCTACACCGGCGGCGCCTACGGCGCCCATGGGCGCGCCATCCGGTTCATCCGGTGGTGGGTGTGTCCTTCCTTTCTCCGTCCACCCATCCCGCGATTGCATCTACCATCCGAACGCTTGTCCGGATTCGGGGTGGCCGAGGGGGGGGGAAGAACACCACGAACACCCCCACCCCCAAGAGCCTACATCGTGGAGGGGAATCGCCGAAAAGCAGAAGGAACGTGCTGTTCCCGAGTGGAGGGCGGCGCCTAAGGGCGAAGAACACCCCACGGAGCCTACGGCCCCGTGGGCCAATGAAGAGGAGAACACCTCTTCGTTGGGGAACATTAATCCCCTCACGAAAAATGTTTTCACTTCCCCTGGGAAACCTTCGTACACGCCCTCTCATCCTACGGATACGTGTACCGTCTCTCCAGTGAGGGTTGCACCAAACGCAAGTGGAGGTGCACCCCCAACCATGGCTCCCCCTGCTTACCACCCGTACCAAATGCCTATGGTGCAAAATAGTTATACCAAAGCGGTGGAGGATAGTGATATGCCTAAACCGCAATTTAATGGGCAGCTAGAGTGCTACGACGAGTGGGTGGAGAAGCTTCAACAATGGTTGGGGGGGTGTGATTCCATGTATCGAAAGGCCAACGAGGCAAAAATGATTTTGAGTACCTTGCCCCCATGGCTAAAGGCGATCATCAACGCCCGGGTTGCCGAGGCCACCCACCACACACGCACGGCCCCCACCCTCAAAGAGTTGTGGGACTTTTTGGAACAACGTTTCCACGAGTATGACCCCTCAAGGGCTGATGAAAGGTGGCGAGCCCTCACCCCCAGGGTGGTTAGAGGGCAAGTGACCCTCATCGACCTCGAAGATTTCTATGCTCGTTGGCAACGTTTGTTGCCTCTGAGCAATGAGACTCGTCCCCACGTGATCCGGGAGCAGCTCCTAAGCAAGCTCCCGTGGATCAAGGAGAAGGTCGTCAAGCAAGAGGCTAAGAATAGCCCAGACAGCTATGTGGTGGATTTTCGTGGCCTTGACCCTTCGCCGGGTCGCGCCCCGTTCGAAAAAGAACTCAGGAAATATAGCGCTCAAGCTTGCACTACGGTTCCTGAGATTGTTTCCTATTCGGGGCCGGGGGTGATAGTTGACTGCAAAGACCCGGCTCTCCAGGAGTGGATCTTGAAACTCAACAACACACCTCACACACGCGGCTACACTATGAAAGTGGAGCAACGTAGGCCTCGTTTGAAGCCTGCGGAAATCTACGCCCTTGCCCATAAAAGCGTGTCGGAGAGGGAAGCTCTCGAACGCCTCAATAAAGGAGACAAGACGACGGTGACGTACACTCATCGCCCTTCTCACAATAAAACCGCGGTGAATGCGGTTAATGCGGAGGCTACGGCGGACCCTGACACCTCCGAACCCGCTGACACCTCCGTCAACGCCGTGGGTCACTCTAAACCTCCGGCGAAGAAACCCGTCGACCCCGGGGCTAAACCGCCACCTACCTTTTGGGTTCCGTGTTCCAAACATTGGAAAACACGTAAACAAACGGATATGGACATGTCTTGGATTGATTGGGGTGCCACCAATACCACCCTTTGGACGTGTAAGCCTAATTCTCCGTGCAATGACACTCATTGGAACATTGCGGGTAAGTCTAAAGGTGGTAAGCCTAAGGGTGGCGATAAGGGTGGCGGTGGTGATAAGGGTGGTGGTGGTTATAAGGGTGGCGGCGGCAAGGGCGATAAAGGAGGCAAGGGAGCGCCGAACGGGCGCGGACGTTGGTAGAGATGCCCAGAGGCGCCCCCTTCGAAAGAAGAAAACCTCGGGCACCCCTGTGACACTACCGTGGCTCTCGTTCCATCGAGAGTCATGAAGGGGCATATAGTGACTAGTGAGATTCAAACCGAACTTTCCGTTCAGGTTGTTTTGCCCAATGGAGAACGCAAGGCCCTCCGTGTTTTGGTGGATTTTGGGTGCCAAGCGGTCGCTTTGGCCAACCCCAATGTTTTTGGAGACCAACTCTCCGAAAAATATGAATCCCCTCAACGGAGGCGCCTACTCCAAGCAGATAATGAGACGCCTTTGCCAGGGGGGGACGAGCAAATAGACGTCAAAATTCAATTTACGGGGGTTGTGGATGGTAGTGTTTCACTTCCTCGTGTTGCCCAGTATGGCGTGTCCCCGTACCTTGTCCCGAATTTACCTTGGGATATGGTTTTGGGGCACCCATGGGGTTACGAACATTGTGTGAGCCATTTTGCCCGTTTCAATTGTTTGTACTCTCACCATCCAGTGCACCCCCGTTTTTGGATTGAGGACTTCCGTGAGGCTCCACGAACCGGCAAACCATTTTTGGTGAAACCCATTCATGGTAAGGTGTCACGTCAGTCCGTGTGGGGCCTAACCGTTCCAGTCATTGGGGCGGTCGCTCCTACGCACCCTGCCCCGGCCATTGTGGTTACGCCCCCTGGTGGCGAACCGCCTAACCGTGTTGAGGCCGAGAAACACATATCCTATGCCTTGACCGCTTCCTCCGTGGCCCCCGTACAGGACCGGGCTTGTGCTTTGGAGCTCGTTGAATTTGCTCCCGAAGCCCTTGCCCGTGATGTTCTACCTACGCGGCGTGATGGGTCCATGTGGACCCAGTCTGACTATGGCCTCACGCCATATTGGGCCGCACGTGTCAAGAAACAATTTGGCAAAAACCCCGACGTGGACGCCTTCAATAGGGTCCCGGGTATGGCCCAGGCTACCCGTTGGGTTTCGCCGCTTGAAGATTTCTTTTCCACTCCCGCGGACCCCTCTAAATTGTATTGGATGTGCCCTCCCTATCATCGGTTTTCCGATTGTGTTCGGAAAATTCGGCAAGAAAAACTACGAGCCATCGTCGTAGGGCCGAAGTGGACACATAGGGAGTGGTGGAAACCCCTTATGGAAATTACTTTGCAAGGGTACCACCTTCCTGGGCCAGAGACTAAAGCCTGTCTCTATCAGAATGACCACCTCACGCCCCTTCCTCAACGGGGTTGGTCCACGGTGGCGCTATACGTGGACGGTGGTATTGCGGAGGAAAATTTGGCGGCCACTAAATGTCATGTGGCCTCCGTTTTGGCACCGGCCGTCTCTAACCCCAACACGGATGGCGAGCCGGGCATGACCTCGGAGGAAGAGTCGGAGGATGAAAGGGTGCCTAACCATTTGGCTTCGGTGCGCACCCTCACGTATCAGGCGACCCATAAAAAACTCCTCGCACCCGTTACTCTTGATCCTACCCCCGAAGATTTGGAGGCACAAGAATGCGTGCGTTCACGCATTGCGAAAATTGAACGAGAGTTATTGGGTGGGAAGGCCACTACCGTTAAGCGTTACCGACAACGTAAAGGCGCCACACGATTGTTGGCGGCTTCTCGTGTGGGTGGCGTTGTCACCACCCAAGAGCCTATTGTGTCTCCGGAGGTGGAGCTCATGAGGAAACGCATCCTCGCGGACTATGAGCGGGATGTTTTTAGTGGGGAGGTTCGTCTCCGTCCGGACCAGGAACACCCTAAGGTCCGTGGTACGGAGCGGTTGGGGTTTGCTAAACTTGACCTATACCCGAACGCCAAACCCAAGTCCGTGAAGCCTATACGGTTGGTGGGGGAGCGTGCTGCGGCGGAGCAAGAAATAGTGGAGGACTTTTTGGCTCGTGGCTGGATTGAGCCGTGCCCTGCCTCCGAATGGGCGTCCAACGGTTTCGTTGTGCCCAAGAAAGAGAAAGGAAAGTGGCGCCTCGTGGTGGACTACCGCCAACTTAATGAGGCTACCTTGCCCGACGCACACCCCCTCCCCCTGATAGAAAACATGTTGGAAAATCAATCCAAACACAAGATTTTCACTATTGTGGACTTGAGTAAAGGGTTTCATCAAATTCCCCTTCACCCTGAATCCCGGGCTAAGACCGCCATGAATTTGGCGGGTAAGCGATACCAATGGCGTGTTATGCCTATGGGTATCAAGAATGGGCCCGCTATTTTTCAACGGGTCATGGACCATGTTTTGCAGGGTTTGGATTGTGCGGACGTATATATTGATGATATTATTATTGGTTCCTCCGGTGCGACGGAGGAGGAGCTATTGGCTAACCACGACCGCGACGTGCGTGCCGTGTTGGAGAGGCTACGAAAAGAGGAGTTGGTTGCTTCGGTTAGCAAAACCGATTTCTTTGTTCGTTCGGTTGAGTTTTGTGGCCATGTGTTGGAAAAGGGCACACGTCGGCCGGCGCCAGGGAAAATGTTGGCGCTTGAGCGTTGGGACAAACCGGATAATGTTCGGGAGCTCCGGGGGTTCTTGGGGCTCGCCAACTATTATTCGGGCTATGTCCAACACTACGCCTCCATAGCTACCCCTTTGATTAATATGTTGAAGGATTTGCCTAAGCATAAGAATGGCAAAAAGATAGGCCTAACATGGAATGCTTCGGCTAACGAGGCCTTTTTGAAGCTCAAGCGTGCTATTACGGATATTGTTCCCCTCCAACTAGCCGATTGGGATAAGGACTTTGTCCTCACCCCGGACGCTAGTAATTGGGCGGTGGGGGCGGCCCTACAGCAGGAAGGTCCCGATGGTGCCCTACGCCCCCTTGCCTTTTTCTCCCGCAAATTGTCAGGCAGCCAGTTGAATTGGAGCCCTCGGGAGAAAGAATGCTACGCCATAGTGGCGGCGCTTTTGAAATGGCATGGTTGGGTGGGGAACAAGCGCGTGGAGGTCCGTACGGACCACCGTAGCCTTGAAAATTGGGCTACGGAGGACCTCAAAACCGTGGGGGGTCCCTCTCCACGCCAAGCACGTTGGCATGAATTGTTCTCTAAATTCGACCTCCATGTGGTTTACACTCCGGGGCCAGTGAACCCCGTGGGTGATTTCTTGTCCCGTTGGGCTTACCCTGCTAACCCGGCGTTGGGTGATGTGTCCATACATGGGACGGCCCAAGCGGCCGGGGATGTGCGGGACATGATGGCGGCCGAGAAGGAGGAACTTCTCGCCCGCCCCCTTGTATTTCGGGCGGTTGTGGCGCCCGTTGTTACTAGGTCTAGAGCGGCGCCTCGGGCTCAAGGGGCACCCGCGTGTGATCCACCCCCTCTGGCTTCGCCTCCAGTGGGGGGGGGGACGAAGCAAAAGAGAAAGCTTCGGAGACTGGAGCAAATTGTCAAGATAAAAAAATCTTGGAAGTCCCACAAGAAAGCAACTCCTATACATGGGGAGGATGCTCCCAATGTTTTTGAGATAAATTGGGCTAAACACTACCCAAATTGTCAACGCTACAAACAAATGTGGCAAGATGCCTTGAATGGGAGCTTCCAAGATGGAGTGAGGTTGGTGGATAACAAGCTCGTCCGTAATGGACGGTGGTGTGTTCCTACGCCGCTAGTGCATCGTTTGGTAGCCGAATACCATGATGCATTTCACTTAACTACCTCCAGTGTGGAAAAACACTGGAAGGAAATTAACCATGGCGTGGAAGGTGAGGGGTTGTACAAAGCAGTGGAACTGCAATGTCAAACGTGTCCCTCATGTGCCATTCACACGCATGACACCAAGCGCAAGCAAGGGTACATGACCCCTATGCCTATACCTATGGAGCCCATGGACTCCATAGCGCTTGATGTGTTTCACTACCCTTCCACCTCCCACGATGGAGAGGTGTATGACCGAATGCTCCTATGTGTATGCCGGCTTTCCGGCTACCTCATCGCGATCCCTATTCCTAAACCCCGTCAGGGAGACAAGGATGAAGGGCTAACGGGGAGAAGAGCGGCCCATTTGGTAATGGAGCGCTGGGTGGATAGGTTCGGAGCCCCTCGTGAAATATGCTCCGACCGTGGGCCACAATTTGTGAGCCAATATTTCCAAACCCTTTGTTCTAAGATTGGTGCCCGCTCGACTATGTGTCTCGCGGGTAGGCACCAAGGTAATGGCAAGGCCGAAAATACTGGCAAGCAGCTAAGGCGTGCCGTTGCTAAAGCCATTACCTTGAAGAAAAAGAGAACTAATTGGGTAGAGGTTTTGCCCGCCGTTGTACGAGCGTGGCATGAGACTACAGGTCCTTCAGGTTATACACCTAACGAGATTGTGTTTGGTAAACACAACCGTACTAAGGGGCCTCCTCTTGCTGAGCCTAAGGGGGTGGCCCAAGACGCCGCTCACTACTTCCAACGGCGTGAGGAGCTTATTGCTCTTGCACGGAGGGCTATGATTCAAGTGCAAGAGACAATGGCTCGTAAGTATAATAAGAGTAGGAGGATGTCCCCCAATTTCTCAAAAGGGGACCGCGTATGGGTCCGTCGCCAACGCAAAAATCTTGGCGATAAGACTTGTCCCTATTGGGATGGGCCCTATGAGGTTGTGGCCAAGAAGGCGCACGACCTCTATGTTATTCAAGTGGACCAACGGAGGTTAGTTGACGTCCACGTTGATTG
The DNA here is from genome assembly GCA_964036045.1 of Eutreptiella sp. 'Long Island Sound 2002'. NCBI lineage: Eukaryota > Euglenozoa > Euglenophyceae > Eutreptiales > Eutreptiaceae > Eutreptiella > Eutreptiella sp. 'Long Island Sound 2002'. The sequence goes on from OZ038381.1 coordinate 58,377,818, forward strand.
TTTAATGAAAACGGTCAACTCCCCTCGCTCCCCCGTGCCTCTAAATTACACGGAGGAGGTTGCTAGAGTGCCCTCCCAGTTTGAGGAGGACACCTATAATGTCAAGAAGATATTGAGTCACCGTACTTACCGCAAGAGACTTCTCTTCAAGGTGCGGTGGGAGGGTTATACCAAAGATTGGGATACCGAGGAACCCGTTGAAACCTTCTTACCATCCTACAACAAAGTTTGGAGAGATTACTTGCAGAAACAGAATCTCACCCAAACCGTTGACATCCTTGCCCACCTTGGTGGACCGCTCTCATGAGCGTGCCACAAAAAGAAAACCCTAACCAATATGGATATATTATTGTTTGGGGAAGGGAGGAGAGAGCGAGAAGCGGTGGGAGACAGGAAAGAAGATGTGCATGCACGGCGCGCTCCTCGGTTACAAAAATCCCCACCGGAGCAGGGCGGTGGGTACCGCAGGTTTACCCCACCGTCTACCTCTCTCACCGCTAAAGGCTTGAGAGTCCTTGGGGTGGGGTGGCGTGGCATATAGCCTGGGGCGGAAGTGGGACGTGTTCTTTCGGGGGTCTTAATGCCATTCAAACCCCTATCCTTGGGTCTTACTGGAGCACTCCTACCACCACCAGGACTACTGCCGTCAGTCCTGCCCACGATGACGCCCCCTGTCAAGGGTGCTAACAACGTGGCAAGCACTTCCCGAAGACTCTGCCGGGTTGTGCGCATGGTGGTGTTTGCAAGGTTTCGGAGTGCCGCCCCGTACCGAAACCACGACCCCACGACCGTCCCTGACCCGTGACCCAAGCCAACGAGCTAAATCATTTGCTCAAAATGGCGAAGGCTTGAAAACTTCGTTGGGTTGGCGGGTACAACCCATTTTCCCTTTTTGTGTTGGGCGTGATGGTTTTCCACCGATTTGCCCTTGTCCACACGAGGGTAGGTATACAAGGTACGAAGTACTCGTGTGGCTCACATTACGTGGAAAAAAATTTCGTGGCGTGCAAAATTGCCACTACATACGGCGAGGACCTAAGCCTAGAGGGAGGGGTCGTCCTCTACAATACAAGTATTCTAATATGAATTGCAATGGGTGCCTTTGCCCCGTCACTCTATGAGTGGGTGGGGTCTTCAAAGGCAAGGAGTGGCGTTGCGGATTTGGGCCGTCTCCGCCGCCTGGGTATTCGTCCCCGGTCGCTATGCGTGCCCGGGTTGGGAGTGGGTACCCTCCATTGCCATTGCATGGGGCCGCATGCTGGCTGGGTGTGCTCTTCATGTCCTGGATGAATTTCGCGGGGGAATTCCTGCCTGCAACGAGAGGGAACAAACAATATGATGAAAAGGGCGAGTGTGCACATGCATATGTTTATGAGAGAATATGTATATTAATGTTTTCTCTAGAGTTCCCCACGAGTGGACTTGGATTTCCACAACACCCGAGGGGTCCTCTATCCCAACACCCAATCAAACGGGTTGGGATATGGGCGTGGCATTTTTCTTTATAGAGACCCGTGCGTGGACTTGGATTTCCACAACACACACGAGTCTCTCTGTCCGAGACACACCAAAACCGGGTGTGCCCGTGGCCAATGGTAGCGTGTGTGTGCGCATGCCATTAATTTAGTTACGGGATTATATGGTTGCCTATTACGTTGGTTATCACCCGCCCCCCGAGCAAGCAAGACCTAGGTTGACACCTACCTTTGGGGTTTTGTAGCCGTGTACACCGGCCCAAGTTTACACACGGAGGTGTAAACATGAATCCGTCATACACGGTGTAGAGGGGTTGGGGGAGTAAAACTCCTTCGGGGCGTGTCATCGTGCCCCCGGGGAGTAGGGTGGGCTGATTCACCAGCGGGACCGTACGGGCGACCTCCCCAATTTGCGACCTGGAGGTGACCCCCTGCGCTACGGCCCGCCGGTTGCACACCCACCGACAAAGGTAACACGCAAGCTAACCTAAGTGTTTATACGCACGCCCCCAAGACACACACGAACACCAAGCAACAAGGTGGCGTATCTATACACGTGTTCTATTGTGGATATGCTTACTGTTTGTTGTGTGTACGTGGGTAGTTTGTGGAAACTCTTGCACGTGCCGTATGTGTGGAGTGCCACCATCACGTGCCCCAAGGCCGCCACCGCGAGACCCACACTCTGTGATGCCCTCCGGGCGAGTGTGTGCCCCCGGGCCCTGCCAATGGGTGTGCGCGCACAAGTGTGTCTTGTGTTTGTCGGTGTGCATCGCTCTATTATGTGTATATGTGATATATATACGTAGTATGGCTCCTAGGTGAGGGGTTAGCAGTGAGGTCAGGTTATTATTACATGGTTATGAGGTTTGTCTATTTAAGTGTGTCTACTCACACCCTCATCCCATCTCCGTACCTCCTCCTTTACCCTCTACGTGGTGCATCACGTGTGACACACATGCTAAATTAAGCATCCACACGGACACGGCCCTTGGCTGAGCCGTGCCCGTAGCATTTAGCCACAGCCGTGGCTGGCTTCCGACACCCCACAGATCCATCTTTTTTGTGTGTCGGTTCAGTTTGCAAGTGGGCCTTTGGCTAGGCCTTGTCTGGGAATTTACAAGCAAGTGAGCAAGCAAGCTTACATCTTACAAGCAAGAACTCACTCGTTAATGCAAGTGTTAAATCAAGCACATCAAGAACATCAAGCACATCAAGCCCTCATAAATTGTCTAAAGCACGAAGGTGGAAGGTGTGGGCATCGTACCCGTGTTTATCTTTGTGCCTAGTGTTTTAAGCGGTTCTTTTACCCTGAGGCCATCGTGACCTCTTTCCTCTGATTAGTGAGCTACCGGCGCACGGTGGGCCATCGTGGCCGTGTTTGTTAAGTGGCCTAAGCATGCACAAGACAGTGGCGAGCACAAGTCAGTCATGCATCCCTGACCTCTACCTTTGTTTCCCCACGTGCTCCCTGCTGCAGGCACAGTCCTAAGTTGCTGTCAGTGTCTCCTGTCCCTGTTGCTGGCTTTTCTTTGTCAAAAGTAAAATTTTGGCACTGTCGCGTCGCACCGCTTCGCATGTACCGTTACCTTCAGTTTTGTTTAAAAGTGTGATTTCACTTTGCCTTTAGTTTTAATCCTTTGAAAAACTACCTGCCCTTACCTGCTGGACCCCACATGCCTCATGCGACACGCAGGGACCAGACTCTACGCGCCGCAGCTCGCGATTTTGCCTACTACTTATTGCGGGACCTGCGGGATCCCGTTCGTCCATTTGTGGATATTGGCGGTGGTTCGATTCCCACCGATCGGGGCTACTTCAGCGGTCGTGCGGCCGGCTCCGAGATTGCCTGCGTAGGTTCGATTCCCTATGGGAGGGAAACTGCTAAACCGACTTGCTGCTGTTTGTCACTGCTACGTTCCTCTTGGGCATGTACTTCCTGCCCGTGGCAGTCGTTTTAAGTGGGGGGGTGAAGCAGGTCACAACCCTACCCTGGCATTTTACCCCTAAGGGAGCATTATTTGGCCCTATATATGGGATATATGTGGGATAGGGTATATCATATTCCATTTCCTTGTTAGGAATATAGGATGTGGGATGGATAAGGCAATCATGGATGTTTAGTAGTTATTCAATTAGTGGATGATAGGGTGGATTTCTCATATGTGCATATCAGGTATTTCATTGGCTATGTGTACCATATCTGTTTGCAGGATACTATTCAGTCAACACTATCGTTATGTCTTCTATGCCAAGCAATGTTGCTGCCCATGCCACTGCGACCTCTGCTCCTGACCACCCGGTCTGGTTTCAACGTCGTGTGGGTGGGGCGGGGGTGGGGTTTCATACCATGTTTCTCTCTGACCTTGTCTCCGTTTTCTTTCACTTTGCGGCCTTGTGTACGTTTGGGTATGCGTGCGTGGTGCGCTCCCTTGGCGCCCTCCTTCGTACTTTTAACATACTTGTTCGCCTTTTCATTGTTTCCCCATGGTCCGTGGCCGCCCCATACCTTTTGCGCTTCTGTTGTTTTGTTTTTTTTTCGTCGTGTATCTCGCGGTGCTTGGAGCCTATCGAGGAATATGGCGGATATATGGTTGTGGTTTGTGTTTGTGGGTATGCCTTTTGACGTTCGTGGTCGTTCGTCGTTCTTTTTTGCGTGCGGCGTTGTCCCTTGGGCGCCCTCCTTCGCAACATACCTGGTTTTCTCATCTACGCATGTGTAGCGGTGGATATGATATGTAGGATGCATGGGGCCGTAACATACTTGTTTGTCATACCTTTGTTTTCCTGTGGTCCGTGGTCGTGTTTTCTTTGTTTGTCGTTTGGTGTTTCTCCTTTTGTTGTGTTTCCTTCTTTTTTTTTTTTGACGGGCACAAGCTGCCTAGCTCCTATGGCACGCACGTTGCTAGCTGGTTTGGAGCAAGCAATGTTCATTTTCTTCGTCGTCGCGGCTTGCTTGTTCTTGGTGTTCGCCTCTATTCATCTTCTTTGTTGTTGGAGCGCGCACAAATCCCTAGCGCCTAGGACACGCACTTTGCTAGGTGTTTTGGGGCAAGCAACGCTCATCTTCTTCGCCGTCGCGACTCTGTTGTTCTTCTTTTTCTGTGAGTGTCCTAAATTTTGCGACCTCGCCAAACAGCGGCGTAAATTTTTTGTGGGGGTTTCTGAGGTCGGAAAAATCGATTTTGCGCTTTTTTTTTCTGGTTGTGCGTCCTTTTCTTGGTTTTTTATTTTCTTCTGCTGCGATCGCGCAACAGGTTGTCCGTAGCGTGCCGGGGCCGTACCTTTGGAGCTGTCAGGACGAAAAGAGTCTGGGCTGCGCTACGCCGCCAAGACTAACTATCGTACTGAAAACTACCAATTGGCCCGTCACGTTCTTGAAAATGGACTGACGGCCCTTTAGGTAACCCTGGATGAGATCCAGATGGAATTTGAGGTTAGAGGTTTGAGGTTTGATTTTGCGGGTGCTAGACGCCTTTCGGCCCCGGGGGGCCACCTGGTCGGGCCAGGTGATATCCTCTCCATCGGGTCCTAGTGGGGGGCCCTCCAAGACGCACCTCCTGCCTGGTGGCGGAGTCCCCCGGGTTCACAGGGCTCGGAGCCCCGTCCCTCCCCTGCTTCCCCGTTTTGCCACTCCCCGGTCAGTGCATCAATTCGCAGCCGTGGCTGCGGGCGCTTACCCACCGCGTCGCCCCCCTAATGCGTGGTCGCCCGGGGCGCCGGCGCCGCCGGGCCCGTGCTACTGGCTTGTCGCCAGTGGGACCCCCTTGGGCTGGCGCGGAGGCTGCCTAGCCTAGGGGTTGGGGCGTGGCGCAGTGCGCCACTACTGCCTTGGCGGGTGCAGTGCCCCGTCCGTGTGTGTGCACCGCTCGCGGCCGTTTCAGGGGGTTCAGGCCGGTACCTGGTGTTGTGTTTCTCCCGTTTCTCCCTCCCCGCCCCGCGTGTCCCGCGCTGCGTGTGGCGGGCCGTCCCGTCCGGATGTCCCTTACCCTCGCTCGCTGGTACGCCATTCCACGCGGTCTGTCGGTTCAGCGAGCTCGGTCCGGTTGCCCTTCTGGTAGTCCCCGCGTGCCCTTTGCGTGTGTGTGCGCTCGCGCTCCCGCGGCGTCCGCTCCGCCCCCCCTTGGGTGGTGTGGCGTGCGCACCTCGCGCGGTCCCGGCCCTGGGCGCTGGTACGGCCGTTCCACGTGGTCCATGCCCCTCCGCGTGTTCTGCCCCGGTCCCTTGCTCCGTCTGGCGTGCTTGGGGGGGGGCGGTCCGGTCCCGGTTCCCCCCTACCTGGCTTGGGGTTGTGGGGGCGGCGGAAGGGCGTCCCCGGGGGGGGTGCCTTCCACTGTTGCGAGGGGCGTCTGGGGTCAGGCGCTCCCCCTCCCCCGACTGCCCGCCCACTGTGGGGCTGTTGGGGTCCGCTACCCATGTGCTGTGGGCGCGGGCGTGTGGGTGTGGGGGCCCTACACTGTCCCCTTGGCCTGCACGCCCTGTGGGGGCTGCGTGCCACGGGGCGGGTCCGTGGCGTTTGTGTGTCGGGGGGCGGGCTTGGGGGGGGGGGCGGCCCGTGCGCCGTGCCCCCCGTTTGTGCGGCCGGGGGGGGCCTGTAGGGCGCGGGGTCGCTCTGCCTCGTTCCGTCCCTCTGCCTTTGCCGGGCAGGCAACAAAGCGGGTGTCACTGGCGTCGTTCTGTCCATGGGGGGCGTGGCCCCCCATACCACTCCGGTTCGTGCTCGTCCGCCTTCACTGGGCGCGATCTGTGCTGCGTCCTGGCGCGTTGGCGCGGGCTCACTTGTTCCCCGCGGTTCCTGTGGGGCCCGTTGGCTGGGGCGGGGGGGCGGGCCGCGCTCCGGCTCCTCTCTCGGGCGGGGGGAGGGGGGACCATGCCCCCTGCCTAGGAGGGTGGGGGCCGGGGCCCCCGCGGCTTGCGGGCCGGTGGGGGGGGTGGGGGGGGGGGGTCGCGCCGCGGCCTCCCTGCTCCCCCTCTGGGTGGCGGCCCGCGGTTTCCCATCAAGGTGGATTTGTTCGCGAGCCAACAACAGCACATCATGCAGTTGTATTGCTCGAAACATTTGAACAACGCTTTCCGTTTCTGCTGGACAGCAATAGGACTAGCGTATGCCAACCCTCTCTTCTCCCTGCTTCCGAAGGTACGAACCAAAATCGCTTATGAGGGAGGAAGGGTTGTCATGTGCACCCCTGACTGGGGTTTTTCGGGTGAACACGCTTATTGGCGCTGTATGCTAGACCGAATGACTGTGCGAAGAGTGCAACTCCCTGACGGTCCCATTTACATGCCTGAGGACTCAGACACAGCTATGCAGGCCCCTGAGTGGGCCAGTTTCTTATCCATCGTCGATGGGTTCCTCAACCCTGTACCCCTGTGTGATCTGGATCAGGTGCTACTGAAAGAGGTCATGGTTGAAAATCGTGGCCTGACCCTTTCTGATCTCAAAAAACAATCTCCTGAGCACCTATGTGCCACACTTACAGAATGTGTGAATCCCCCGATGGCTATTTGGAACCTGCTGCTGTAAGGGAGGATGCTGACGACCAGCTGTCTGAGATCGCCAGCACTATCTCTCCTGTTGATCCCAGCTGTGTTGACCTCAAACAGAGTGCCTTCCTGGCCCAGCTGTTGCTGGAGGAGGTAGACCTAGAGTCAACCTCAGAACCAACTTCCCCTGTTGGGAAACCGGTGCTGCACATGCAGCATACTCACTTAGGTGAACCCGTGGCTCAGAGTCCTGATGCTCTAGCGCAGCCTGCTTCTAATAACATGCCACTGTCTGAGCATGACACTCAGGAACTCCGACGGCTGTTGTACCTGAAGGCCGAAGGTATTGAGCGCCGAGAACGGCTGCAATACCTCAGACAGACCTGGAAATCCTCCATCTGGTCTGAGGAGGACCATGATTCCTACACACTGCCTGACCCTGAGATACCCCTAGTGTATTCTCTGCACTATGGGCAACAATGCCCCCCTGTGTGGGATGATGGCTCACTACCTGCAGAAACTGCTGATCGGCAGAAAAAGAAAGAGCATGGTAAGAGCAACCTGCATGCTGAGGAGGATTTCCTGCAGGAAATCGAGAGTCTGAACCTTGACCCCCGACTGAAGAAACTACTCCTAACCTATGTGGAGGTATTCGGCGCCCTGCCGCCTCCCCTGTCCTGTAAAAAACTGGTCGAGATGGACCTGAAACTGAAACCTGAATATGAGAAGACGCGAGTGAGACGTCGTCCCTATCCCGCTCCTCACGAACAGGTTGAAGAAATCCAGGGCCAGAGCCAGGAACGTATTGATGCTGGCCTCGTGGAGGAATATATAGAAGGGGGACTACCCCCACCACTGCAGTCCCTGCTTCCTGGTTGCTAAACCAGGATCGACTGCCCTGGGATTGGTTGTTGACTATGGTGAGGTCAACACGAAAACCCAAAACCAATCAGGGAGTATTCCCAACATGGAAAACACCCTGGAGCGTATTGCCAAATGCCGGTACAAGAGCAAAATGGACAAACGCAGTGGTTTCTGGCAGGTTGACCTAACAGCAACAGCTCAGGAACTGCTGGCTTTTATAACCCCTAAGGGTCGTGTGTTTAAGTTGAAGGTCATGCCTTTTGGGGTGGCTAACGCCCCAGCACTCTTCCAAGAACTGATGAACAAAGTTTTGTACATACTGAGGCGAAGACCTCTAGTACAGGAGTTGATTTCCCGAGGGGCCCAAATGGAGGCCCACATCGATGACGTGAGTTTGGGTACCAATACCGCAGGGGACCATGTCCTCCTCCTCCGTGAATTCATCATTGTTTGTCGGGAAAACCATCTCCGAATCAAACTGGAAAAATGCGAGTTCATGAAAGAAAAGATCGAGTATTTAGGTTTCGACGTGGGGTATGGCTGGTGCAAACCAGCCGCGTCTAAGATGCAGCTCCTACAGGACATGCAGATGGGTGATGACCCTAACAAGGGTCTACACGACGTGAGGAGTTTTGTGGGCGCCTGTAACTTCTATACGCGCCACTTCCAAAATTTTACCTACTCCTCTGCTCTCTCGCTGACCTAATCAAGAAAACTACTCCCTGGAGGTGGACCGCCAGAGAGGAGGAGTGTTTCCAGGAGTTGAGGAGAAAAATTGCCTCCTCCAACTGCCTGAGAGTACCCCGCCCTAAGGGCGAGATAGTCCTGATCACTGATGCCAGTGATGTAGGGGGGGGTGGAAAGATATACCAATGGCCCGAGCTTAACCCAGCTGAACTAACCCACTGCCATTATCGTACTAGCGGGCTGAACCATCATGGCTCCTTGAAGCACGACTATCCTTCCAGTGAGTGGCGGCTTGTGCCACTGGGACACTGGAATTGGAAATGGAACCAAGCGCGTTCCAATTACAGCACCTACAACCAGGAACTCCTGGGCGGTATGTTGGTGCCCTCATCACAGTCCCGACTGTTGGGATCTAATTCTATTGTCTGGCTCTATGACCAGGATTCGGTGAAGTCTTTTCAGAAGGGCCCACCACCGGAGAAAGGGGAACTAAAACGGTGGTGGACTTACCTGAGCCAGTTCAGACTGACATTCCATCATATCCCTGGTATAAAAAATGAACTGTCTGACTATATATCGCGCAACAACTTAGATGCACTTATTGGTGAGAGCTCTGAGGCACTCGCCAAAGAGGCTTTCCAGCGTATGGATGTCCAACGTGACCTGTCCATGCGGACTGCTGGAATCCTCGAGGGTTGGAGCCTAACTGACTATCAGTCAGTTTAGAACGAAATTCTCCAGACCCTCAGCACTGATCTCGAACCCCGTGTCGTTGACAGGCACCAGTCGTATAAAAATAACCAGTACCTCTTCTACGAGGACGGTATTGTCGTGCCTGAGGCCCGACTTGATGGGTGTCCCCAGTGGTCCCATCTCAGCTCAGGTCACACTGGCGCTAACCGCTCAGTGGACTTCTTCCGTGAGTGTTTCTACTCTGGTCTAACCCTGACTGAACTGAGGTCCCGTATGCAGACTATTGTGGATGCTTGTGGCTGTCATACCAGCAAGCAAAGCGACAGCAGGGATAGGGGACTGATTTCCAGCTTACCCCTACCCTATTCTACTAACTCTCTTCTCTACGTGGATTTCATCAACGGCCTACCTCGCTTCGGCGGCTATGATAGTTGCCTAGTGGTCACCTTTGGCCTGTCCCGCTTCACCCGTGTGTTCCCTTGCAATAATAAAATCACAGGTGAGCAGACTGTGAAAATGTTGGTCGAACAATGGTTCAAACCCTATGGAGCACCTAAGCAGGTGCACTCTGATGAGGATGTACGCATCCGCAGTAACACTGGATGGTATAAACGAGTGCTAAATGCCCTCAACGTTGAGGTAACCACAGGTGTGCCCTATACCCACACCTCTAACCCTCTTTGCGAAAGACAAAGCCGTGTGTTGGAACAGAACCTGAGAATCCTGATGAAACAGGAACGTGCCAAAGATTGGGTACGCTTAGTGCCCTGGGCAGTGCTGTCCATGAACTCTCAGAGGAGCTCTTCTCCGGGTTTTACCCCCCACGAGCTGTTCCATGGAGGATGACCTGCTTGGTTCTTCAAAACCCCCTTTCCTGAGGACTTCAAGAGCCCTGTTGGAGATTGGCTGGAACACAAGCAGTCTATGGCTAACCAGGCTGGGACTAACTTGGGACATATCCGTGACCGTGAACTGAGCCAACGGAATCGCCTGCGGCGACCAGCCAGCTTCAAGGTTGGTGACGTTGTTTTGGTTCACCATTCACGCCTACCCTCCTGGCCCCGTAACTGCCTACAGAACCCTTATTTTGGGCCCTATCGTATCATCAAGATAGATGGATCTAGGATCCATGCCAGGTGCAGTCCACGTCTAGGTGGTGAACTGCTGTATGCACCTAAGCAGTTGAGGCAAGATCACTCCTGTGACGATTTGTCCCGGGATGAGTGGCGCCTCAGCGACAGTGAGGTCGAGCGTATCGACCGAGAGAACGCTGCCAGCCCAGAGCGGGCAGACGAACTCCAAGAGATGACTGCCGATGAGATGGCAGTCGATGGCTACTACATGTTTGCAGGTATTGCCCGCCACAAGTATAAACAGGGCTGGAAATTCCTAACCCTGTGGGATGGCTATGGGCTATCTGAGGCGACCTGGGAACCCATGTCCGCCTTTATACAGCCAGATGGGAGTACCAAACCCATTATTTGCTCCTACCTTGTTGAGAACAACGAGGGACAGCTACTAACCCGTGCTGAAACTCTGTCCCAGCGTAAAAGAAAAACTAATCTCACTGTGTCAGTCTACTGATTGTTTCCTAACGTCCCAGGGGCGGTGAGCACTCTTGTGCAGAATAGCTAGGCCTACTCAGTGTATGCCAGGACAGGTTCAGAACTCCTGTAGAGCTCCAGTTACCGTGAATGTACTAACTCCCACCCTCAGTCGGGTTCGGCACTCCAAACACCTACACATCCGCGGCTTGCGGAGCACTGTTCCTGCCATGGCCCTGCCCTGCAGTCCCATGCCTTTGGTTACCAGCATGAGCCAGATGGCCGCCTATCAGGTTTGCAGCCACCCAGCGAGTGTGTGCCTTGTTGACCATGTGTTGCATGAGAATTGCCCTGATGTAATGACCTTAGGGAGCCAACGAAGAGCGGTGGCTTTCTACTCCAGGGGGGGAATGACAAGCAAGGTGTTATGAAGCAAGGTGTGTCCACGATCCTTGGGGACAAGCGTGCCCACAGTTAGGACCCCTGACTGGTCCGCACCCATGGGGTTCTACCCTTCCTTACAGGGATTACCATACCCCTAAGTGTGCTAGGTATGTCCGTTTGTGTCTCACTTCTCTCCCCGGCGTGGCTCCCGGAGACCGGGCTTCGCTGACGTTGGACCGAGGGTCCTAATCAGGTACTATTACCACTCATATGGCGCCCAGTTTCTGAGCTGGCGCCTATCCTTGGGGGAAGACGGCAAGAGCCCAACCTACTAGAGGGGAGGGGTGGCCAAGTGTGTTAAGGGCATAAAAGACGCCCGTTTTTCTAAAGGGCAAGAGCTAACGCACTCCCCTGTCCACGTGGAAAAGCACGCCGGACAGGGGACACCACTACACTACACTCACTAACGCCAGCACCAGCCTTCGAAGGCATGGTGAGCACTCAGCACTTGCACTCAACACCTGCCAGGCTTGCTGACCCTGACACCTACACACGCTACTGGGTGTCCATGACAATGAGGTCTCGGGGCTTTTGACGCTCCTGTGAAATAACAAGAGAACACAGCGCTACTAAGCGACTGTGGCCTAACAGGGACGCCACTACGTGTTTTCTCGTCAGGGCTTGGGGGGAAGGAGTGCTCTTTTTGCGTGCACAGCGTGTATGTCGAAGATGTCGGACTGCCCTCGCCACTCACGGCTGAGGTACAGTTTTTGTTGTGATCTGCGCCGCATGTTGTAGCACGGCGGGGAACTGCACCAATCACCCTTACCTGCCCACCTGTAAAGCAAAGGCCAATGAACAAGGTAAGTGGCTGAGGAACCAAGACAGCCTCCACGTATTATACGCTTCTTAGGCTGCCCTATAATACGCTGTCCACTCACCCTGTTACAAGCAAGCAAGCTTAAGGAACTCCACCCGTGCTCTTAAAGAACGTAGGGTGGAGCCCCTGGGTAACCTAAACAGGGTTCTACCGTGCGCAACGGGCGTGGCCTACCCTTTCATGGGTCGTATGCATGCACAGGTATGCACCAGTTTTCCAATGTTCCAGTGTTTTGCCTAATCTAACCCACAACAACAAACCATAGCGTGACTCAACCAGGAGGTGAGCTCCTCCTGGGCTTACCTACCTTACTCACCACGCATCATGTGAATGCCGAAGGTAACAGAGACGCAAAACAACCCTAAGCGTTTGAACAACCCTACGGCGAATGATAAACAACCCTAATCGATTAATGCATTGTGTGTCATGCATGCTTCTCTTACCTTGTTTCCTGCAGAATAAAGGGGAGGGAACAGCGCACTGCACAGCGCAAAACAAGCCTAAGCGTTTTGAGCAACCCTATTTTAACGCTGCGGCAACGAAAATGGGAGCAAGCACTTTCTTTTCTGACCTGTGAAGAGAAGAAAAGGGTGGATTGGGGCACAGGGAAAGCGACACAACGTGTGAATGCCTGAATTAGGCTCATGCATCGCGAGCACAGCGCCTACACTAACCCTACGTGCGCGCTGCGTGCTCCATTCGCTTCGCATACCTTTCATCTCAGTTTTGAACTGTGCAGAGCAAAGGAAGTGAGCACCCGAACCCCCAACGAACACAGCGGTGACAACCCTAGCGTTTTAACGAAGCAACCAACACGAACGCAATGCATGCGTGTGAAATGACACTGACATACCTGAGAGGTGGGTTGTCCACCTGCTCTGTGGTGTGAGTTTCTGTTCATCACTTTTTCCTGGAGTTTATGAAATTTTTGATGCAACTGTGCAAAAATTTCTTTCAAAACTTTAAAAACTACGGCTCATACCTTCTTTCTCTAGAGCCTTTTACGCTTGCGCACCTCTTTTTCTGGAGACCGCTCCTGTTGCGCTTGTCTGCGACTTTAGGTTTTAGTTTAAAAATGACGATTTCTAACGTCGTTTCGTCAATTTTTAGCGATTTGATTTCTTAAATGGCTACCCCTTTCGCTAAACCACAGGATTCTTTCCCTGTTGGTTCCATTACCTATTTTTTTCAGCTCCTGGAGATTTGTGCCCTCCATTGGCAGTATTGCTCCGCCCTGCCCATGGGTCAGAACGTTTACTAAAACGCTGTTGCTACAGCGATAGCCGTCCGCATTGGAGCGTTCAACTGTACCCTAGTGGGCAGGCATGTGTGCTCTAGGGAGGGAGCCCTGGGTTCAAACCTCACTACCCCCAAATTTTTACCAAACGTTTTCGCCGCACGCTCGCGACCTTTGAGGAATACCCCATCGAAGGGACAGCATCCACATAACATTGCACTGTTTTTCGAGGGTACCTACAGTGTGTTAGTCTTCTTGAAACTGATGGGAATGTTTTTGATTAGTTTAATGCATTTTCTGAGGTAATTTTGGGGACATTTGAGCCTTTTTCCTTGGTCTTACTAGCTTGATCAACTAGTACTCCAGAGGGGAGTGAGAAAAAGTCACTGCGATGTCTTTCTTGGAGGTCTTGATCCAGGCCAAGCCCCCTTAAAACCCTTTTGTTGATGCTAAGACTTACTTAAGCATTTTTCTTTCTCTTCTAGAGCTTAGGGTACACTTTCTCAAAGTAACTAGGGTTATAACCCTAGCCCCCCACGAAGTTCACCCCTACGACTTAACTGAGCGGAGGTGTCTTCCTTCATGGAGGTTATACCAAAATAAAATAGGCATTTCATGCCTAAGGCCTTGGAGGTTAAGCCTAGTGGTCCCCCACTGCAAGACCCCTATGCTCAACTGTCTCTACCACTTATTGTGGTTCTACGTTTTAACTGTTTCTCAATTCAGTTGCTTGGCCAAATCATATTCTGTGTCTGGCCTAAACCCTTTGCCCCACATTCCTAACCAACACCATTTCATCGAAACGTGTGCACATGAAGTGCTTGAGGCTGATTGGGAGGCAAGAGTCATGCCACTTTTCACTTAAAAATCATTTGTTTGATCCATTTGTGATTGAATCTATGTACTTAAGCCTGCTTTGTCTATCTGCAGCCCTTCTGTGATACACTGGATTTCAAAACTATTCATTGATTTGATCCACATCCTGTTCTTGCTCTACTTGCTGCTTTGGTTTGGTTTTCCAACATCAAAACCTGCAGGATTTCATAAAACTATTAGGGCACTAATCAAGGACATCTTTCTGTCTGAGGGCGAGGGATTCTACCCCGCGCAGGGGGATTTGGTGTTCCGTGGACCTGTTGGGCAGGATGTATTTTTTTTAGGCATGGCGGTCCCCCGCCGAAAACAACACAATCACTGCTCACACTGCGTGGTTCCTCGAAGGACGGCCGTTAAGTACATTTCCTTTTGTTTTGTATAAAAACGTGAGGTGCTGAGCACTAACTATAAGAAACTCAAGGCTCACGCTCTTATTGTACACTAGTGTACGCAAAAGGGAAACATAAAAAGTGGTTTGTACCCGCTGTGGTCGTTGCAGGGTGTGTGGATGTTCACTGAAATTGTTTAAGTGAAAAGTTGCAAGTAAAAATAAAAAACGTGAAACAGTAAAATCGAGAAAAAGAGGGCACAAGGGCAGGGCACGAAAGCAGAGCACTCTCCAGCTACCAAGTCAGGCAAAGTACCAACTCAGGGGGTGTGTTGTTTTCTTTTGATGAGTTCAAACTGGTCAATTAAAGTACACGCTGTTCGAGCATTGAGGCTTTGTGGATTGTTTGTTAATTTGAGAGCCTTCAAAGTTGCTTTCCATGCGGGAATCATGAGATGTTTTTCAGGGTTCTCGTGGAGCAGCTTGTAGACTCAGTATTGAAGCTTTTGGTCTTTCATGTTGAATTGAAAGGATTGAGGCAGTGTGATGGGTTCTTGGCTTTCATTATTCACGATGTAGTCCTGAGGGTCGACATCAGATGCAGAACTGTTGTGCAGATCGAGAGAGCTAGCTTCAGACCTTGCAACAGTTGACGACGACTGTAGGGATGTGAGAGGTTCATGGTCTGTGAGGTCTGCGTTCAAGATGGCGGTCGCATCGCTGGGCCCTGTGATTTTTGAAGCAGATTTATCTTCCGAGTCGTGGCGTGGTTCTTCAGCGTCATCAGAAGCATTTGTTGTGTCTTGGCGTCGAGCGACTAAAGGAGGAAAAGCGGACGCAGTTACGGTTGGAGGAGTTGGAGACGATTTCTCAGAGCGGTATTCCCACGGTGTGTTCCGACGAAAATTGGAGTACTCCACCACTGTGGGCTTACATACTTTGCTTTTGTCAAGCTCTTTCAGTCGGCGGCGGCATTCTTGACAGAGAAGGGGAGCGAGAAGTCCTCTGTCTTCGACCCATTTGACCGTATCCGGTTCAATGTAGAATTCTTTGAAGCAGGATTTGCAACGGATTCGCGTAGGTTCCAGCAGTTGCGGCGGTACGCTCTGTTTCGTGAATTTGCGGCGTTTTTGGTGAGTAACGGCGATCCACGGCTCTTCTTCTTCACAATTGTCGTTCGGCTCTTCCAAGGGCTGTTCAGCCTGGTTGGACAGGTTGTACAGTAGATTGAATTGGTTGGAGAAGGCGAAACTCGTAGCTGGTGTTGTGGTTGTTATGTGAGTTGGTGACTTTGCCTGAGGGTGCAGAGGAGAAAGACCTGTTGTGCTCTGCTTCTGCTTGCGCTCTGTCACCGGTTTGGTAGTGAGACCGCTGTTTGCCTGCAAAACAGTTGGGAGACAGGTGTCTTCTGTTTGAGTAAAAGCGCACGAAGTCGAAGAGTAAGGCGAATGCGTATATAAACTACGGCATTGATTGGCGTGGTTATAAAAGCAACTTGTTGCGAATCTACAGTTTTCACCGTAGCGGCAATTGGGTTTTTTGTGCCTAGGAACTGATAAGTGCGTTAAGTGGCGCAAAGTTTGGGAAATGAGCGCGAAATGTGGATTTGTCTGCATTAATTGCCGACAACTGTGTAGTAATCCAAATCACTGTTGAAAATCCCATTCTTGGAGCGTTGCGGTGAATTGCGATAAGATTGCTTTGACCATTGTTGTAGCGCGCGTGATGCAGGATGGGCAGGATGTATATGCCTGGGTCCCCTGGCACTGTGTCCAGGTACATGTTGCCCGATATGGTGGCGGCCGGGAGTGGTTGGCGCAGGGGAGAGGTGCACGGAGTGGAGCAGGGCGGGTCTTGGTGCTCACAACGGGAGTGGTTGATGCCGTATGGGGTGATGTGGACGGCAGAGGTCTGACGGCGCACTGTAGTTTATGGGGTTGGATGTGGTTGAGGCGCGCCACCGCCCGTGTATTGGAGCGTCCCTCGCTGATCAACACGGCGCCCGCCCGTGATGCGCTGGGCTCAGGCAGTCCGTGATGATGCCCGTGATTGTGCGGTCGCGGGTGCTATTCTGGACCCTGGTGGGGGAGGGGCACCTATGCGCGGGATGGTGTGGTCATCACGCAGGGTGCGGGCCTTGCGTCTTGCGTCGTGTCCGTGTTGGGCTTCTCAAGGGGGGATGTACGCCTGCGTGTTTGGGCTTCTTTTTGGGGCGGTCTACCGTGTGGAAGGGGGTGGGCCGGGAGGGGGCGTGATGAAGGGTGGGGTGCGGGAGGTCTCCCCGTGTTGCCCATGTGTACAGGCTGGTCGCGGCGATCCCTTCCGCCTGTATAGTGTACCGCTCATCGTGTTGGCGGTGGGTGATGAGGACATTGGGGGCTGTCAGTTCGTACGCTTTGGTGGTGTGGGGGAGGTGGCGGGTGACGGTGATCTTGGCGGCGTTGTTCTTGCGGATGGTGGTATGCGGGATGATTTAGTGGGCTCCCCACTCGTCCTGGGCGGTTGCTGCTGCCTCGTCCAGTTTGAGTGGGGGGTGGAGTGGTTTTGGCACCTGCGTTTCTTCTTGGGCTTTCGCGTGCGGCGCTACTTTGGTTTCGACCAGGCATCGAGGGCTCCAGGTCCCGGGGCCCCCACTTGGGCGGCTGCTGCTGTCGCAGCTTGGAAGAGGGCGGTGGTGTTGGGGTCCAGGGGGGGGGGGGCTCCTGGCTGGGAGGTGAGAGTGTCGTGGTCTTGGTATGCCCACCAAATGGTGTAGCCTCATTGGGTGTTGTGGTGTGGGGTTCGGGTCTGGTTTTGCTGGATGGATAGGGTAGCCTTGATGTCCTCTGCTGCCTGTGGGCTTTTGGGCGTGGTGTATGCCCATAATCCGGTGGTGTGTACACCGTGCGGCACCTGGGCTATTCCTCTCACCGGCTGGAGGGTGTGGTGGGAGCGCGTGATGCCTAGGTGTTCCTGCAGGAGGTCTCCCCAGATGTCGTCCCACCTGTGTTGCCAGGTGTGTGTGCGGTCGTTTGGGGCGGGGTAGGTGAAGTAAGAAAAAGTCACTGCCATGTCTTTCTTGGAGGGCTTGATCCAGGCCAAGCCCCCCTTAAAACCCTTTTGTTGATGCTTAGACTAACTTAAGTACTTTTTATCTCTTATTTGAAGCCCAAAGTACACTTTCTCAAAGTAACTAGGAATGTAACCCTAGCCCCCCCATGAAGTTCAGCCCTACCACTCAACTGAGCGGAGGTACCTTCCTTCATGGAGGATATACCGAAATAAAATAGGCACTTCATGCTTTAGGCCTTGGATGTTAAGCCTAGTGGTCTCCCACCCCGAAGCCCCTATACTCAATTGTCTCTACCACTTATTGTGGTTCTACTTTTCAACTGTTTCTGAATTCAGTTGCTTGGCCAAGTCATTTTCTGTGTTGGCCTGACATCTATGCCCCACATTCCTAACCAGCACCATTTCACCCAAAAGAGTGCACATGAAGTGCCTACTGCTATCTTGGAGGCCTGAGTCAGTCCAATTTTCATATAAAATCTTTTGTATTATCCATTTGTGATTGAATCTTTGTGTATAAACCTGCATTGTCTATCTGCAGCCCCTTCGTGTTACACTGGATTCCAAAACCATTCATTGATTCGATCCACATCTTGTTCTTGCTCTACTTGCTGCTTTGGTTTGGGTTTTCAACTACAAAACCTGCAGGATTTCATCAAAATATCTAGGGCACTAATCAAGGACATCTTTCTGGTAGCAGATGCAGTCCCTTTTGCCCTTTTGAACCGACCCTGCGAAGAACTGCAGCACATAAAACTCAACAACAAGTTCATCATGTCCTGACGCATTCCCGTGGGGGGCCGGCCACGGGACGCTGCGGTGGACACGCGCAAGTGAGCAGGCAGGCAAAGCACTACGCTCACAGGGGCATCAATGCGCTCATGTCATGTGACAAAGCGTTTCAGGATCCTTGCCACTCTGCAACAAGGGAACGAAAGTATGTACAGCAACACATCAGGATATGTACACATGGGGTTAAGACTGGACTGGGGTAAGGGCATCACAGGACAATAGACACTCGGTCCTAACTCATATCCCAATCCCAGGTCCGACCCTCTCAGTGGCTGGTGGAGGCGGGGGCTCAAACACAACCCCTGCCCTGCTCAGTCCGGACCCTGAAACCCTGCCAATAGGGGAGGTGTCCCGCCCAGCCACAGGCCAGTTCCTGGGAATCAAGGGGCTCCAAGGCCAACCGACAGTGGCTCCCTATGCTTTCCTAACGGCAGGTTCCAACTCCTCTCTGAGCCGGAGATATGGCCCCGCCATTATCCCTCAGGAGTTGGTAGCTGAAAATGGGCTGTTTCAGCCCAAACTGATATTAGCTTGAAAAACTCCAAAGTTGACCTCTCGTCTGGACCCGCCAGAGGTAGGGGCGAGGCAACTGACCCTATGCCCCTCGAGTACGAACTCTCTGGAGCCCTCACCCAACCTGGTTCCCTTTGAGGTCCCGGCATCAGGGCAACACGGATGAGTCAAGTGGGGTCATGATGCCAAAATCACCAAAATTGGCGTCATTCCCACGCGTGGCTCGCCCGGCCAAGGTAAGGCCAATGGCTCGGGGGGTAGGAGGCAGGACCTAGGACTTCTATCTGAGTGTACAACTTGGGATTAGGTCCAGGCTCCCTGTGGCCATAGAGAAATGGGGCCGCCAATTGACCACACGGAAGGGGGAAATTGGGGTCCCAAAATGGGGTCATTTTGGCTGCTCGAAATGAGCCAAAATTTGGGGTGCTCCCAATAGTATATCTCCACGCCGGCTTGGAGATCCGATCTGCCATTCCATACGCGATCCACCGGGAGTCCAACAGAGACTTCCATGCCCTTGGCCCTCAAAGGTCTCCATGCCACTCGGCGTGGTGACGATCCCAATTGGGTCCACAAATGCCAAAATGGTAAAATTGCCCACACTCACTTTGGCCTAGCGCCTTAACGAAGGTTGCTCCGCTTCGCCCACGTGGTGTGTGAACCATGGGGACCATTATGCATAACACCCATGTCATATATGGTCCATTGGTCCATGCGCCCGGCGTGCACGGGTGGGCTGAACATAGTGCACGGCGGGCAACAAAAGTGGAAAATTGCTCAAAATGGCCAAAAATGCGCACACTCATGGTTGGGGCAAATGAGGCACATGCCCGATTCGGACCGGAGTGTGCCATAGGGTTGGTATCAAGTCATATGTGTCCAACATATCTTTTGGGCGTCGCCCAACTCCTCCGGTATTGGGAATGGCAGGGTCGCCAAGTGAGCCCGTGATTTTGGATAGTCCCAAATCGCCAACATGGCAGCCACGGTAAGCCAAGCCCAAGAGGAGTTATTCGCCGGGTTCAAGATATGTTGGGCACCGAAGTATGTACCCTCATAACATACTTGGGTCATGATGTCAATTGTGCGCAACGTTGAGATACCCGGTCGCCACTTGACATCATGACGGGCCAAAAACGGCAAAATTGGCACAAAGACACACAAAAGTGCATTGAACGGTGCACAATTATATTATAATATCTTCGGCTTGGATCGTGCAATCAACTAATCCTTTTAAACACAATGACTTGACACCAATGACCTTCGATTCCACATATGTGCTCCACTTGGGGCGCCTTGAAAGGTCACGAGCGCTACTTCCCAAGTGGGCACATGAAATTATGGAAAATTGCAAAATACACACCTTGCTCCCAACGCATCGCTTCGGGATCACCACACAAGCTTCCCTTCACGAAGGTTAGGCTTGCAATTGATCGTAGGGAGTATGGAGAAGGGGCTTGCACAATATGAGGTCCATTGGCGGGTTTGGCTTGGAGCGATGGACCCGCCAAATGGGCACGCAACACAACACAAGGCACATACTCCATATTGCCCAAAAAGGTAGCTCCCCCCACGATATGTCATGCCCCTCCAAGGGCATAACTTTGTGTCAATCGCTCATAGGAACTCAAGGAGAGTTCCTATGCAACACCAACACTTGCGCGCTACACTCGAAAGTTATCTTAACGCACGCAATATCATGGCCCGAGAGTTGTAACGCAAACTCTACCCTCTTGACCATGATCCATTACACTAGCGCGCACGTGTGGAGACGCAAGGCATATAATGCTTCCTAAATTACGTCGGGAGTATTGTGAATACATCCCACGTTTCCTTATTGTCATTCCTCGCAAGCAACACGAGATATGACCTTCACAAGTGGCCTCACGAATCAACTTTGTTTTGCCCATATCTTTAAGACAAATGGAGGGCAAGATAAAAGGAAAGTTGATTCGTGCATAGGGAAGCACGTAGGTCCACTCGAAAGAGGTCAAATCAAGTGCGGCGATGTCGAAGTCGAAAATCCGATTTCGACATCCTGAAAAATTCGGATTAAGGTTGCGAGTGTAGAATGTGAAAATTGCGGATGCATCAACGCAATTCCTGAAGACTTTAGAGCCTTCGTCACGGATAGCGTTAAAATTTCCATTATAAACAGTTAAACTGGCGGTTACGGTAAACTCGCGATCCAACCGCCAGCAGTCAAAACAGTGAATATCAGAACGGAAGCGTAAAAATTGACGGAAACAATATGGAAATAAAACCCTGTTGATTCCTGATATTCTGATATACAAATCTCCGCTGGCGGTGCATCGGTTGCCGATGCGGGGCTTTACGGCACGGAACACGCTCCGGCCGGGCTCGCACCGGGCGTCAACGGGCGCCTTCCGTACATGGGATTAGTGGACCGGAGACCGGTCTTCCCTTCCGTACTTGGGGTTAGTGGACCGGAGACCGGTCTTCCCTTCCGTACTTGGGGTTAGTGGACCGGAGACCGGTTGTATGCCGTAACCTAGCCATGGGGTTCTGGGTACCGCTTCACCCCCCTCCTTAGAGCAAACCCTGGGGGGGGGCTCGATAACACCCACGCATGGCAGCGGGTACCCAGGACCATTTTCTGAAGGGGGGTGCCACATCCTCACTTCAGGATGATTCGCAGGTTAGGCTGTCAAATCCCACAGTAAAACAGGTATGATGCTGTAAAAGCTTGTAGCGCATGTATAGTATCAAGTATCAAGTCCCGGGTCCTGGCGGCGATTGTTCGGCATCCAAAAGAACCGGTAACCCATACCAGGCGCACCGGGTGCCAGCTGCTACGGTCACCACCACAGTGGCAGTGGCATACACGGCCAACATAGGCGACACACAACGACCGAGGTGGTCCCACAGGTCGAGAGCGACCACAAAGATCCATCAGGCTACCCCAAGCTTCCCAAGGCCCGCCGACTGGGGAGAGTCCCCACGGGTCCTTCCTCGGGCGCACCATGTCCATATCCATACGACGCGAGTCCAGAGTGATACAGCCGAACTCCTTAAGGGATCTTAAGGGAGCTCCTCCTTAAGGGATCGGGCATCAAGGCCGTCTTTTCCCTCGCCCTATTACCACGAAGGCCATACATGAGGGAGTCCTCATGCAGTGTGGGCGGAGGCGTCGA
The DNA here is from genome assembly GCA_964036045.1 of Eutreptiella sp. 'Long Island Sound 2002'. Taxonomy (NCBI): domain Eukaryota; phylum Euglenozoa; class Euglenophyceae; order Eutreptiales; family Eutreptiaceae; genus Eutreptiella; species Eutreptiella sp. 'Long Island Sound 2002'. The sequence continues at coordinate 58,399,778 of OZ038381.1, forward strand.
CTCCTCAAACCACCAGTTTCCCAGGCAGACTGACCGAGGTCAGGAGCACCGGAGGCCGCCATCCGACTGCAAGTGCGTCTGCGAATCGGTAGGCTCACACTGGGACTGACAGTGGCGGACCGCTGAGAGTGTAGTCAGGCAACTGGGCTTCCCGCCTGGCGCCATCAGGATCTCCACATCACAGCGAATAGGGCAACACGGTATCACGAGCACTCAAACAGTAGAATCTGTACTCAGGTACTGGTCCAGGCTGGACCTGCAGTAAAAGCATGTAAACGGCGACTCAGGGCGCCTCAGTATCCCGATTCGTGGTGAAAAACAGTCCATCCCTCAGCGATGGGCTGATGTCACTTAACATACAGATGCACATATCCTGGAGGGCAGAAAAACAAGCAAAAATCTGGGTAAATAGGCGTGTAAACACGCTCTGGACAGAGCACCAAACCACGCCACGGTCAGGATAGGGCAATGCAGGAGGGTGGACAGGAAAGCGCCTGAGTTCAGGCCATATATAGTCAGCTGACACACGTCGACTGGTCTGGATTCCGCAAGTGCCATGGAACCAGACCACACACCAAAAATTCGCAATGCCGATGACAGCGGCATCCGTTGCGCAACGTCGTATGGGCTTCAAGGCCCCAAGAGCTCAAAAATGATGAAGGTCAGTCGCCCTACCTGGTTTCCCAAGGATTCAGCAGGGGGGAGTGACGAATAGAATTGAAAGAGAGGGGCCATCCTCCTCTGGATTCAGCAGGGGGGGGTATCTGGCCACTCTGATGGCAGGTCACCGGAAGATGAGAGAGAGCAAGCAAGTGAGGGACGATCCGTTGGCCTCACAAGCGCCTCAAAGCACATCAGGGGAGAGCTCAGGGCGCTGATCAGACACCCCTGGCTGCAATCGCCCGGGTGAGTGCTGCCAAGTCTGAAACGTGGATCTTGGTCTTGTGCTTGCGGATGTACTCCATGAAGGGAGTATTGACCCGCGGCACGAACGAGGAGACGGGTTCCCAGGTGTCGTGGGACGGCCCATAGCCTCGCCAACGAACCTTGAACTCCAGACCTCCGGGTGCCGAGGCCTTCGGACGCTGAGCCAGGATCTTCTCGACTGTATAGTCATCCTGCTCAGCATAGTCGTCGTCCGAATCAGCCTCACGTGCGGCATAGCTCAGGGACACATGCTGGCCACGGAGGTCGGGTTCCCGCACACGGAGTTGACTCTCGTGGCGCTCCCGGAACTGTCCGTGACCCACCTTGATGCGGTAGGTGTCCTCACCAATCCTGCGGACCACCTCGCCGGGTGTGAACCAGGTCTTGGTGCGCTGGGTGCCCATAGGGCGGGGTCTGATCACCCACAACGGGTCTCCCACCCTGAACTTCTGCGCTGTCGAGCTCGGGGCGGACTTCTGACGCTCAGCATGCTCCTTCTCGAGCTGCTGGCGGATGTCCCGCGCCGTTTGCTCTTGCCGCGCGAAGAATTCCTTGGCATCCATAGCCATGCCATCACCAGACAAGGGAAGTCCCCTTCCCAGGGGGTCCCTGCCGAACAGAATCTGGTGAGGGGACAAACCGCCCGGAGTGGGGGTGTCATGATGGGCCTTCAGAGCAGGCCACATCTCCTCAAACCAGTTCTGACGTGGATTGGTGATGTGGATCTTGCGCAGCTTCTCGAACAGCTGCCGTCCAGCCACTTCAGCACGGCCGTTAGACCGGCTGAGATAGGCGACGCTCTTGGCATGACGTATCCCCATGAGGGAACACATAGCATTGAACCAGCCACCAGTGAACTGGGGCCCTCGGTCACTGCAAATGGTGCGGGGGATGTCAAAGACGGTCAGCCAATGACGAATCATCATGACTGCCACTTCCTTCGCAAGCAACCCCTTTTTGCGTGCCGGAACGGCTACAACGTAGCCGCTGTGGCGGTCCACACAGAGAACCACACAGTCAAAGGTCTCCTTGCCAATGTGCACTTCGGGCATGGAGAAGACGTCCATGGCCACGCTCTCCACGGGCTGGTCAGGAACCGGGGTCCATTGGGCTTCCCCCTTGACGTTCCGGTTGTCGGGATTGCAGGCCTGACAGACCGAGCAACCCTTCCTGACCTTCTTGATGGCGGTGTAGAGAACGATATTGTCGATCTCGAACCGACGCTGCATGTCAAGAGCCTGCTTCTTGACCCCTGGGTGCAGCATGTGGTGGTGCCAAGCTTCACAAAGCTCGAGCACCCGGGACTCCGGTACTAGCAGCTTACCATTTCTGTAGAGCTTGCCATCTTCCTCAGTCAGCCCCTTTGGCCACTTCTGCCCGTCATCAGGGTCGGTAACAGCCCTATACTCGGCCGCAAAGGCCTCAGACTTGGCGTAGTCGTCGGTCCAGTCGTCCTGGAGGCAAGACTCAGGGAAGAGGTGCTTGTCGGACTCAGCTCCTTCAGGGGCGAGTACTCTGACCGCTCTGCTCACCCTCGACGCGAGGGGGGCATCTGCAGCCATGACGACGAAGCATTTAGCACCCTCCTCCTCCATCAGGCGCTCCATTTCGATGATCCTCTTGGCTTCAGCGGTCTCAGCCTCATCGCCATGGGCAGAGATATCCGTCATGCCCTTGCTGGCGGGATAGGCCCACCTACTGAGACAGTCCGCCACGGTGTTATCCTTTCCAGGAATATACACAACCGTGAGGTCGAACTTGGCCAAGGTCTCATGCCATCTTGCCCGTCGGGAGGCGGAACCTGAGGGGGTGTCCACGTGCTCCTTGTGCCACGACTGCAGACTCTGATGGTCGGTGCAGACGGTGACGGGATGGAGTGCTATGTACCCAGCCCATTTCCTGAGAGCCATGACGATGGCATCCCCCTCTTTTTCACGGGGCGTCCACGTCCGTCTCTGGCCTTCCGCCAGGACCCGGCTCCAGAAGGCCACGGGCACGTGCCTCCCGTCGTCAAGCACTTGCTCCAACACAGCGCCAATGGCGCAGTCGGAAGCGTCGGTGCGCAGGACGAACCCTCGGTCGGGATCCACGAGGTGCAGACCCACTGCGGATAGCAGCGCCTGCTTCATCCCCTGAAAGGCACGGTCGGACTCAGCTGTCCAGACCAGAGCCTGCTTGGACCCCTTCTTGGTCTCCTCTCGGTTGCCCTTGAGCATGGTCGTCATGGGGGCTGCATACTCGGCATACATTTTGATATACCCCGAGTAGTAATTGCAGAACCCCAGATACGCCCGTAGCTCAGAGACCGTCTTGGGCTTTTCCCAGTCCTCAATCGCAGCCACCTTGCCAGGTATGGGCTTTCGCTGCCCGTTCCCGACTGCGTGGCCAGCGAAGACCACCTCGCTTACCGCAATGGTGGCCTTGTCACTGCTGCCCGTGAGTTTGTGCCGAACCAGAAGGTCCAGCACTCGAGTGACGTCTCTCTCATGTGCCTCCAGGAGCTCCTCGTAGCTCATACTGGGGTCCCCGGACGCGATGATCACGTCGTCCACGAAGGGGTCCGCACAGTCGCGCACCGGCTCAAGCAGGTTCTCCAGCATCCGCTGAAAAGCCGCATTGCCGTTGGTAACGCCCATGGGCATCACCTTCCACTGGAGAGGTCCAAGTGGGGTGCTCATGGCTGTGCAGGCACGGGACTCCTCGGCGAGAGGCATCTGATGATAACCATGTTTCAGGTCAATCACCGTGAAGATCCTCCGCCGGTGTTGTTTTTGCAGCATGTCCTCAATGAGGGGCAGCGTATAGCTGTCGTGCTGCGTTTGGGCGTTCAGGCCGCGGTAGTCGACCACGAGCCGCCACTCACCGGCAACCTTGTTGGGGACGACGAAGCACGGAGAGGCCCATTCGGAGTGGCATAGCTCGAGCCAGCCTCTCTGGATGAAGTCACGGAGGATCTTCTCCATGGCCTCTTTCCTCTCGCCCCTCAGGGCAAACTCCCGGTGCCGATACACACGGGGGTCCTGCTTCAGTTGTATCTTGGCCTCGCCATACGGTCCACGTACGGGTGGAGGGAACACAGGCTTCCCGCTGAAGAAGGTATCCCCATACTTCTGCTTCAGCCTGGCCCTCAATGCCTGAATCTTGCGGCAATTATCGGATTCCGCCTTGGCTTTTCCGGGCACCTGGACCACGGAGCTTACTTGAGGGGTAGCTACTCCGCTCGCTTTCGGCTCAGGTGGTCTTCCCAGGTAGCCCAAAGGGCCATCCCTGGTCTTGCCTCGGAATAGATCGCTGTAGGTGGGTGGGTTACCCCCGATTGGCTCGTCCTGGCTGGATAGGTGGTCCAGCACCCTCTGCACGAAGGTGTTTCCGTCATAGGAACCAGAGACGATCGAGTCCACTTCCCACCAGGCTCTATCCTGGCCCTTGCCCTCACGCTGGTTTCCCCAGTCGTGAAAGGGCTGATCCATATACCCCTGAACCAGATACCACTCCTCTTCAGTGAGGGGGTCTTCGGATTCCGATTCTTCGATGTCAACAGGGGAAACCGCAAAGCATTGCCTCCAAGGCTCCGCTATGATATGGTTGACACACACGAAGTCCGTGGTGTCGGCCTGATCAAGGCCCCCATCCACATAGTGGAATTCCGTTGGCCATCTCTGGGGTGGCATGGGCTGTCCCTTAGCGTCCTGATAGACACTCTTCCCAGCCGGTAGGACGACCTTGTTTAAGGTCATGTTGGTCAATGAGGCTACCCAATGTCGGGTACTTTCCTCCTCGGTGCATCCCATAGGAACAACCAGCACTGCCTTGGAGCGGTCCTTGCGAATCTTCGCTATCGCTCTTGGAATGTCCCAACGGGGGCAATGGATCCACATCAATCCCTGATGCGGACCCCAGTGCTTCTTCCACGCGGAGTCCTGTGCGCTCCAGTACTTCTCACACACCCGCAGATGGGCGGAGGTTCCTGAAGAGAACGCATCCAGGGCCAGATCCGAAGCTCCCAAGTCCGCGACAACTCGGCTCGCCACTTCCGGCCTTACGCCGTACTCCTGGTTTGCAGGACCAGTTGGCTCAGTGTCCAGCGCGGCCACTTCGAGCTGATTGCGTTCGGGGTGGATCAATTGGCATTCCACATGGTGCTCAGGTGACGAAAGCTACGAGAGTTGGTCGTCTTGGTACAGGGTCATGGAGGCCTGGGCCGGGAGGACGCCGGAGTCCGTGTCCATCATGAAGTCGTACCCGACGATCATGTCCCAGTCCATCTCGGCCTCGTAGAAGCGACCGTGCAGGAGGATTTCCTTGCCGAGGTCTGGGCGGCTCAGCTCACGATGGTTCACGAACTGCAGCCCAATGGCCGCTTCCTTCGTGCCTCCCACCATGTACTGGCCGTTCGCCACCTTCAGCCTGACAGGTTTCCGACTGTCGGTCAGACACTCTGGTGGAAGTAGGCCAGCCTTGACCAAGCTGACTTGAGCTCCCGTGTCGACCAACACGTCGAAAACCTTTTCCACTTCCCCGCATAAGGCACGGACCTTAAGATGCAACTGCCGCTCGCTACCGACACGGCGCACGGCGTGCAAACTCAGGATCTCCGGCCGTTCCAGAAGCTCAACAAGCGACTGGTGCAGGTCGTGGACAATGGGCTCAGGCTGCCCATCTGCAGCGTCCAGCTGCGGTCCGGGTGATCCTTCGATACTCTCGGATAGATCCTGTAGTACATCAAACACATTCTTGGTCGCGAAGGACGGACGGGTGCAAGGGTTCGGGCCTTCACTTGCCCTCACCCCGCCTCCGCGACTGGGTGCCGGACCGGGCCTTCCGCCCGCGGCAGTCCCCTTGTGCTTATCGACTCCCGACAGGGATGGTTCGGCGCTTCCCACGTCACCATCCTGCGACCGCCCTAGCTGGGGCCCTTGGCTGCAGGGGCTCCGCTAGGGGGCGTCGGTTGTGGAGGAAGGGGTGTTCTCCTCCGCATCAACCTCGTTGACGCCCTTCTTTCTTCCCCCTTTCTTACCCTTGTTCTTGTCCTTGTCCTTGTTCTGGTCATTCTGGTTGTTCTCCTTGTTCTTGTTGTCCGACCTGGGGACCCAGTTCCTCTTGATCTCCTGGATCTCCTTGGCCAACTCGGTCCCCTGCGACACCAGCTTGGAGAGCTCGTCCCTGTCCACCTCCACCTTGGCTTCCCGGATACCCGCGGGCGCACGCTTCTTCGACCCCCGCGCCTTCTTGTAAGCCTCCGTGTCGGCCTTGTGGACGGGGCATGTTCGGTGGTCATGGTTGAAGCCTCGCTTCCTCCCATAGCACACGAAACAGCCCTGAGGGTGAGCTCGTATGAACTCCCCAAAGGACAGCGGAGGGTCGCCAATGCGGCGAGGGTCCCTCTTCTCCTGCTTCCTCCAACCCTGCTGCAGGGGCTTCCAGTTTCCCGGCTTGCTCCCCGCGCTCAGGTTCCTGGCCACGAAGGCACACACGGCCACTTCGGCGTGCTCATCGTCGTCGTCATCGTCGACGAGAGTCTCATCGCCGCCGGCTCCCGCTGAATCCATGGCAGCTTCCCCGCCAGGTCCCTCGCCAACGTAGTTGACGTCGCGGTCGCCGGGCCTCAACCCGCGGGTGTGGTGGAGGTTTCGGTACTCCTTGAGTACTTCCTCGCCAACCCACTCCAGGATCTCGTCGCAGCTCATCCGCGCCGGGATGGGCTGCAAACAGATGGTCTGGCCGCTCAACTCACACTCGTCAAGGCGCCACATCGCGGTCTTCTCGCGATCGCCCGAGACAGTGATGAGGAGTGCGTTCCGCAGGGAGTGCCGTTTGACATCCCGGGCCACGTTCTTCTTCGTCCAAGCCACCACGTTCGTATGATACTCTTTGGGGAGCATCATCTTGACCGTGTGGTTGGACTTGGCCCGCTTGGACTCCTCCTTGGTGACCCTCTTGATCCATGCTTCCGGCAGCATGGAGAGCAGGCGAGCCTGCTCGTCACCCTCGTTCCAATCCTCCACGTTGCGGCGGAAGAGGGTGTATTTCCCTCAGAAGTCTCGCCAATCTCGTAGGCGGATCTCCCGTCCATCATGCTCAAGCTTGATGGACTTCCAGCGCTTGGCAGCCACCTGCGGAGCGTCCACCCGCTCCTGCTCGTTGAGCCACTTCTTGGCTTCCTTGAGGGTCTTGATTCTCCCCTCCTTGGTCGCCGCGAAGTATAGCTCGCCGAGCACTTCCGGGAGGCGGTACCTGAACCGTCTGAAGACGTATCTCTCCGCATCCGCGGGAGGCAGGTCTTCAGTGACGGTCAGCCCCCAATCGTCCAGCTTCTCCAAGAAGCGGTCGAGGTTGAGGGGGTTGCCATCGTACATGGGGGGCTTGATGTCCTTCAAGTCTTCCCACACGGCGGCATCCGCGGCCTTAGAGACTATGAACGCCGGCCGCGAGGTCGACCGAGGTTCCCATCGGCCTCGCCCACGGACTCCCACGGCCGCCACGTGCATCTCCTCCATGGAATCCCTGTGGCTACGCCGCGGTTCCTCCATGTACGCTGAACCTAGATGTTCACGCCGTACTCCTTCCATGTACGCATCCTCATCACGGCGCCGGCGGCTGCGTTCAACGGCCTTCCGTCGTACACCACGCGGCGGGCTGATGTCGAACTCCTCCAGGTCCAGGTCCAGATCCTCACCTTTGCCGACATCCCACTCCACGTCTCCTCTGGGGACATCGTCCCTGAGTCCACCATAACGTCCACCAGCGATGGGGATTGGCTCCGGGGCTGGTGCGGGGCGTCGGGGGCGTACCGGTGTCCGCGGTGGGGCACGGCGGTTGCGGTACTCCGCGCTGAGCCACTCATCACGCCAATCCGCACTGCCACTGCCGGGCGGCACGCGCTCGTTGCGGCCGCCCGCGCTGTGGTGAGAGGGGGCGGTGAGAGAGGGGGCACTGGCGCTGGGGCGACTCCTGGGGGCTCCGCCGGGGGCGTGGGGTCTGCCTGGACCTGGTCCGGGTCCCCAGCTGCCGTCCGACGAGCCAGACTCCAGGGGTGGGCGGTCGCTGCCGACGCTCCCACGGGCTTCCAGCGCGTCCAGCCTCTGCTGCAGGCCGCTGATGACCGTGTTCAGCTGTCTGATCTCGGCCCTGGCGATGTCCAGCTCTGTCTGCGCGCGCGCGGCGACCTTGGAGATGCGAGTCATCTCGCCCTTGCCCGTGTCTACCTCGCACTCGAGGGAAAAGACCCTCCTGCGGAGGTAGACAATCCACCGCCAGGTGGTATCCGGGTCGCCCTTCCCTGGTGGGTCGTCGGGGTCCCCAGGGGGTCCTCCAGGAGGGCCTCCGCCGGGTCCGCCCGGTCCAGGGGGTCCTCCTCCGCCCGGTGGTCCGCCTCCAGGGGGTCCACTTGGTGGGCGTCCTCCAGGGGGTCCTGATGGTCCTCCGCCCGGGGGGTCCCGGTGGGCCTCCGCCGGGTCGCCTCGGTGGGTCCGAGGATGGGCGCTTCCTCGTGATGCCGAACTCCATGTCGTCATCCTCGTCCATGTCGCCCCACCTGGGCGTCTCGGTCTCGGAAGACTCCGAGCTCCGGTAGGGAGAAGGGAGATCCTCATCCTCACCTTCCGGTTCCATGGGGACGTCTCCGCCGCCTCCGCCCGTCCAAGCCACCACTTGGCGATGGCGGCGGCCTCGTTCACCCCCGTCACTGGCGGTGAAGAAGGGGTCACTGTCGTGGGGGTGTCCACCCGCTGGCCTCCGCGGCCCCTCGGGGGTCTTCCCCTTGGCCTTCCTCTGTCGATGGGCAGTGGGGTCACTGCTCCCACTGCTGCCCGTGTCGGCCTCGTCCAGCGTCATCTTGGAGGAGGCGTCCCCTTCGAAAAGCTTTCGAAGGGTCTCCACTCGTGATCCTCCCGGGGGAGTCTCGCGGCGGAGTTTGGCCTCTGCCTCCTCCATTGCGGCGGCCGTGGCTGCGGCAGCTCGCGCTTCAGCTTCCTCCCGGGCACGAGCCGCTTCGGCTTCCCGGGCCCGCTGCAGCCGCGCCTTCTGCGCTTCCAACGCCGCCAGCTCCGCCTCCGTCTTGGCCTTCTCCTCAGCGACCTTCCGTCGCGCGGCCTCGATGGCGTCCTTCTTGGTGGCGTCCGCCTGGGCCTTTGCCGTCGCATCGGCGTGGGCCCTTTCCTCCGCCTCCTTCTTTGCCCTCTCTTGGGCAAGCGCCTCTTCCAGCGCCTTCACCTCGGCCTCCCTGCAGGCAATGGCCTCCTGCGTCCGGCGGGCTTCCTCGTCGGTTGCCCTGATCCGGGCAGCCACTGCCTCATGGGCGGCCGCAGCCGTGCGACCGGCCGCGATGGCTGCCACTTTCGAGGCGTGGTAGTCCATGCCTCTGCCCCACTCGGTGGCCTCCTCATGGGCGATGCCGACGGCGCCCTCCACGGCGGCGTTCCGCTGCGTGGCCCGTTGCCGGGCAACCCGAAGGTTGCAGGGCACCCCACAGACGCGCTCACAGGCGCGCGCCACGTCCCTTTGGGCGGGAGCGGCGCTGCTGCTGGAGCTGGCCTGGTCGGCCGGCATCCTCCCGCGGTGGGCCGACTCCACGTCGCTGCTGGGGCCTGCTGGGGCCTGCTGGGGCCTCAGGAGCAGCCTACGGGGCTTGGCCTTGGTCTGCATGGCGACTTCCATGAAGTCACCAAGGGTGGGGTGGCCGGGGTGGTGACCACCATTGGCCCGTTGGGGACTGGGGGCTGGGGTTCCGCCCTTGGCGCCTTGGGCGGCTTCGGCGGCCAGGGACTCCTGGTACTCCCGCCACTTCCGGTCCCGCTTCCTGTCCCCGGCGGACCGGTTCTCCTTCCCCGGAGAGGCGCTGCTGCTGCCCTGCAGCCTGCGCTCGCTCCCCGGGTCCGGGAAGTTCTTCTCGATCATGTCCCACATGGAGACATTGATTGAGGCGCCCGACGGGTACTCGTTGGAGTCCTCGTCCTCCTCAATCCCGTCGGGGCGCAGCCCTTCGCCGGGCCTGTCCGGCCGGGTCCAGGTCCTCCAGCGCTTGCGGCGGAAGCGGTACTCGTACCCTTCTGCCCGCAGCCACTCCTCCACTGCCCGCAGGCGGTCCTCCCCCATGTCCTCGCGGAGCTCGAAGCTCCCGGGCATGCCGCCTTCGCACTCGGGGTGGCTGTGGCGGTAGTGCTGGTCCCAAACCAACCCACGCAGCAGGCGTGCCGCATGGGGGTGGGGCCGCGGCCACGTCCTGCCCGCTTCCTGCCAGTTCACCATGGCAGCGGGGGGCGTAGTTGGTCTTGAGGTCCTTGGTGGTCACTCGTTGCGCTCAACGAACTGGTTCTGGTGGTGTTTGTTGAGGCGGGTGATGCAGCACTGGACTGGGTGTGCGGCTGGTGCTGGTCAGCCGGTGGTTGTGGAGGTGGTTGACGCGGCCTTGCTGGTCGGCCGATGGGACTCGCTGATGAAGGAGTCCTGGTCTGTCCACTTCCTTCACGGTGGCGGCGCGGTCAGGGTGATGCTTTGGAGGGCGCTGCGGGCTCCGTGACGAACTCGGCGCTGTCGCTGGGCGGCGCTGCGAGCCGCTGCGCTGCGCTGCTAGCTGCTGCGCTGCGCTGCGAGCTGCGAGCTGCAAGCTGCTGCGCCGCGCTGCTCGGGGTTGGTGGCCCCGAGTGGCACGCGAGTGCTGGGTAACCCCGCGGCGGTGAAACGCTTTTGACGCGTTCCCGTGGGGGGCCGGCCACGGGACGCTGCGGTGGACACGTGCAAGTGAGCAGGCAGGCAAAGCACTACGCTCACAGGGGCATCAATGCGCTCATGTCATGTGACAAAGCGTTTCAGGATCCTTGCCACTCTGCAACAAGGGAACGAAAGTATGTACAGCAACACATCAGGATATGTACACATGGGGTTAAGACTCGACTGGGGTAAGGGCATCACAGGACAATGGACACTCAGTCCTAACTCATATCCCAATCCCAGGTCCGACCCTCTCAGTGGCTGGTGGGGGCGGGGGCTCAAACACAACCCATGCCCTGCTCAGTCCGGACCCTGAAACCCTGCCAGAAGGGGAGGTGTCCCGCCCAGCCACAGGCGAGTTCCTGGGAATCAAGGGGCTCCAAGGCCAACCGACAGTGGCTCCCTATGCTTTTCTAACGGCAGGTTCCAACTCCTCTCTGAGCCGGAGATATGGCCCCGCCATTATCCCTCAGGAGTTGGTAGCTGAAAATGGGCTGTTTCAGCCCAAACTGATATTAGCTTGAAAAACTCCAAAGTTGACCTCTCGTCCGGACCCGCCAGAGGTAGGGACGAGGCAACTGACCCTATGCCCCTCGAGTACGAACTCTCTGGAGCCCTCACCCAACCTGGTTCCCTTTGAGGTCCCGGCATCAGGGCAACACGGATGAGTCAAGTGGGGTCATGATGCCAAAATCACCAAAATTGGCGTCATTTCCACGCGTGGCTCGCCCAGCCAAGGTAAGGCCAATGGCTCGGGGGGTAGTAGGCCGGACCTAGGACTCCTATCTGAGTGTACAACTTGAAATTAGGTCCAGGCTCCCTGTGGCCATAGAGAAATGGGGCCGCCAATTGACCACACGGAAGCGGGAAATTGGGGTCCCAAAATGGGGTCATTTTGGCTGCTCGAAATGAGCCAAAATTTGGGGTGCTCCCAACAGTATATCTCCACGCCGGCTTGGAGATCCGATCTGCCATTCCATACGCGATCCACCAGGAGTCCAACAGAGACTCCCATGTCCTTGACCCTCAAAGGTCTCCATGCCACTTGGCGTGGTGACGATCCCAATTGGGTCCACAAATGCCAAAATGGTAAAATTGCCCACACTCACTTTGGCCTAGCGCCTTAACGAAGGTTGCTCCGCTTCGCCCACGTGGTGTGTGAACCACAGGGACCATTATGCATAACACCCATGTCATATATGGTCCATTGGTCCATGCGCCCGGCGTGCACGGGTGGGCTGAACATAGTGCACGGCGGGCAACAAAAGTGGAAAATTGCTCAAAATGGCCAAAAATGCGCACACTCATGGTTGGGGCAAATGAGGCACATGCCCGATTCGGACCGGAGTGTGCCATAGGGTTGGTATCAAGTCATATGTGTCCAACATATCTTTTGGGCGTCGCCCAACTCCTCCGGTATTGGGAATGGCAGGGTCGCCAAGTGAGCCCGTGATTTGGGATAGTCCCAAATCGCCAACATGGCAGCCACGGTATGCCAAGCCCAAGAGGAGTTATTCGCCGGGTCCAAGATATGTTGGGCACCGAAGTATGTACCCTCATCACATACTTGAGTCATTATGTCAATTGGGCGCAACGTTGAGATACCCGGTCGCCACTTGACATCATGACGGGCCAAAAACGGCAAAATTGGCACAAAGACACACAAAAGTGCATTGAACGGTTCACAATTATATTATAATATCTTCGGCTTGGATCTTGCAATCAACTTATCCTTCTAAACACAATGACTTGACACCAATGACCTTCGATTCCACATATGTGCTCCACTTGGGGCGCCTTGAAAGGTCACGAGCGCTACTTCCCAAGTGGGCACATGAAATTATGGAAAATTGCAAAATACACACCTTGCTCCCAACGCATCGCTTCGGGATCACCACACAAGCTTCCCTTCACGAAGGTTAGGCTTGCAATTGATCGTAGGGAGTATGGAGAAGGGGCTTGCACAATATGAGGTCCATTGGCGGGTTTGGCTTGGAGCGATGGACCCGCCAAATGGGCACGCAACACAACACAAGGCACATACTCCATATTGCCCAAAAAGGTAGCTCCCCCCACAATATGTCATGCCCCTCCAAGGGCATAACTTTGTGTCAATCGCTCATAGGAACTCAAGGAGAGTTCCTATGCAACACCAACACTTGCGCGCTACACTCGAAAGTTATCTTAACGCACGCAATATCATGGCCCGAGAGTTGTAACGCAAACTCTACCCTCTTGACCATGATCCATTACACTAGCGCGCACGTGTGGAGACGCAAGGCATATAATGCTTCCTAAATTACGTCGGGAGTATTGTGAATACATCCCACGTTTCCTTATTGTCATTCCTCGCAAGCAACACGAGATATGACCTTCACAAGTGGCCTCACGAATCAACTTTGTTTTGCCCATATCTTTAAGACAAATGGAGGGCAAGATAAAAGGAAAGTTGATTCGTGCATAGGGAAGCACGTAGGTCCACTCAAAAGAGGTCAAATCAAGTGCGGGGATGTCGAAGTCGAAAATCCGATTTCGACATCCTGAAAAATTCGGATTAAGGTTGCGAGTGTAGAATGTGAAAATTGCGACTGCATCAACGCAATTCCTGAAGACTTTAGAGCTTTCGTCACGGATAGCGTTAAAATTTCCATTATAAACAGTTAAACTGGCGGTTACGGTAAAGTCGCGATCCAACCGCCAGCAGTCAAAACAGTGAATATCAGAACGGAAGCGTAAAAATTGACGGAAACAATATGGAAATAAAACCCTGTTGATTCCTGATATTCTGATATACAAATCTCCGCTGGCGGTGCATCGGTTGCCGATGCGGGGCTTTACGGCACGGAACACGCTCCCGCCGGGCTCGCACCGGGCGTCAACGGGCGCCTTCCGTACATGGGATTAGTGGACCGGAGACCGAGCTTCCCTTCCGTACTTGGGGTTAGTGGACCGGAGACCGGTCTTCCCTTCCGTACTTGGGGTTAGTGGACCGGAGACCGGTTGTATGCCGTAACCTAGCCATGGGGTTCTGGGTACCGCTTCAGTCCACGCCAAGCATCAGGACCTGGCCCATAAGAACTGTCCAAGTACAAATGGGCAGCATGGCCCACCCTATATGTGAACCACCTTACCGAGCTCCACAACATCTCAGTGGCGCATCTGGGTCCCAAGGAGATCCAGATCGCAGAAGGGCGGAAGAAAATAAAGTCCTTACCACCGAGGCCTTAGCGGCCCACGGTGGAGACAGCCTGCATCATCTCCACAGGCGTGTAGCAGCCTCAGTCTCCCGATCCGCCTCTCCGGCTTCATCCTCAACAGCGATCGGAGGCCCTGAGGAATACGAGGAGCTGAGGAAGAAAATGGATGAATACATCCTCGATGAGGAGTACTACAAATCCATTCGTGGAGAAGATGGGGAGGAGCCATTGGCAGTACACGGATCCAGACCACGTACAGACCTAGTGTCCTACACGCACTCTGGCCCGCCGTCCGACAGAGCCGAGACAGCATCCCTGCCAAGACGACCGGGACCCGAGTATCCAAGAGCATGTTGTCCAACCCCAAGGGCTCCCGAAGTGGGCCCGACTTGAGTTGAGGAGCAACATCGTCCAAGGCCAACCTACGGTGCCCTGGATCATACGGCCGAACTGCTGGCCAAACTTTTGTCTGGATCAGAAGATCCAGATGTGACTGTCCTATCGGAGGCCATTAAGGCGAAACTGGGTATTGCAGAACCCTTACCCAAGCCAGAGTTATCCTCCCCCTCTCCGGGACTGAGTACCCTGGCCGAAGATCTTAAGAGATCAAGGGTTTCAAGGCTGTTGCCTAAGGTCACCGGCCCCAGCCCCTTTCACCGCCGTGCCAGGACAGTGCCCGTGGCTGAACTACAGGACGTGCCTGTGACAGAGACTGAGAAAAGAGGGCTGTCAGCCCTGGCACCTCTCGCCGGCGTATCACCTTCTGGCCGAACTCCGGGGGGTGGGAAGACGGGCAGACCTATTGCCCAGGCGAACATCCAGCTAGAACTGCCGGAGTTCGACGCCCAAAATTTGCCCGAATGGGCAGAAGAATTTGCTGAGTTTCTTTTGCTGACTGGCCAATCCCATGTGGATGTGGCCACCAAATGCTCACTGCTGAAACGCTCATGCAAAAAGAAATTTTTGCAAAAACAGGTGAAACAGATTGAGAAAACCTGTTCCACCTGGGCAGAGGTAGTCCAGAGGTTAAAGAAAACGTTCCCAGTCTATGAGACTGACCTCAGTGTGCGCACACAGATAGAGGAGCAACCACCCACGGCCCTGGAGGACATGCTGCATGACCTCTGGCATGCGAAGCAACAACTGGCGACCCTCCTCCACAGCGACACCCCCCAAACCCGCCGCCAGATACACCACTGCAGGACACGGATAGCCCACATCAGGGCAGACCTGCAGCGGTGGCACATCCACAGGCAACAGCGCATCGCCCAGGAACACGAACGGTATGCGCAACATGAACTCCCCTACAAGGCCATCCGCCACCTCAACGACGCCATGACCGACACCGGCCACCGCACCATCACCACGGTCCGGCAGGAGGACGGCTCCCTCACCAACGACCCAGCCACAGTGCTCCAAGCCACCCAAGACAGCTTCCTCCGGCAACACACCCCCACCCAAGACACACTGGATGCAGACACCCAGGCCAAAATCGACCGCCTCCCTCAGGTCTTCAACCACGCCCAGAGGAGGCAACTGGAAAAACGCCCCTTCACCATCCACGAAGTCCGGAAGGCCATCCACAGTCTCCGGCAACACAAAACCCCAGGCTACGACGGCCTCCCTGCAGAGGCATACTACCACCTCCCCGCCCACCTCCTCCGCATCCTCGCCCACCGCCTCTGGGACATCGTCACGGGGCGGACCCCCCTGCCACCAGACTGGGCAAACGTTGTCCGCCCCCTCTACAAAAAAGGGGACTGGGCAAACCCGGACAACTGGCGCCCCATAGTCTGTGCGGTCACGGAGGTCAAAATCGTCTGGACCATCTCCCTGCGCCGCATCCGCCCCCACCTGGACCCCCACATACCAGCAAGCCTCTGGGGGGCCATCCGAGGCCGGTCCCCACACGAGGCCATCTTCCTCCAGGACACCATCGCAGACATGGACCCGGTGGACCTCATCATCGCCTCCCTCGACGTCAAAGGAGCCTTCCCGAACACCCCCTGGCTCCTTCTAGAAGCGGTGTGGAAACGCCTAGGCCTCCCCTTCTACAACTTCACCTCCGGCTACATCCGCACCCGCAAATACACGGTCCGCACTGGAGCAGGCCTCACCCCCTTCCTGGAGCCAGGCAGCGGGGTCCCCCAAGGGGGAGCAGAGGGCCCCTTCCTGTACCTTCTAGTGACGCTCCCCCTGGCCCTCGCAATCGAGCAGCATTACCCGGCCTACGCACCCTACCCCCTCCTCTCCCCCCTGGTGGGCTTCGCGGATGACACCAACCTCACGGTCGCGCACACCCCACACGAACCCCATGCCCCGGACCCCGAGCCAACGGTCACCCAACAGGCGAATGACTTACGACGTGACCGTCTCCTACCTCTCCCACAACAACCTCATCGTCCACCCCACAAAGTCAGTGGCCATGATCAAGGGGTCTGCCACACCTCCCACACTAGGGCCGCAAGGGCCCCCCATGCAAGTCGTTACAACCACCACCCACCTGGGTGTTATCCAGGCCGCCAACCCTGAGGACGCAACCCTCCCTCCCAATTTGCAATCACACCTCGCCCATCTCCCCAGATATGCGTCCCCGACCACCAAGGCCCGCTCCCTGTCCCACCAGAGCCTGGCGTACTACCTCACCGGGGTCTTGAACGCCTCCATAGGCTTCCAAGCGCTCCACCTGAAACACCCCACCACCGCCCTCCAGCCGGCCACACGCGCCGTGACCAAGCCATGGGCAGCACACGGGGGCTGGCCCACCTCCATACCCACCCGTGCCATCCCAGCGGCATGGCCCCACTATGGGGACGCCATAGGGGACGAGGTGAAAGCGGCCTACACCAGGCACACCGCCCTCCTCCTTCACCGCATGACCCACAACCACTCAGCGGAGGTCCACGAGGTCACCGCAATCCGCCTCCAAGCCGCACAACGGGCCCGCAACACATGCCCGCGCTGGGTGGTCCACCAGACGGGCATGCCCACCAACATGAACACACGCCTGTGGAACCACCTGCAGCTTCTCCTCCCATCCCCACACCACGCCATACTTACCAACCACACGTGCCCAGAGGAAAGGCCACTAGCGGTCCTCTGCGGGGACCTCCACCATCACCCCAAGGGCACCATCCACAGCATAGACCTTGTCGGGGCCTCCATCACCGTAGTATACGTCACCCTCCCCCAAATGCGGGTCCTGCACCACAGCGGGGCACACCACACCCCTTTCTACAGCTTCCCGAATGGCCACAATACCGCCTCTTCCACCAGTACCTCACGCAAACGGCACGAGCAGCGGGACACACTCTACCGGGAAGCAAAGACATGCACACGGCCTACCGAGAATTCACAAAGCAACACCCCCGACCCATCCCAGCGACACCGGCCTACGCACCCACCGGATCGAAACACGAACCCGTCCCCCCGGTGACGGGCCCAGTCCTACCACTAACCCTACTACTGGCCCCGAATGAAGCCAAACCCACGCAGACCACCGTCATCAACCATTGGGCAAAATGGCGCATACCGAAACACCACATGACCGCCTGAGACCTACCACGGGTCCCCCAAGATTCCCAGAGCATGCCACACACATGTTGGGCCTGTGACCCCGAGGCACCAACCACACCATGGCCCGTACTACACCTCATAGCACGCCACCACACCCACCCCACAACCCACCTACCACCACAGGCCTACGCATGGGTAGCCCCATGGTTCCACCGCACCGACACTAACCCCACGGTAGCATGGAACCCCGACCACGCGCCCAAATGGCTCTTCACCACTACACCCACATGGCCCCGCCCCGACCCGGCAGGAGTCGCCATCCGTTACAGCATGTACGAGCCAGGCAGAACGGGCAAGCACGAGCACCCCTACTATCCGCTCCACCACTCCTGCCACACACCGGAGCACCGAACACAAACCCTCACATGCCACGACCTAAACCCCGACACAGCCTATATCCTCCACTACATCTACTCCTACCTCACACAAGGACAGCCGGAGCAGGGACTCATAGCCCTGTCCCCCCAAGCAAAACACATCATCTCCAAAGGAATAGGGGTGTACGCAACCCCCATCCTGCAGCCCACAACCCCAGTAGCCCACCTCGCCACGGGCCTTGCCATATACGCCTACCTGCCCATGAACCCATGCCGCCTCCCACAACCATCACCGGCGGACCGGCTCTTCTTCACCGACGCCTCAGGCAAATCCGCCCTCACGCCCATCACCGGGGGGGCCACCCTGTAGCTAACCCACACCGGGGGATACTACCACATGGACCACAACACGGGCCACACCACCTATGGGGCCTCCTCCCACGAGGAGCTAGGGGCCATGGCCGACGCCATCACCGAGATCGCGGCCCACCTACCCGCCCACTCCCCGCACATCGTCAGGGTCTGGTTCGTGGTAGACGCCACCGTCCACACACGTGCTACTCCGCATAGCAAGGCAACCACTTCACAAAGCCACCGCGACGAGCCTCGGCACCCAGGCACTGCTGCTCTGGAAAGCCCTTCGCAGCCTTCCCCCGTACGTCCAACTCCACATCGTGAAACAAGAGTCCGACAGACACCAATACGGAAATGGTAAGGTCGACAACCAGGCAGTACACCAGCGCACAACACACCTACCAGCCCTCCAGATCCCTGATCTCGGCCGCAACCACACACACCTCCAACACGTGCCCCCTGTACCCGAGCCCCATCAGACCTCGGACTGGGTACCAGAGGACGCCCCCTATTCCTCCCACGACAGAGCATACCACTACCCCAACCCCATCCAACATCTCGCCCGCGTGCTCGGCGACGCAGACAGCCGGGCGCACATCCAGGAGCTCCAGGACAGACTGCAATCCCCCCTCTACCACTCAGCGCTGCGCCCAGCAAACGTCCCAGCCCACCTCCAAAAACGACGCATCCAGCTCCTCAGGGAGCAACTGCCATTCCTCACCAGGGTTGCCAGATGGCTCGCCCGCAAGCACATCCACGTCCCCGACGAACACACCCGTTGCCCGTGCGACCACACCACCCCGGAGGACTGGGAATACTTCAAGAAATGCCCCCTCCATACAGGCAGGGACACGCTGGTGGGCTGGTCCCCGGCGCAAACCCTGCGACAACACGAAGGATGGCCAAGCCACAGCCACGCACACCAGGCCACCGAACACCTCTTCCGAAACCCCCTGATCAAAGAAGCCACCATGAGAGGAACGGTGACACAGGCCCTGCACCAACACCTCACCAAACAGACGAAAAGCCCCATGGAGGCAGCAGCACACCTCCAGCTAGAGGCAGTCCGCAGAGCAGCGGCCCAAATGGTACACCGCAAACACCTCCTGTTAACACACGCGGAGCAACTCACCGACTCCACCGCCAGGGAACACATGCAGCGTCTCATCCATTACCATGCCGTGCATGACCCAGACGTCCACTAACCCACTCCGCGCCCCGCACGCGCCCCCCATCTCCATCCACAGGTCTCCAAGACACCACCACAGCGCCCGGAGACCCATCTCACACCCAAGAAGCCACCCGGCACCGCCCAGTCCGGCCGAGCCAAACCAGGGCCAACCATGCATCGACGTAGACGCGCAAGACCCCGGCAGCCCATCCAGCCCACCCCCCCCGGACCCGGGGCACCCCCCCCTCACACCGGCCACCATCCGCGACCCCGACCTCCTCCGAACAACCCTCCAAGACAGGGCCCCGACCACCCCCCTGGGCTGGTACCGCCTACAGGAGGACTGGACCAAGCTCACCGTCAAAGCCCTCCGGGACCTGACGACCCCAGGCAGCGGCCTCCACGAGACCATCGTAGACCTCGTACTCTGGCGAGCCCGCAAACACACCCAGGCCCAGCACGTCTGGATCCCCCCCATCGAGTGGAGCCAGGCCCTGACGCACAACACCGGCATCAACGTCACGCGTCGAGGGACCGTACGCCTACGACGGGCCCCAGCGGAGACGGACCACCCAGCGGACCCGAACCGCCCGGAGCAGTGGGAACAGGCCACGGCACCAAACCGCGACACCGCCCTCCGCGCCGCCGGCCTCCGCACCCCAGACGACGACCTCCCCCCCCCACCTACAGACAGTGACCACCCCCTGCCGGAGGTCTGGGTTACAGTCCTCGAGCCCGGCCACTACTACGTGATAGCCGCTACGGCTACGTCCCCCGGCCCGCAGTGGCTCATCAAAGGGACAGACACCATGTTCGCCCCAGAGACCGCCCCACCAGGGGCGGTAGGGGACCCCGCCACCCAGCACAGGGTCCTCAGGGGCGTCCTCCAGCCAGGGGACAAGCCCCCAGCCCGCGCCCTGGCCCAAATCACCTCAGGGAAGGCGGGCTACCACCTGGGATTGGCCATGCTCTGCCTAACCCACTGGATCCAGCGCCGCTGGCCACCCACGGGGACCGTGCCCTGGGTTTGGGCCATCCCCAACGCCCACACACAAGTCGAGGCGGGCCCGGACACACGACCAAACCCCCCCCCCCAGACCGCAGCAGTCCCTCACCTGCGGGTACCACGCCGTCCACAGGGTCCTCAACCGCGCGGGTCTTAGCCCAAAGCTAGCATACCCCCTTCCCACCACTGACCAAGAGGTCCACCAGATACGCAAGCTCGTCTGCGAAATCCTTGCCGCGGCAGCAGAAGACGGCAAGCTTCTCCTCCAAACCGCCCGGCCTACAACTGCCCACGCAAGCGCGCCTCGGCGAGCGGACACATACACCGACACCGCACACCCCACCGCACAATCCCCGCCCATGCCCCTCCCCTCTCGCTGTTCAACCGGAGACCCACACACGCCCGCCATCGCGCGCACCCCCGGGCCCCGCGACACGGGCCTCCCCCACCTGCCCGAACACCAGCACACGCCCGCCGCACACCCACCCGCCGGACACCCCTCACCAGCCCCCACACTCGACAACCAACACACACCCGCCGAGAGGAGCCACGCGCCCCGCGGCACGCCCACCCCACCCAGTGGCCCGCCGACGCCCCCCGCACACACCGCAGAGGACCCAGGCCCACCCCCCCCGGCCCCTGAATGCAGCCCACGCGAACTGTTCCCCCCCGCGAACGCCAACCCACACAACCTCGCACATTGCAGGACCCGGGCCCAGCCCAGCCCAGAAGGAGAAGGACACAGCCCCGCGCCTCCCTCCCCCGCCGCTGCCGACCAGATCGGCCCGCCGGGCCGCCAGGTCACGACCGGGCCCCCCCAGCCGCCCGCCCCCAACCTACAGCCCGAGGACATGCCCTCCATCCTCCCCGCCGTGGCCGCAGCAGAAGCCACCGCCCACAAGCCCGCCCGCATCACAGCCCAACCCGCGTCCACCACCTCCTCCTCATCCTCAGCCTCGTCCACCTCCTCCACCTCATCCTCCGACCCCCCCCTCACCGCCGCCCTCATCCTCAAGGCCACGGCAAAAGCCAAAGCCGGGGCCGCAAACACCGACCCCCCAACCCCCACACAGGCGACTCGGGCACCCTGGCAACGCACCGGGACGACCCCCGACCCGACATCGGCGCCCTCACACCTCCGGACAGAGGTACTCCTCAACCTGGAACCGGACCCCAACCCCAAACCCGACCCCAAACCCAAGCCGGCGCCCACGCGAGCACACACAACACCACAAACGCAAGGACACAAACCCACCCGACACCACCCCCACCCGGACCCTCACCCAAGCCAGGACACCCCACCCACCGCAACCCGCGCCCCCCTCCCGCCCGCACCCACCACCACCGCAGAGGCGGCCACCCAGCACGACCCCGTCCAAGCCCTCGTCCGCATCCCCGTCACCAAGCGCCCCGTCATCCATCCCCCACAAACCACCACTACCGCCGGCCAAACCGACTGAGGGACGTGGGACCCCTCGACGACCGTCACCGTCAGGCCCGGCCCCCAACCCGCCCCCCCTGCCCACCACATAGTGCAGCCCCGGGGACTGCCCACGATGCCCAGCCCCCCACCCCCACAAGGGGGACCGGAAAACCCACAAGGGGTCAATGGGCCATACCCGCCACACCAACCCCACCACTACCCACACCACCACCACCAGGGGCCCCACCACCACCACTACCAACACCACCCCCACCACTACCACTGCCCACCGCCCTACCCCACCGGGCCACAACCCCCCGTGCACGAACAGCACCAGCGGATGGGATGGCAGCCACCGAGCGCTCCACCCGCATACCCCACCTACCGCCAGGGGCCACCCCCCCCGTACCAGCCAACCCCCCCGTACCAGGAACCGTATCCGTATCCCCCCGGCCACCACGTCCACGCCGAAGGGGCCCATCGGGCCCAACCCCGCCAAGGACAGCCACTCGACCCATACCACCAGCCGCTGCCGCCACCACACCCCTACGTGGCGGATCCATGGACGACGGGGGACCTCCCCCCCCCCCCCCCCCCAGTACCAGGCGGCACCACGCGAAGCCCCCCAGGGGCCGCCGACGCCTCCTGACTGGCCCGACTCGAGCGATGAGGCCCGGTCCCGCAAACAACGGCGCTCCCGCTCCCCCCCCGCACGGCACACTCGCCCATGGCGCCCACAATCCCACCGCGCCTCAACCACCCACTCTCGCCGCTCCCGCTCCCCCAGGTGCCACCACGACCCCCCGAGACCCCGCTCCCGTCGCTCCCGCTCCCCCGGGCACCACCACGAGCGCGACCGCCGCCCCATGTCCACCTCCCCCTCCCCCCACCGGCCATACAAGACCCCCACCCCCAGCCCCCGCCACCACCGCTCCCGCTCCGCCCGACGCAGCCAGGCACGCCACCACCGCCCCACGTCCACCTCCCCCGCCCCCCACACGCCCCGACGAGATCCCCGTTCCCCCCACCGCCCATACCCATCCACCACCCCCAGCGCCCGCCACCACCACTCCCGCTCCCCCGGACGCCACCGAGCGCGCCACCGCCGCCCCATGTCCACCTCCCCCTCCCGTTCCCCCCTCCGCCCGTACCCGTCCTCCACCCCCAGCCTTCGCCACCGCCGCTCCCGCTTCCCCAGGCACCGCCACCCCCGCCACCACCGCAGGTCCACGTCCTCCCCCCGCCGCTCCAGGACCCCGGGCACGGACCCCGCCCCCCCCCAGGCCCCCGCCCACCTCGCCTGGTGGTCTCCCCCCGCTCTGCAGGAGCTCCGCCGCTGGGTGAAGTGGGCCGGGGGAGCGGGAAGGCACGAAGGGGTGCACATGGTGCATACCTTCGAGGAGGTGCGCACCCGCACCCCCGCAAACCCCAACGAGGCCGCCCCAGAGGCCATCATGCCGCGAGCGGCATGGGAGGCCCTCCTCCGCAATGCGGTACAGGGCCTGCGCCCCCCCTACACCCCCCAAGCCCTCTGCCAGTGGCTCCAGGCCACCCAACCCCAGGCCTGGACCATCGGCGCCCCCTCCCCATCCCGCCCCTCCCGCCACCACCACACCAGGAAGGGGCAGGACAAGGGCAAGGGAAGGGCAAGGGGCACCAAGGAGCACTCAGGCAAGAGGGCACGGAGGGGCCCCAAGTGAGGGCAGGCACTCGCAGGGACAGGACGCCGGAAGAGACACCACATGGGGGCAGGAAACCACCCGAGAAACAGGAAGGGGCGGGAGCGGGGACCAAGGCACGGAGGAAAAGGGCACCACGGCAGGCGCCACGACCCACACCCAGGAAGGGCACGCCACGACGGGGGGACCAGCGCCGCCCCAGCCCCACCAAACACGCCACGACACCCGGGGGCGCACCCCCCAACGCACACCACCGAAGCAAGCATCGGACGCCGTGCGGATCACACCAGCGCACACCCACCGGCCACCGGAAACCACACGGAGAATGGAGGGCACACCTACACGGGGAGAACGGGCCACACCCACAGAGGAAGCCGCTGGGAACGCCACCGCACGGCGCACCACCACGCCCTCACCGCCAGGCGACGACCCCGGCTACCACAAGGGCCACCTCACAGGCACCGGAAGAGGACAAAGGCACGGCCGCGACACCCAGGACTAGGGACCGAAACCCCCAGAACACGGGACCAAGGCACAGGCCCCCAGGGAGGGCAACCCCACGGACTGCCACGCGATCGACCTACCCGACCCGCCAGCCCGAGCGGCACGCCCAAGCCCCCACAGCACGGACCCAGCGAGACACCCACACCTAACCGCACCCCCCAGCCACCAGCCAGCCACACTCCGGGCCGCACTCCGCACCACGACACAGGCCAGGCTGACCTCCACTGACCCAGCGCGGCACCACGCGAGACCACAGCACACCGCACCACAGCGCGCCACAGTGCAACGCGCCACAGCACGACGCGACGCGACGCGGCACAGAGCAGCACAACACAACACAACTGACCCTAACCTGAAGGACTAACCGAAGCCAGCCACCGCACACCCTGGAAGCGGCCGCGCCAGCACGCCACACACCAGCACCGCAGGCCACACACGGGGCCACAGCGCGCCTGGCAACAACGGTGGCAGACCACCCAGAAGATTAAAACCGGCACCGCAGAGGGGAAAGGACACGAACCACCCCAGCCACGTAACCCAAAACCACAAGCAGCCGCCTGGCGCAGCCGCCCAGCCGGCAGAGCCAGGACCTAACCCGGCAAGAAGGGGCGCCAAGCCCACCGTGTACATAGCCCACCCGACCCATGGGGCCGGAACGCGGCCAAACAGAACGCAACTGAAAACAGCAGCCCGGAAGACAACACTGAATGCAGGCGAGTGCGTGCACCAGCCCAGGGAAGGCGGAGGGAGGAACAGGCAAGCCCCACACCCCAAAAAAAAAAAAAACGGAGGGGGGAGGGGGAAAAGGCGCGAAAACAGCCGGCAGCCGCCAAACCGCCCGCCAACACCACCAGAGGCGGCCAAACCCCCCCCCCCAGAAGGCACCGAGGACAGGACCCCCAAAGAGGCACAGGGGGACCACCCACCAAAAACCGGCAACACCAAGCCAGGAACAGCGGCCCACCGGGAAAAGGGACACCGAAACAAGCAGGAAAAAAAAAATAAAAGAGAGCCACCAGCCCAGCCCGGAAGAAAGGGGATGGAGGGACAGGGACCACAAGGCCCGGGACAGGAACACCCAAAAAAACAAAAACAAAAAAAGCGCAAAAAAAAAACACACCCCGACAACCCAGCCAAGAAGGGCTGGGCACAGCCGAGACCCGGGCCCAGCACACACGCCCACACCGCAGGGCGGAACCGGAAACGGCGGGGGGCAAGCGGGGCGCCCACGGAACCACACACGTCCCATAAGCAGGCCGACACCGAACCCCAACCACGAACACCACAAACAGCCGACAGTAGAGGGACAACACCACAAACCGTGCCCAAACACACCCACCCAAGACCCCAGCCAGGACTGGCGAGGTTAACAAAACCCACACCCAACCGCCAACCGGACCCAAACACAAACGCCGCACAACAGTAGGAAACCCAGTGCCCACAGCCCGGGCACTGAAGCAGCCCGTGCCATGCAGGTGACCCGGCCAAACGAGATCCGGAGACCGGGGGTAAGGCTGCATCCTAAGGCCTGCGCTGCTTTGGGACTCCAGGCGGAGCGTGCGACACCGAAGCGCCTCGGAACCCTAGTACCAAGAACGTGCATGCATGCCTTGGGAACGGGATACGCCAGGAAGTCCGGTGAACCTCTAGGGTTCCGCCCAAAGGAGGGGACGTGCGCAAGCACGGGGGCACACCCTCCCGGCGAGACAAGCACGTCACGCTGGCGGCGATCAGCCCTCCCGGTGTTGCCCTGGGCCGCTCTGTTGGGGGCCAACAGTCAGGTCTAGCGGGATGTAAGCCGCCTCCCCTCTTCACGCGCGGAGCCTCTTCCTGTTCGTCACAGGGGCGACGCCAGGGGGAACCATGGCGCCCCTCTCCACGACCGAGTGCACCTACCTACCTACCTACCTACCTGATTGAATCTTTGTGTATAAACCTGCATTGTCTATCTGCAGCCCTTCTGTGTTACACTGGATTCCAAAACCATTCATTGATTGGATCCACATCTTGTTCTTGCTCTACATGCTGCTTTGGTTTGGGTTTTCAACTACAAAACCTGCAGGATTTCATCAAAATATCTAGGGCATTATTCAAGGACATCTTTCTGGTAGCAGAGGCAGTCCCTTGTGACCTTTTGAACCGACCCTGCGAAGAACTGCAGCACATAAAACTCAACAACAAGTTCATCATGTCCACGCCAAGCGTCAGGACCTGGCCCATAAGAACTGTCCAAGTACAAATGGGCAGCATGGCCCACCCTATATGTGAACCACCTTACCGAGCTCCACAACATCTCAGTGGCGCATCTGGGTCCCAAGGAGATCCAGATCGCAGAAGGGCGGAAGAAAATAAAGTCCTTACCACCGAGGCCTTAGCGGCCCACGGTGGAGACAGCCTGCATCATCTCCACAGGCGTGTAGCAGCCTCAGTCTCCCGATCCGCCTCTCCGGCTTCATCCTCAACAGCGATCGGAGGCCCTGAGGAATACGAGGAGCTGAGGAAGAAAATGGATGAATACATCCTCCATGAGGGGTACTACAAATCCATTCGTGGAGAAGATGGGGAGGAGCCATTGGCAGTACACATATCCAGACCACGTACAGACCTAGTGTCCTACACGCACTCTGGCCCGCCGTCCGACAGAGCCGAGACAGCATCCCTGCCAAGACGACCGAGACCCGAGTATCCAAGAGCATGTTGTCCAACCCCAAGGGCTCCCGAAGTGGGCCCGACTCGAGTTGAGGAACAACATCGTCCAAGGCCAACCTACGGTGCCCTGGATCATACGGCCGTACTGCTGGCCAAACTTTTGTCTGGATCAGAAGATCCAGATGTGACGGCCCTATCGGAGGCCATTAAGGCGAAACTGGGTATTGCAGAACCCTTACCCAAGCCAGAGTTGTCCTCCCCCTCTCTGGGACTGAGTACCCTGGCCGAAGATCTTAAGAGATCAAGGGTTTCAAGGCTGTTGCCTAAGGTCACCTGCCCGAGCCCCTTTCAACCCCGTGCCAGGACAGTGCCCATGGCTGAACTACAGGACGTGCCTGTGACAGAGACTGAGAAAAGAGGGCTGTCAGCCCGGGCACCTCTCGCCGGCGTATCACCTTCTGGCCGAACTTCGGGGGGTGGGAAGACGGGCAGACCTATTGCCCAGGCAAACATCCAGCTAGAACTGCCGGAGTTCGACGCCAAAAGTCTGCCCGAATGGGCAGAAGAATTTGCTGAGTTTCTTTTGCTGACTGGCCAATCCCATGTGGATGTGGCCGACAAATGCTCACTGCTGAAACGCTCATGCAAAAAGAAATTTTTGCAAAAACAGGTGAAACAGATTGTGAAAACCTGTTCCACCTGGGCAGAGGTAGTCCAGAGGTTGAAGAAAACGTTCCCAGTCTATGAGACTGACCTCAGTGTGCGCACACAGATAGAGGAGCTACCTATGCTCCCTGAGTTTCCTTCCGCTGCGCGAATCTCTGAATACGTGTGCGACTTGGAGTATCTGTTTTCGCGGATGAATGTGGGCTCCTAAGGAGCCACTGAGCCGCACCTGTGGCTCATGAGTAAGATCCCCCAACGTACGTGGGATGATTGCCGCTCTACCTCTGAGAGGAAGAGTCAAACCCACTGGTACGATGAACTGGTGGACCTCCTGATTGAGCTAGCTCTTGAGAGAGAGAATGACTCCCACATGAAGAAATTTCTCAAGAAGCATTTGGGTCGAGGTGGTACCCCTACCCCCGAACGTGGCGAAGGTAAGGGCCTAAAAATCGCACTAACACCAACCAGGGAGGTGGTAAAGGGAGGGGTAACCTACTTGCCATTAATGAGGTTAAACCTGATGCAGGTGCACCCCCTCTGTTCTACTGCAAACCTGTCAATGACAAGGGGGGGCCTTGTCATGCCTCTGACTGCGATCACCGCAGTAGCTGTATGCTGCAGATGAAACGACAGCAGCATACCAAGAATGGGAAACCTGTGACCCATCAGGATCATTTCAGGTGTACCATCACCTGTGGGTATTGTGGCAAACATCGTCACTACGAAGACGAATGTCACATAAAGAAACGCGAGACTGGTAAACTCAAGCGTCAGGAGGCCGAACGCCAGAAGACCCAAACACCCACCAAAAACCCCCAGAATGGGGATAAAGGTGGTAAAGGAGGTGGCAAGGGGGGTGGCAAAAATGGACCCCCTAACCCCCAGAGGCGCTCATCAGCGCCCGTTGCTACACCCACTCCTGCTGCTACACCCGCTCCTGCCGCAGGTGATCCCAAGAAACCCCCCCAAGGGGATAACGCTACCCCTGAGGGGAATAACTCCAAGAAGAGGCGCTTGGCCTGGATGGCCAGGTCCCTCATTGCTGCAGGGCCGGATGTCAAGTTTTCTGATGAGGAGTAGGGGGGCGGCTCCGACGAGGAGGACTTGGTTTTCTGAATCCTCGTGAAAATCAGGGATCAAGTTTTTCGAGCAGTGCTTGACACCGGTGCAACACTTTCCATAGTGGCCCGGCGCCTGCTAAAGACTTTCAAGAAAACTAAGACCGTGGCCATAAGAGTAGGGGATGGGCGTACCATCCATTCCTTGGGGGGGGTCGATGTGACTATATGCCTGGGCGACGAAACCGTGACCCAACACTGCAGAGTGCTGGACACCGACGCCTTTGACATCGTCATTGGTACAGACTTCCTACAGAGAAACCCCAAGGTAAAAATGCTGTCTCTCCAGCGCCCCTATTCTTTGCACTTCGACTTTGGCGTGGGCTATTCTCCGTACCTTTGGAGCTGTCAGGACGAAAAGAGTCTGCGCTGCGCTACGCATCCAAGACTAACTATCGTACTGAAAACTACCAATTGGCCCTTCACGTTCTTGAAAATGGACTGGCGGCCCTTCAGGTAAACCTGGATGAGATCCAGGTGGAATTGTTTGCGAGCCAACAACAGCACATGATGCAGTTGTACTGCTCGAAACAATTGAAGAATGCTTTCCGTTTCTTCTGGAAAGCAATGGGCCTAGCGTATGCTAACCCTCCCTTCTCCCTGCTCGCGAAGGTTCTAACCAAAATCGCTTATGAGGGAGGAAGGGTTGTCATGTGCACCCCTGACTGGGGCTGCTCTGGTGAACATGCTTACTGGCGCCGTATGCTAGATCGAATGACCGTGGGAAGAGTGCAACTCCCCGACGGCCCCATCTATGTGCCTGAGGACTCAGACACAGCTATGCAGGCCCCTGAGTGGGCCAGTTTCCTGTCCATCATCGATGGATCTCTCAATCCTGTACCCCTGTGTGGCCTGGACCACGTGCTACTGAAAGAGGTCATGGCCCAATATCGTGGTCTGACCCTTTCTGATCTCAAAAATCGATCTCCGGAGCACCTATCTGCCACACTTACAGGGTGTGAGTCTCCGGATGACTACCTGGAACCTGCAGCTGTAAAGGAGGATGCTGACGACCAGCTGTCTGAAATCGCCAGCACTATCCCTCCTGTTGATCCCAGATGTGTTGACCTGAAACACAGTGCCTTCCTAGCCCAGCTGTTGCTAGAGGAGGTAGATCTAGAATCAAACCCTGAGCCCGCTTCCCCTGTTGGGAAGCCAGTGCTACACATGCAGCCTACGCACACAGGTAAACCTGTGGCCTGGAGTGCTGATGCTCTGGCTCGGCCTGCTGCTAATAACATGCCATTGTCTGAGCATGACACTCAGGAACTCCGGCGGCTGTTGTACCTGAAGGCCGAAGGTATTGAGCGCCAAGAGCGGCTGTAATACCTCAGACAGACCTGGACATCCTCCATCTGGTCTGAGGAGGACGATGATTCCTATACGCTGCCTGATCCTGAGATACCGCTAGTGTATTCTCTGCACTATGGGCAGCAATGTCCCCCTGAGTGGGACGATGGTTCTGTGCCTGCCGAAACTGCTGATCAGCAGAAAAAGAAAGAACATGGAAAGAGCAACCTCCATGCTGAGGAGGATTTCCTTCAGAAACTAGAGAGTCTTAACCTTGACCCCCGCCTGAAGAAACTGCTGATAACCTATGAGGAGGTGTTCGGCGCCTTGCCGCCTCCCCTCTCTTGTAAAAAACTGGTCCAGATGGACTTGAAACTGAAACCTGAATTTGAAAAGACACGAGTGAGGCGTTGTCCCTATCCCGCTCCACAGGAACAGGTTGAAGAAATCGAGCGCCAGATCCAGGAATGTATTGATGCTGGCCTCGTTGAACAATATAAGCAGGGGGACTACCCCCATCACTGCAGTCCCTGTTTCCTGGTTGCCAAACCAGGGTTGACTGTCCTACGACTGGTTGTAGACTATGGTGAGGTCACCAAGAAAGCCCAGAACCACTCAGGGAGTATTCCTAACATGGAAAATACCCTCGAGCGTATTGCCAAATGCAGGTACAAGACCAAAATGGACACATGCTCTGGTTTCTGGCAGGTGGACCTAATTGCCGCAGCTCAGGAGGTGCTGGCTTTTATAACCCCTAAGGGCCGTGTCTTTAAGTGGAAGGTTATGCCTTTCGGGGTGGCTAATGCCCCAGCGCTCTTCCAGGAGCTTATGAACAAAATTTTGTACATACTGAGGCGCAGGCCTCTAGTACAGGAGTTGATTTCTCGGGGTGCAGAAATGGAGGCTCACATCAACGACGTGAGTTTGGGTACTAATACCAAAGAGGACCATGTCCTTCTCCTCCGTGAATTTTTCATTGTCTATCAAGAAAACCATCTCCGAATCAAACTCGAAAAAGGTGAGTTTCTGAAAGAGGAGATGGAATATTTGGGGTTCGACGTGGGGTATGGTTGGTGGAAACCAGCCGCATCTAAGATGCAGCCCCTACAGGACATGCAGATTCGCGATGACCCTAAGAAGGGTCTACACAACGTGAGGAGTTTTGTGGGCGCCTGTAGTTTCTATCGGCGTCACATCCACAATTTTACTTACTCCTCTGCCCCCCTCACTGACCTAATCAAGAAAACTACTCCCTGGAGGTGGACCGCCAGAGAGGAAGAGTGTTTCCAGGAGTTGAAGAAGAAGATTGCCTCCTCCAACTGCCTGGGAGTACCCCGCCCTGAGGGCGAGATAGTCCTGATCACTGATGCCAGTGATGTAGGCGGGGGTGGAACGATATACCAATGGCAGGAGCTTAACCCAGCTGAACTAACCCACTGCCGTTATCGTACTAGTGGACTGAACCGTGATGGTTCGTTGAAACATGACTATCCTACCAGTGAGTGGCGACTAGTGCCACTGGGACACTGGAAATGGAAATGGAACCAAGCGCGTTCCAATTACAGCACCTATGACCAGGAACTCCTGGCCGGTATGTTGATGCTTTCGTCACAATCCCGACTCCTGGGATCTAACCCTATTGTCTGGTTGTGTGACCAGGAGCCTGTGAAGTCTTTTCAGAAGGGCCCACCACCAGAGAAAGCAAAGCTAAAACGGTGGTGGACTTACCTGAGCCAGTTCAGGCTGACAGTGCATCATATCCCCGGGATAAAGAATGAACTATGTGACTATATATCGCGCAACAACTTCTATGCGCTTATAGGTGAGAGCTCTGAGGCGCTCGCCAGAGAGGCTTTCCAGCGTATGGATGTCCAGCTTGACCTGTCCATGCGCACTGCTGGAATCCTGGAGGGTTGGAGTCTAACCAACTATCAGTCAGAGTGTAAAGAAATTCTCCAAACCCTCAGGACTGGTCTCGAACCCCATGTCATTGACGGGCACAAGTGGTATAAAAACAATCAGTACCTCTTCTACGAGGACCGAATCGTGGTGCCTGAGGCACGACTGGATGGGTGCCTACAGTGGTCCCTTCTCGCTTCTGGTCACACTGGCGCTAACCGCTCAGTGGACTTCTTCCGTGAGTGTTTCTACTCTAGTCTAACCCTGACTGAACTGAGGTCGCGTATGCAGACCATTGTGGATGCTTGTGGCTGTCATGCCAGCAAGCAGAGCGACAGTAGGGATAGGGGCCTGATCTCCAGCTTACCCATACCCTATTGTGCTAACTCTCTTCTCTACGTGGATTTCATCCACGGCCTACCACGCTTCGGCGGCTATGATAGTTGCCTAGTGGTCACCTGTGGCCTATCTCGCTTCACCCGTGTGTTCCCTTGCAATAAGAAAATCACAGGTGAGCAGACTGTGAAAATGTTGTTCGAACAATGGTTCGAACCCTATGGAGCACCTAAGCAGGTGCACTCTGATGAGGATGTACACATCCGCAGTGACACTGGGTGGTACAAAAGAGTGCTAAATGCCCTCAACGTGGAGGTAACCACAGGTGTGCCCTATACCCACAAGTCTAATAGGGTTTAATAACACGTCTAATAATCGCATGGTCCATTCTATCCCTCACCCTGCAAGCACCCTACGTCTTCCAGGTGGACCATGGTGACGGCTCGGAATCTGTACCTCTGGAGCAGTCTGAGCATACGTCTAGCGGCCTGAGGGTATGCAGGAGGGAGCCCTCAACCACGATGGTCGCCTCCAAAACAGAGGACTACCAGCTCCTGGGTGATGTCCTAGACCAAGGACTGAGGGGGTTGCGATACTCCCGGGAAGACCGGAATGTGGAGCTATTCGCCAGCAACAAGCAACATGTCCTGGACCTCTACAGCCACAAGGGAAAAAATTGCTGCTATAAATTTTACTGGCCCTCTTTCGGGATGGCCTACGGGAATCCAAGATTCAGTGAGCTGGGGAAGGTCCTGACCAAGGTGGCCCTGGAACGTTCCCGTATGGTCCTGTGCTCTCCCGATTGGGGAGCCCATGGGGGAAATGAGTACTGGCGTACTCTATTGGACAAGCTGACGCTCACCTCCATCCAGCTGCCGGATGACGCCATCTACGTGCCTCTGGGTCGTAAGATGCCCATCAGGAAACCTGGATCGGGTAGTATCCTAAGCGTGGTGGATGGCAGTCTGGCCCCAGTCTCCTGGGAAGATCTGGACTCTGCTATGGTCCAGGAAATCCAACGTGAGAGCAGCGGCCTCACCCTGGACGTCCTGAAAAATCACCTACGACCTCGAGACGCCGTTGAGACTATTCCTGGGGGAGACGAGTACGTCGTGTCTGACGCTGTTGCCCCCAACTCCCCCTGCCGTGTATCTAATCCTGATGTAGTCTCAGAGTGTGGGCTATCTGAGCTACCCAGCTCTATACACTCTGATGACGAGACTGAGCATGACGCCTTCTTCATGCAGACGTGCGTGGAGGAAGTGGAGAACGCCGAGTACGCCGCCCCACTGAGACCTGTACTCTCCATGAGGGGAGAGGAGCCCCTGGACGAGGAGTTGGACCCCCAAATCCAGGCTAAGAGAGTACGTGGACTCCAAGAGGAGATTGGTGGCGAAAAAGCTATGCTACGCTAGGCCTAAACGCCGCTCATGGCCGTTGAAGCAAGGGTCTATGCCGGATATCTCCGAACGGAAGGAAGACCTAGAACAGAAGATTACCACCTGGCAACGAGAGGTGGACCTGAAGCTCATGGAGAGCGTATGGGGTGCGAGGATGTGTGTGAGGACCCCACAGGAGGATGAACTCTCAGAGGAATGTGTTTGCGAACCCCCTGGAGTGTGCCTATGTTATCATCGACCACCTGACACTGTGGAACGAGACCTTCTCTACGCCTATCAAGGACTGAAGGATACGACCAAGGACGCTGAGCCGGTTGAGGATCACCTCCCTGCTTGCATACACCGAGGGGCAAGCAATCTACACTCTGACGAGGACATGGAGGACAAGATCAAACCCTTGGACCCTAGAGTACAGAAGCTGATCAGGACTTACCTGGAGGTATTCTGAGAACTACCTCCTCCAGTGTCCTGTGACAAGCTGGTACAGATGGACCTCAAGCTGAAGCCCGAGTTCGTGGGTCACAAGATAACAAGGAGACCCTACCCTGCTCCTAAAGAGCAGGCCGATGAGATAGAGCGACAGATACAAGAGTGTATCGACGCTGGCCTGGTCCTGGAGTACAGGGATGGGGACTATCCCCAACACTGCAGCCCCTGTTTCCTGGTGGCTAAGCCTGGGTCAACAGCCAAACGGCTGGTAGTGGACTAAGGAGAGCTGAACAAGAAAACGCTGAACCACTCAGGGTCCATTCCTAACATGGAGTCAACCCTCGAGAAGATAGCCTTCTGTCGCTACAAGACGAAGAGGGACGAGCTCAGTGGATTCTGGCAAGTGGACCTGACGCCCAACACCCAGGTACTCCTGGCCTTCATCACCCCTCAGGGGAGGGTGTTCAAGCGGAAGGTCATGCCCTTTGGCGTGGCCAACGCACCTGCTCTTTTCCAAGAGCTGATGAACAAGATCCTATCCATCCTACGTCGGAGACCCGTGGTGCAAGAACTCATATCCCAGGGCGCCCAAATGGAAGCACACATCCATGATGTATGTGTTATGGCTTCGAACAGCAGCAGCGCAACAGCGCAGCGCAACAGCGCGCAAATTGCAAGTCGCAGTCGCAATCGCGCTGACAGTCTGTGAATAATAAAGAAGCATCGAATGCCAACTGTGAATGAGCGCTGTAAGATACTTCGATCTTTGAACAGGGTTTATGTCTTCGAGATTGTGTTATTATTGGTGCCCCGTCTAAAGATCCTGCGAGGTTTGTTGATTGGGATTTTGGATTTCGGATTTTGAGAAACAAAGAGGCACAGGAGTGCAGTCGAGTTCCCAAGAAACAAACCACAGCAAGTGGTAGCAGAGATGCTTCTTTATTATTCACAGACTGTCAGCGCGATTGCGACTGCGACTTGCGATTTGCGCGCTGTTGCGCTGCGCTGTTGCGCTGCTGCTGTTCGAAGCCATAACACTACCCCCCCGTTGAGACCTCGAAGAGGTCTCACTCACCTGGGCGGGCGTCACAATGTCGAATGAGAGCAGGCCCAGACAGAAAAAAAAAATTTTTGGGCCTCGACATGTGCTGGCTATAGAAGCATAACAGTGGACCAATCCTGGTCGAAACAGTGGACCAATTCTGGTCGAGATCACACACCGAGGTGCAGTCATGGGACACCCGTCGTCAGCGCCTCATTCACACGCCGTGTTCGACTTTGCCACGGCTGCGGCTTTCGGCGGAAGCTGCAGAAGACAACCTCGCCAGGCACACTGCACGGGCGCTGTACCCGCAGCAAGGCTGTGGGCACGTCGAACCATAACATACCATAACATCGAAGCTAGATGCTCAGCAGACCAACAGGCCTGTACATCTGTCAGCTCGACAGGACATATGGAGGCATTCGATACCATTAATGGCATTCAGACTGTCGAATAAGCCATTACTTGGCATCCAGACTGTCGAATCAGCCATTACTTGGCATCCAGACATGTCGAATCAGCAGTCCCTGCCCCACGTGAACGTGTACGAATGATCCACGGGAATTCGACATAGTTCTTGCACTTTTTTCAGTGTCTCGACGCCAGCCATGAACTTGAAGGTGTCATGACCCGTATAGTGTCGACGGATATCACTGTCGAGGGCACGCTTCTGAATCAGGATACCAGATCGATGGTTCAGCAATCGAAGGTTGGGATCACCAGGTCGGTCATCGACGGGGCACTTGTACTGGAATACGAAGACATGTTCACGGGCAAGCGCTCGAAATTGTCCAGGTCCCAGTGTTTGTGCCCTGGTCGAATAGAAGTCCCAGAGGCTCGACGGTTTCCAAATGTCCTCACTCCACAGATCGGCCCGATTGGTGACCTCGAAGGAGTATCCGTCATGTCGACCAGTAGACCACCGATAGGTTTCCTTCGAACCAGTACCAGCGGCCATGCTGTGGTAGAACTGACCAGTTCGCGTATCGACTCGCCACCATGGCGTGTCGGCAATCGAAAGTTGTCGTACGACAATGACGGCGCTGATGTCGTCCTTCTCAGGGCTGAGGGCATATTGGTCGACGATCTCAAGCGTGTCGGTTCGAGAACCTTCTTCTTGGAGTCGACCGAGGTGTTGACGGACATAGTGGCCGTCAGCGAGGGAACTCTGCAGAGCGAATCGAACCGCTTCTGCAGTCACAAGGCTCGAAGCCGTGTCGACAATGACCGCTTCGAGGACTTGGTCTCGGCAGCTGACCTTGCGTTGATGTGCAGCCTTAAAGTCTTCGTGGATCGGCGTGAGGTACTTGAAGAACGGAATGTCGAAGTGGTGCTGATAGGCATTCGACTCCATCGACAAGAACCGGTGATCGAGGGGGTCCGGGTGGAACGGGTCGCTCGCAGGCGAGTCGGTCTTCTCGATCTCCTCCCGTTCGTCAGCATAGACGTCCCTTCGAAACTTGACCGTCCGACGCCAACGTTGTCCATCTTGGTATCCGGCCTCGAAGGGGGACATGAGGTATGTCGAGGTACCCAGGCGTCGAACCAAATCGGGGGCATCCACGAAAGGGAAAAGATTGACATACTGTTCATTCGATGAGTGAAGGGCAGCAACTCGTCGGATTGCCCTATCGAAGTCGTGGTACCCGAGTCGTCCGGGTCCAGTCTGGTAGATCGTCGCCAACTGGACAAGGTCGATGGGGGCGCCTGGTGCGACGGCGTTGTACGCGTAGGGTTCGATCTGTTCTCCGAGTCGAAAGTATTCCTGGAGCTGGACCACAAGGTCCTGTGTTCGATGTGGAGCGCACCCATATCGTTTATACCCAAGTCGAGAGGTGCCTCGAAGGCCGCGCAGTTGGTGTCGGCGAAGAAGCAAATCGACTTTGTACGCAAGGAAGGGGGCTCAATCTTCAAAGAGCCAGTCGTTCGCCTGGCAAACCTTTTGAAGATCACGGATAACTCCCATAATCGAAACGGCAACGGGAGCTTCTCGTCTCATCCTTTCGTGGGTCCAGAAGCGTCGATACTTGAAGATCAGGTCGATCCCATCCGCAACGTTTATCAGGTCGTCGATACCCGAGATCTCTCGATGCATGCGGTTGAGTCGAGCAATTTGACTCGGCAGGGTATGTTCGGTGAGGTCTTGTCGGAATCCATAATCGAGCTCTTCATCATAATGTCGCCATTTCATGAGGGCCGTTCGAAAGTTTTGACAAGCCACTTCGATTTTCGTATACCATTGGTATCCTGGCTTACCACCAAGGTTTCCATGCTCATCGAAAGACGTGTCAGGGGCACTTCGAGCCAATTCGTACGGGAATGGTGCGGTTCGACCCCAACTGTCGATGCAGATGGTCTTGCCCAACTCGACAATGGCGGCATTTGCGTTCGACACGACTTCATATTGTTTCTCGCTCAGGAACGTGTGCGGCTTTCGAAGACCAGCCATGGTACTCGACGCAATAGTGAGTACCGATGGTTCGAGCTTAGTGTACTCCGTCTTCATCGGATCATCTTCATGTGTCCCAAACCGATAGGGTGGCTTCAATCCGAACGTTCCCAAGTGTCGAAGTTCGTCGATGGTCTCGATTTTATGATTGTACTGCGGCATGTTGTAGGGCTGCCATTTCGTCTCCGGCACCGGCACAGAATCGTAGCTGGGTGGTGCTGTCGACCGCGCGGGTTCGTAAGGATATTCTGCTTCGTCGTCGGACTCGAGTGGCCAGGGTTCAGCGTCGTAGTTGTAGTCATCGTCGTGGTAATAGGAGTCGGCGTCGTGGTAGTAGGAGTCGGATTGGTTCGTTCGAGTAGAAGCTTGTGTTTTCGGGGCATTCGAATGCCAGGATTGGTCGACCCAGTCGTCTTCGACTTTCGGCTCTCCGGTACTCGGAACCTCTCTGGATGACCTCGATGTCCAGGTGTTCGGCCTCGATGTCCAAGAACTGTCGACCCATCCGGGCGCTGAACAGAAGAAGGAAGATCAGTCGTCGTACCCCGTGTAGCAAGCAAGATCTTCATCATCAGAATCGAACCAGTCAGGGCTTGAGCACCGCTCTCGAAAGTATTCTGCATCGACCGGGGGAGGGGGCCCGTACAGCTTACAGAGTTCCGGCGGCATGTCGGGTGGAGTCCCTCCCTTCGTCGGTTCCAGAACAGGCAAGCTGGCCAGGGCTATCTCGAGCACTTCCAAGCCTTCGGCGCCTCCTGTTATGATGGTTCGTCCACTGGGCGCTATTCCCGCAAATTTCCCGCGAGGGAACACACCTCCCTTGCCTCCTTTCGACGGGCCTCCTTTTCCTTTCGAGCTCCCAGCATATGCCGACTGGCTGTAGTGCGGCGGTTCGAATGGATCGAGAGGTCGATTCGGACGAGTTGGCGCTGATGCTACCGACAAGCAGCGGCCAGTTGAAGTCGTCCTCGCTGGGGGTTCAATCGCGTCAACGTCGATGACGTTCGACGATGTCGCTCGAGAAGGCGGAGGTCGAGAGGAAGCTCGGGGCGTCCGGGATGTAGTACCATAGGCGGAGGCTCCGGTGTTCGACCCGGAACCTGGCATGAGTTTTTCGAAAAACCACGCTCCAGAGAAGAGTAAGGGTGTTACTCAGTTACTCAGGGTGGAGTCGAAGGAACTCAAGGTACACAGGATCCTCCTCTAGAGCCTTGCTCGACTCCCAAGACCATGTGTCGTCATCCCATTCACAACGGTACAGGAATGTGCGGCGCTTTTTAGATCCCACTCGACGTCTAGCCACAATTTTGACAAGTCGAGGAGATTCTCCAGTTTTGACAGGGGGCATCGGAAACTCCCACACCGGCTGTCCCTCTCGATTGACGTAGGGTTTTATGCTGTCTCGATTGAAAACTCGCAACCCATCAAAGGGGGCAGCGATGTCCAGTTTGACATTCTCGCCCTTGTTCAGTACCTCGAGTATTTTGTAAGGGCCGCACCAGACAACATCGAGTTTCCCTTTATGTCGATATTCAGGCACCAACACCCACCATCGTTCACCGACTTCAGGCACTCGAACGTGTCGGTCCATTTGCAGGACCACATGCATCTGGCGTCGACGTTCCTCGGCAAGCATTGCACGCACAGAATCGAAGGTACGTTCCGCTCGTTGCATGTAATCATTCACGGTCGATGGTTCATGTGCATGAGAAGTGATTCGGGGAAAATCCAATGGAAAATGGGGTGTTCGTCCTTCATCTATCTCGAACGGGGATAGTCGAAGACTATTGGATGTCAGGTTGTTGAACTGGATTTCAGCGAACAGGAGGTCGACATCCCACTCGTTGTTGCCGAAGATGCCGTGTGTACGCAGGCGCTGGAGGATGGACTGATTACTGCGCTCCGCCAGGCCATTGCCTCGAGGGCGGTTGGCCACTGTTTGATGCATCTCAATCTTGAAGCGCTGGGCCAACTCCTTCCACGCCTGAGACTCGAACAGCTTGTCTCGGTCAGAAACAATTTGTCGAGGGCATCCTTTCAATTGAATAACCTCACGTAGGAACACATAGATGAGGTCGTCGGCTGTCATATCCTTGCGACAAGGGATGAACATTCCACGCTTGGAGAATCGGTCGACTGCAGTCATGATGGCATCACGGCCCCTTGTGGTCGGCGGCAATCCCGAAACCCAATCGACGGACACACTGTGCCATTTGGTGTCGGGCACCAGCAAGGGTCTTGGGACTCTGGCGGTGTCGACTCGTCTTGATTTCGCCGCTTGACAGACATCGCAACTTAGTATGTATCGCTCGACATAGTGTCGTAGGTGTGAACATACATAGTCGCGCTTAATCAGGGCCATGGTTCGAAGGACTCCTGAGTGGCCATAGAACTCCGACTCGTGATACATAGCCACAATCGACGTAACCAGCGTTCGGGGGACAAGCACACGTTTGCCCATCATCGACAAATGGAAGAATTTGCCATCATCCAAGGACAACTTGGCATCTCGAAGCTGGTGTCGTGCCGCAGGGCTTCCAATTGCGACTTCGTAGATGTGTTTCGTCCGGGGGTCCTCCCGATAGGCTGTCGCCCACACAGCTGTCGAAGTCAAGTCTTTGCACTGATAATGTCGATGTACTCGGCGGTGTGTACCCTTAAGACTCGAAGGGTACGGCGTGTTCGACCCAACTTTCGGCAAGGGAACCGATTGCAACGTGCCGTCACGATGACGTCGACAGCGAATCAGTTCCGCCATGCTCGGTGCGTATCGAAGTTCATTGCCAAAGGTGACTCGAAGGGGGCGATCCATGCTTACATCGGGGAGGTCGTCGGTGCCAGTAGACGTGCCAGCCTCATTGAGATGCATGTTTGGTTGGTGTGAATTCTCAGCCGTGATCTCGTCCGATGGTGCTGGATCCAGTCTCAGGTCCTCCGGCTCCGCAGTTGTCGCGCTCAACGGTCGCGGCTCCAGGTCCTCCGGCTCGACGGCGGGTTCGGTGTCGAATTGGAGGGCTGGTTCCGCAAGCTCATCTGCGTCAAGTTCCTTCCCCACGGAGCGTCCGCTTCGTAGTGAAACGTACAGGTGGTCGTACGGCTGGGGCCACACCTCGTCATGAGAGAATGTGTCTTCGAGTACATGTAGGAACTCATCGACAGGTTCTCCTTCCGGTGAAGCCCAGTCTTCGACCAGGGGAATTGCGAAAGCCCGTGTACGTGTAGCATTTTCGATCTCCATCAACTGCCGCGAAGTTAAACGAGAGCAGGCATCTGCCGCAGGGTTCTCGAGGCCCGGCACGTACCACAACGTCAGGTTGTATTCCTCGAGGAATTGGGACCATCGTGCTTGCCGTGGTGTCAGCGGTCGAGGACAGGTCTTGAGATATCGAAGACTTTCGTGGTCAGTGTGCACGTGCACCTGCTGCGGTCCTCGAAGTAGGTGAAACCATTGTTTCAAGGCTAATACGATGGCCAACAACTCCTGTTCTCGAATCGGGTATCGAGTTTCGGCAGGCTGCATGTTCCGCGACATGAAGGCAATAGGTCGAAGATGTCCCTTGTACTTCCCATGCGCACATCGTTGCGCCAGCGTAGCACCCACGCAGTCTTTCGAAGCGTCTGTGTACAGGTGATACGGCTGTCGGGGGTCGATAGCACTGAGATGTGTCGCGCTGATCATCGCCTGCTTCAGCTTGTCGAAGGAAGCTTGGTGGACGGCTGTCCATTCCCACTCGAAGTCTGCCTGAAACATTGCAGTCAGAGGGGCTGCGACAGCTTGGAACCCTTCGACAAGCTGCTGGTAAAATCCACACAATCCAATGAACTGTCGAACTTCATGAACCGTAGTTGGTGGAGGCCAACCTCGAATGACCTTGATCTTTTCGGGGTCCATGTGTACTCCATCTTGGTCGATGATGTATCCGCAGAAGGGCACTCGACTCTGAAAGAATGTGGATTTATCGATGCAGGAGAAGAGCTGGTGCTCACGGAGTAGGTCATGTACCAGGTCGAGGTGTCGTTGGTGTTCGTCCGCATCCTTCGAGAAGACAAGGATGTCGTCAATGTACACCCATACAAAGATCCCCAAGTGGTCTCGCAGGACATCATTCACGACGCGTTGGAACGTCGATGGTGCATTACAGAGGCCAAAGGGCATAACAACCCACTCCAAGGCGCCAAATTGTGTGTTGAAGGCGGTTTTCTCGATATCTTCGTCTTGAATTCGGATCTGGTGGAACCCACTAACAAGGTCAATCTTTGAGAATACG
Organism: Eutreptiella sp. 'Long Island Sound 2002'; assembly: GCA_964036045.1. Lineage (NCBI taxonomy): Eukaryota > Euglenozoa > Euglenophyceae > Eutreptiales > Eutreptiaceae > Eutreptiella > Eutreptiella sp. 'Long Island Sound 2002'. Next base: position 58,441,186 of record OZ038381.1, read on the forward strand.
GTGGAACCCCCCAGTGTACTCAAGATGGATTGGATCGATGGCAAAGGATATCGATCTCGTACAGTTCGTGTATTCAACGCTCGGTAGTCGACGCACATACGCCATTTACCATTCGCTTTCTTCACCAGTAGGCAACCCGCTCCGTATGGACTCCAGGATGGTCTGATGCGACCAGATCGATGCAACTTGTCCAATTGTCGTCGAAGTTCATCTAGTTGGCTCAGATCCATTTTGTAAGGGTGTACCCACGGTGGATTTTCTTCCAAATCGAGGCGTATTCGATGGTCTCTTCCAGGTCGATGCGGAGGTAGGTCTCCATATTCCGCTTTCTCCCAGTCGTAGAGGTCCGCCCACTTGTGTAATCGACTCGGTAGTTTGCGTCGAACAGGGTCAAGCCCGTCATCATTGTCATCACTGGCTTGCATCTTATACATTTCATCGACCGGCACTGCTGGTCGAGGCATGCAACACAGAAATACTTGATCTCCCGTGACATCAGATCGACGGATCTCTCTTTTGAGTTTCGGCAACGAAATGTACTCAATCTCCATATCGCTGCACTCCTCATCGGTGATACCATCTTCCGTTTCGGACTCATCGTACGTGTCAGTACTGCGCTGAACGTGTGTCGACGAGTGTAGGTCAGGGTGTTCGTTGGCATGTGGGGTAGGACTCCCAACCGGACTCGCTTTCGAGGAACTGGATGAAAGTATCGAAAGAAGGTCCAGCTTTGAAGCTGCTTGAAACTGTAGCTGGGTGGAATGTCGTGATTCGCCAAAAGACAACCGGTACGAAATCGAACCATGTTAGATGTCGGCGTATCGCTCCTTCCAGTTGACAGTTGGATTGTAGCTTCGAAGCCATGGTAGTCCAAGCACTACATCCGGCAAAATCTCCAAGACCTTGAAGTGATGACGAAATACAAGCTCTCCAGCTCGAACATAAGCTCGCGTGTAGTACCGTACTTCGACTTGGACACCTCCTGCTGTCAAGACATGTCCAGGGTTTCTCAGTTTATAGAGGGGAAGTCGCGCCCTCTTTGCTGTTTGCATCGACATAAAGTCACTAGTCGCTCCACAGTCGACCAACAGTTCCACGCTGGAGTCAAAGGAGTCTTCACGACATGCGCAAATGCGCCCTCGAACCGTGAACAGAGAAGCATGCTCAGGTTCGGTTCCTTCGACAGTGACACTTCCAAGCGTCGAATTCTTTTCGGGTTTATTGGTGCTGGTGGTGGTGTTCAGCTCTTCTCGAGGACGTCCGCCACCAGGTCTTCGGAATTGTTTTCTAGGCCGTTGTAGGCCTTTCTCTGCTCTTGGAGCGGGATCGAAACCGTCCCTTGCTGTCTCGACTTTGATCTCGTTTCGGTGTGTTCGACCGTGATTCCCGGCGTTCTCGTCCTCGGGATGGCGGTCGACCTTTTGGACAGTCGCGTGCCAAGTGTCCTTGTTCGCCACAGTTGTAGCAACGTCTGCTTTCTCGACCATCTTGGCGTCCGCCATGTTGACGTCCGAACCGTTCACCAATGTAGGCATGTAACTCTTCTCGAAGCTTGGCAATTGCATCGAGATTCATCGGCTCTGCCACGGTCGAAGCCGTGGGCGCCGCAGCTGGGGTCGGCATCGGTGTGACGTGTGGCGTTGGTATAGGGTTCGATGGAAACGTGGAAGTCGAAGTAGGTGGGACCATCATAGGCAGGGGTCTCGACACTGCAGGACCCAGGGTGTGATCTGATGTCGTTCTCGATGCGTTCTGTACTTCTTTCAGTTGATACCCAGCCGCAATGTAGGCTTCTGCGATGGTCTCTACCAAGGTATCGAATCCAAATGGATTATTAGAACGCCATCTCGAACGGACTTCAACGATGTACTGCCGGCGCACAGCGTCATTCGACAACCCTTCAACAAATCGAGAGCTGACGAGGTAACCCATCTGGAGTTCATTCGTGTTGACCTTCGACTTGATAACGCATGTACGAAATTCTCGAACATAATCTGCATGTCGGGGAAACTCGCTCTCTTTCAAGCTCAACATTCTCGACAAATACACTGGCTCATGGGATATGCAGTCGAAACGCTGGCCTAACACACGCATGAGCTCGAACCAGTCGTCCTGTACAACTTTCGTCAGGCTATGATAGTACTCAGCGGCATCACCATCGAGGAGGAATGACATCGTTGCTGCCTGATCGACGGCTGAGGTGATGTCCGACAAAGTGAAGGCTCGTAATAGATCTTCTTTCCATGTTCGAAATTCTCCACATCCAGGTTTACCCGTGAACCTCCTGACCAGTTTGTTCAGGCGCACGACGCGGCGTCCCAAAATCTCCTGCGAAGGAGCACGTTCAACTACGAACTGGGGTAGTGGTTCGAAGGTAGGCCGCTGTGGGAGTGGTTGTTGTGGAGGGTGAGGTTGGTTCGAATTCGAAGAAGACGGTGGTTGCGGAAACTGTTGTTGTTGTGGTTGCGGAAACTGGATGTTGTTCGGAGGTGGTGGACTCGAAGTTCGTACAAATTCGTTAAGAAGAGCGTAACATTGCGACAATTCAAGTTCTACGCGTCGAAGCTCATTTGCAGCAGCTTGAGTTGCATTTTCCGTCGAGGACTGCAAGGTATCGATGCGCTGGCCAGTTGCTGCTGTAGCACTTGCTGCTGTTGCCTGCAATGCATCGACGCGTTGTTCAGTTGCTGCGGTAGCACTTGCTGCTGTTGCCTGCAATACATCGATGCGTTGTTCCAATTCGATAACTTTGGCTTGAGTATCCGCAAGCTTCTGCGAACAGCTGTGAAGATCACGAGAGAGACATGGAAACCACTCGCTTTCTCCACTAGCGATGCGCTCTGCGATGAACTTCTCTAACGAGGTCAAAAATTCGTGATGCAAGGGTGAATCACTTCGAAACAAACTGTCTCTGATGAAATGCAGCATAGCTGCGGCGTCGAAGGGCCGCTCCATTGTAGATCGAAGTCCAAATCAAGTTGACGGCGTTGCGGCGTCGAAGATTGATCTCGAAGATTGATCCTCCCCGCCACCTAGCTGGCTACCACTTGCTGCGGTTTGTTTCTTGGGAACTCGACTGCACTCCTGTGCCTCTTTGTTTCTCAAAATCCGAAATCCAAAATCCCAATCGACAAACCTCGCAGGATCTTTAGACGGGGCACCAATAATAACACAATCTCGAAGACATAAACCCTGTTCAAAGATCGAAGTATCTTACAGCGCTCATTCACAGTTGGCATTCGATGCTCCTTTATCATTCACAGACTGTCAGCGCGATTGCGACTGCGACTTGCGATTTGCGCGTTGTTGCGCTGCGCTGTTGCGCTGCTGCTGTTCGAAGCCATAACATATGCCTGGGAACGAATACCCAAGAGGACCACCTAATCCTCTTGGGCGAGTTCTTTGCGGTCTGCCAGGAGAACCACACTAGACTCAAGCTGGAGAAGTGTGAGTTCATGCAGGAGACCATGCAGTACCTGGGGTTCGACATTGGCTATGGGTGGTGGACCCCAGCGGCCTCTAAGGCCAAACCCCTGATGGATGCTAAGGTACCACATGAAGACCCCAAGAAAGGACTCCATGATGTACACAGTTTTATTGGGGCTTGCAACTTCTACTGACGCCACATCAAGAATTGCACCTACACCAGCGCCACCCTGACGGACCTCATCAAGAAAACTACCACCTGGCGCTGGGGCCCTCAGGAACAACAAGCGTTTGACGAACTCAAGGACAAGGTGGCCAACGCTAAGTGCCTGGGTGTGCCTAGAGCACAAGGGGAGATTATCCTGGTGACTGACGCCAGCAATGTGGGCGGAGGTGGAACGTTGTTCCAGTGCCACGCAATACAGAAGGAGGAGTTCGACGGCCATTTCCCAATAGGGTACTGATGGACTCAACCGAGACGGTACTCTCAAGCACAGCTACCCTGACGACAAATGGGTCCTGGTTCCACTGGGTCATTGGAACTGGAAATGGAACCAGGCCCGGGGTAACTACTCTACCTATGAGCAGGAACTGCTCGCGGGTATGCTGGTGCTATCCTCTCAGTCCCGACTGTTGGGGAGTAACGCTGTGGTTCGGCTATGCGACCAAGAACCGGTCCGCACCTTCCAGAAGGGACCCCCACCTGAGAAGGCTAAGCTCCGACGCTGGTGGACCTACCTGAGCCAGCTACGGCTCTCAGTACATCAAATCCAGGGCGTCAAAAACGAGTGTGCGGACTAAATCAGCCGCAACAACTTCGACGACATGATTGGTGCCAGGTCTGAGGAGCTAGGCAAGGAGGCGTTCAGCCGTATGGGTGTACACCTGGACTTGAACATGACCAGGATCAGACCTCTAGATGGACTCCGACAAGTGTAGTACCTGAAGAAGTTTGGGGATATCTACAAACGCCTGGAGAAGCGTCTGGAACCCGTCTTGGTCAACCAAGAACAGTGGAAACGGCACAAGACCTACCTCTGGCATGAGGACCGGATCGTCGTGCCTAGCTACAGAATCCGGGCGCTCCTCAAGTGGACCCATGAGTCCAGTGGTCATGTGGGGGCCAGCCGTACCCTGGGGCTTTTCAAGCAGTGGTTCCACTCTACGTGGACTGATGACCAGCTGCGGAAAGCCCTCCAGCCTATCTTGGACCATTGCCCGTGTCGGTCGTGTAAACCTGGGGATATCAGGGATAGAGGTCTCTATTCGACTCTCCCTATCCCCCACTGTGCCAACAGTGTTCTCTACGTGGACTACACCGAGATGCCTAAGTTCGAGGGCTATGACTTTGCCCTAGTGGTAACCTATGGGCTGACCAGGTTTACCAGGGTGTTCCCATGCGCTAAACACATCACCGGCGAGGGGACCATCAAGATACTCCTGGAAGAGTGGTTCTGTGTCTATGGGGCACCCAAAGAGATTAACTCATACGAAGATGTCCGAGTACGCTCTGACACTGGCTGGTCCAAGAGAGTCCTGAGATCCCTCAATGTCCAGGTGTCAACGGGGATTCCTTATACTCATACGAGTAACCCCCTACGTGAGCGACAGATTCGTGTTCTCAAAGAGAACGTAAGGATATGGTGCAAGACTGAACGCACCAAAGACTGGGTGAGACTACTCCCCGTTATATCCTTGATGATGAACTCCCAAAAGAGTTCGGCAACTGGCTATACGCCCCATGAGCTGTTCATGGGACGCCTGGCGTGGTTCCTACACGCTCCCTATCCTGAGGATTCGTACTCCACTGTGGGTAAGTGGCTGAAGGAGCAACAAGACAAGGTGGACAAGGCCAAGGCTATGCTCCAGAGAGTGAGGCAGCGCCAGTGGAACAAGAAGAACAAGCACAGGGTGCCCGCCTCCTACGAAGAGGGAGACTGGGTGCTGGTGCACCACAGTCAACTACCCGCCGGGCCACGCTCCACCAGCGATGACCCCTACTTTGTCCCTCCAAGATCCTATCTGTTAATGGTCACCGTATCACTGTGCGGTGTTCTCTCCGACTAGGGGGGACCCTGGTGTGCGCTGCTCAACAGCTCAAGCGCTACTACGACCCAGAGGACTACTCTGGGGAAGAATGGGAACTAAACGACGAGGAGATCGCCGCTCCGGACCTACAGGGGGCTGCCAGCCCAATGGACGTAGAAGGAGAACTCCCCAACATGAATGCCGAGGAGATGGCTAAGGAAGGCTTCTACCTGGTGAAGTCGGTCATCCGACACCGCTATCGCCAAGGGTGGCGTTTCCTCACCCTCTGGGAAGGGTTTGGAGTTGAAGAAGCTACCTGGGAACCCTTCTCCGCCTTTCTTCTTCCTGAGAGATGCCAAAACTCTGTTCTGGTTGACTACTTGTCCCAGAACAACCTAGGAGAGTTGCTGAGGCTCGCTAGGACGCTTGCCTGTCAGAAAAAACCTAGGGACTGAACCCTTCCTATACCTTCCTAAGCGTGTGTGTGAGTGTGCTATTCCTCAGGTCCTGGAAGCAAACGACAGAAATGGTGTCCTAATTATACCCAAGTTTGCACCCTTGCTGAACCCGGCGGATGTCTTACCGGTGCCATGGGGTACGCCCCGGGTCTCTCCGCCCCTAAGCGCCCAGTTTCTGTGATGGCGCAAAACCTTTGGGGAATACCCAGCACATGAGTCCAGGTATTGTTTTCCTACCTACCTGCCTACTACAGGGGAGGGCTGGCCAAAAGCTATGAGGCATGAAAACACCTGTTTGCTACGATGGCCAAAACCTCGACTAACCACTGCCACTGCCCACCAAAACCCTGATAAAATTTCAGGAAACAGGCGGGACAGTGACACACTCACTATAGGTCTACACGCCCTATAGTGGCACCAGCCATCGAAGGATGAGCGGACTCTGAGGCCCAAGCCCTCACCCTGGCTTGCCACTCCTACACTCACACGCTACTTGGGGATGATGTTGACCATGTCAAAGGCGCTAGAGGCCTTCCTGTAAAAGTGACACAAGAACACAGCGCTCCTAAGCGACTGTGGCCTAACAGGGACGCCACTACGCGTTTCTCTGATAGGGCTTGGGGGGAAGGAGTGCTCGGGTTGCGTGCATGGCGTGTATGTTGAAGAGGTTGGACTGCCTTTGCCACTTCTGGCTAAAGGGCAGTTTGTTGATTGTGTGATCAGCGCCCGTTTTGGCGTTGGCGAAAAATTCAAAAGTCGCCGAAGGCAACTACAGCTGCACCAATTCATCCTGACCTTCCCACCTGTAAAGCAAAGGCAAATGAACTGGGTTTAAGAAGAGGAACCAAGCCAGCCTCCACGTGTTATACGCTTCTTAGGCTGACCTATAATACGCTGTTCCTAAACCCAGTTACAAGCAAGCAAGCTTAAGGAACTCAACCGGTTCTCTTATGGAACGTGGGGTGGAGCCCCTGGGTAACCTAAACAAGGGTTGTACCGTGCGCACCACGCGTGGCCTACCCTTTAATGCGCCATGTGAATGCACGAGCATGCATGAAGGTTCCAATCGCCTATTTCTACCATCTCTTTTTCAACCATCCATACCACTCCCAATCACGAACTCTACCAGGGGGTGGCCCCTCATGGGCTTACCTTCCTTACCTACCGCACGAGAGCGAAGCAAGGGAGAGGAAAAACGAGTCACAAGCGAGGCAGGCGTTTATGCACACGTGTGTATGCTCTAATCACCCGATCTTACCTCTAATCATCTTGCAATCTTCTAATCTATCCCCCTATTCTATGTTTGCGTTGCTACACTGCGCGATCACGATGACACGAGACAAGCAATGTGCATGTTGCATATGAAGCAAAAAAGACCTGTATGTTTATACCTTGTTCTTTGAAATCATTTTGATTTTCTTGAATTCATTCTTCTTCATGGCTCCTAGAAGCAAACGCGGAATTCCTACATTCATTATTTATTGTGTGTCTCGTCATTTTCTTATTATTACGTGACATACTGTTATAATCTTATTATTTTTGTATTTTCCGGCGCCCAATTAGGATGCGCTCCGGGGCGTCGCTTTTCTTTGCGTGTAAATCCAGGGATTTAAAAATTCCTGTGATGAAATTAATTTCGCAAAAATGTGCATTTAATGCACATGAAGATTCTGGACAGGTGTGTTTGCGACGATCGTTGCGTGCCTGTTAGTCGCTCAAACCTTCGTCTTTTCTCTGCAAATATCCTGGAGCGCAAACAGTGGAGTAGGCCGTGTTCCGGCCGACAAACTGACTCCTGGACCACTGTCATGAATCTCAAACCCCCATGAGGGTAAATTAATTTCCAACGCACTAAGGAGAGATCAGGTCTTACAGCAGGTTCATTGAGACCCCAAACAGTGTGCCCTCATCATATCCAGCGTTGGGTTTTGCGTATTGTACAGCGTTTTGCCATTTGGAGGGAGAGGGCTGTGCACACATGAATTGGCATGCCACTTCTAGACCCCTACCAAGCCACAGCTGCCCCAGCGACGCCAATGATCGCAGTGGGAGCTGTAGGTGCCTTTTGTGACTCAGCAGAACCTGGCGACTGCCCTGATGCAGCGCCTTCTTTCCAATGTTGGGGATGTTGTAGGAAATTTTAAATGAATGCTGCAACCATGGGGAGACCAAGAAAAATTGCCTTTTTGCCTAAGGTGCGACACCGGTGGCCACCACAGCACAAGGGGGGAGTAAGAGAAAGTGTATTTCCATGCCAGAAGGTTAGCTTTAGTTGTTATAAAGAGGCCTAAAGGCATAACACATCTTTATCTTAGTATTGGCCTATCCAAAAAAGGGGTGACAAGACATTTTGACCTATAAAACCAAGCATTAGACTTTGGAGGTTGTGTGGACCCGTGACCCCCCAACAGATTGATCTTTTACACCATTTCCTTGACTGAATGAGGCGCTGACATTGATCCAGAGCCTATACATTTTTCTATGTTTTCTGATGAATTCTTAGCTATCCTAGTGATATGCACCCTAGGGGGCTGGGGTACCTCTTTTTGACAGGTCCTGGGTTCAATACCCAGTCATCCTAGCTAAGTAGAAAGTACCCATGTGACGTGGCACTGACCTCAGTGCCACAAGCCATGCCACCTCAGCACCTATGAGACCCAAAAACAAAGAGTGCACATCTCAAGATGGCACTATGGAGAGTGGGAGGCCTTGGGGCAGTTTTGCAAAGAGTTTTTCTCAATCGTGTAAAAGATTTTGATCCAAGTTGCATTGATTGTCTATTGCTATAGTCTATTGTTGATATCTTGATTATCTAACTCTTTCGTGACTGCAGCCCTTCATGCTTTGATCCTGTTTGTCTTCTACTTGCTGATCTCTGGTTTGGGTTATCCTAAATTGGTTGTATTTCATCAATAAAACATTTTCTTCATCAAAAACAAGCAGCAGAAACCCTACACCAGCAGCAAGCAGTAGGAGAGGCATAATAAGAGCTGAAAGACTCTCAAAAAAACTTTCTGTGTACTTAACGCGTACATCTTGCATTTTCATCAGGCAATAGGTGCCGTGCTCAACACACGTGGTTCACAACAGGCATTAGTTGCTGTCATTTGAGACGGGTGTGGTGCTCTGAAGGCTGAGGTGCATGGAAGTCCAACACGGGCGAGGGGACTGAACTCCAAGCACCGCTAGCGTGCATCAGTCCTGCCTTCTAGTGCCAAAAGCTCTGTCCGGTGGCTATACTTCAACCATGTGCAGCCGAGAACAGGTGCCGTGCTCATCACATGTGGTTTGCAACAATCAGTCGCAGGCAGTTGCTATGAATTTGTTCATTTCGATATTTGTTTTTGCAATCTTACACGTGAGAGTGTGCGGGTCATCAGTTTGTATAAGTCGCTTGTATAAGGGAACGATAGTTGACTAGGATACTGTGCAATCTGCGGATGTTGGCATTTCAGTGAAGCAGAGGATGGTGCCATGGCGGCATGGATGATGTGCCGAGATGAAGAGGCTGTTGGCCACCCGAGCCATCAGGTTCCCATGTTATTGATTTCTTTTTATCTATTTTTGTTCTTGCAGTCTGACCGGCGATAGTCCACACTTCAGCGGCTGTCATAAGTCATCGGTGTAATATATAAGGAAGTGACAGGGATAGTGTGAAATGTGTGCATGTTGGCTTTTCATTGAATCATGGGATGGGCGCGGTGGTGGCATAGATGATTCGCAAAGATAAACAAACTTTTAGCCGGTGAGGTTGCAAACATCAGCTGACGCATTGTCGGGGTACTGTCAGGCCTGAAGAAACATGGTCAAGGCATTGGCAAGCCTGCACTCTTGCTAGATTGGTTGAGCCCCTATCATCGTTCAGTGTTGCATAACCAGCAGCGTGATGATGTTGCATGATAATTGGCCTTGTTCACCCCCCCCCCCCCATGGGGGGCCTTTAATTGGGGGGCCGGGGAATGGGCCCCCCCCCCCCTCTAAAAGCAGTCCTTATGCCATTATATACGATCGGAGCGCCGAAATGACACATATCCCAAAAGTGTACGATGCAGCCCCTCTAAATGACCGCCGGAAAGAGCTGATTCGCGGTGTCATATTCGTTCTGATCAATCATGGCTGTTTTGCAAAGTTAGGACCTTTACAAGGTTTTAACTTCTTTACCAGCATCTACTAATTCCATATAAGCTAGGGATGCGATTTAAAGGTGCACTAGCAAAGTTGAGGTGCTGAGCAGCACTATATCTAAGCCACAGGCCTCAAATCTCAAGAAATCTACTTGACATATTATTTATTTGCTATGCACGCGTGCATTTCGCAGTCGCCGGCATTTGCGATCTTTCATTTTGACTGTCCAAGGTGAAATCGGGCTACGATGCACGAAATCTTGATCTAAGACAACATTTATAAATGATTCTAAAAGCCTCGTCTTGCTGTTCAATTGAGAAACCGCCGTCATTTTGTTTTAGCACCGCTTTCCGATTTGACGGTTTTCAGCGCCTTTTTAAGCTCAAAAATGAAAAGAACACCCCCAAATTGACCAAAATGCCCTTGATTTCGTCAAAATCTAATACAATAGGCCCGAGATATGAATATGTCAATTGTATGCTATTTGCACCGTGTGTCGCTCGTCTTGCCCACTGCACCCTCCCTGTCCTTGCGCTGCTAGCTTAAACATAAGGCAAAGGAGTGTTTTTGCGTTTGTTTGTCACCGCCCGGCTCCATTTCCGACATAGACAGGTGACCCGAAAATGGCTAAAAACGTAATAAGGCTTTTCTTTTGATGGTGCTTCGCACCAGCAAAGGAAAAGCCGGACCAAGCACGAAAGACGAAGGATTCATTTAACCTTACTTTTCCACACCCTCCACAACATATCATGTTTCATTGCTTCATTGAAATTTCCTCAACATGCTCATGGTTCTTTGTTATAAATACCTGATCATGCACGTGCATATCGTGCAATCTGAATTCACCGTCCGACAGATACCCTTCAGAGGCGATCGCAGCCCGCACACTGCCCTTCCCCATCTCGTGGAGCCCCCCTCCGCTTGTTCACCTCCCCCCCCATGGGGGGCTTTTACTTGGGGGGCCAGGAAATGGGGCCCCGTCCCCCTCTAAAAGCAGTCCTTATGCCATTACATACAATCCGCGCGCCGAAACGAAACATACCTCAAAAGTGTACGATGCAGCCCCTCTAAATGACCGCCTCAAAGAGCTGATTCGCGCCGTCATATTTGTTTCGATTGATCATGGCTGTTTTGCAAAGGTAGAACCTTTACAAGGTTTGAACTTCTTTACCAGCATCCACTAATTCCATATAAGCTAGGGATGCGATTTAAAGGTGCACTAGCAAAGTTGACGTGCGGAACAACACTATATATAAACCACAGGCCCCAAATCTCAAGAAATCTATTTGACATATTATTTATTTGCTGTGCACGCGTGCATTTTGCAGTCGCCGGCATTTGTGATCTTTCATTTTGACTGTCCAAAGTGAAATCGGGCTACAATGCACTAAATTACGATCCAAGACCAGATTTATAAATGATTCCAAAAGCCTCGTGTTGCTGTTCAATCGAGAAACCGCCGTCGTTTTGTTTTAGCACCGCTTTTCGATTTGACGGTTTTCAGCGCCCTCAGCCGCCTTTTTAAGCTCAAGAGCGGAAAGAACACCCCCAAATTGACCAAAATTGCCCTTGATTTCGTCAAAATCCGATACAATAGGCCCGAGTTATGAATATGTTAATTTTATGCTATTTGCACCCTGTATCGCTAATCTTGCCCAATGCAGCCCTCCCTGTCCTTGCGCTGCTAGCTTAAACATAAGGCAAAGGAGTGTTTTTGCGTTTGTTTGTCACCGCCCGGCTCCATTTCCGACATAGAAAAGTGACCCGAAAATGGCTAAAAACGTAATAAGGCTTTTCTTTTGATGGTGCTTCGCACCAGCAAAGGAAAAGACACACCAAGCACGAAAGACGAAGGATTCATTTAACCTTACTTTTCCACACTCTCCGCAACATAACATGTATCATTGCTTCATTGAAATTTCCTCAACATGCTCATGGTTCTTTGTTATAAATACCGGATCATGCACATGCATATCGTGCAATCTGAATTCGTCGTCCGATAGATACCCTTCAGAGGCGATCGCAGCCCGCACACTGCCCTTCCCCATCTCGTGGAGCCCCCCTCCGCTTGTTCAAATCCCCCCCGCAGGGGGCTGGCTTCTGTGGGGGTCGGGGTGTGAGGGGCCCCTGACCCCGCGCCAGAAGCAGTGACCAACTACTACGTTACGCGACCCCCCCCCCCTGAAAGACAGCCCTTCTGAAAACCCTGCAATGCAGCCCCTTAAAATGATCGCAATCGAATTCTAAGAACGCGACTTTTCTTCTTTTTGGCCGACGATGTTTGTTTTGGTGAATTAGCACTGTTTTAAGCAGTTTTTCGTTCAGTCTCCGAAAATTTGGGGCTGAATTCCGTATTGGTTCTTGCTTGCGAAGTTACATCATGTTGTAGCCCCTTAAAATGACCAGCTCGGGCCAAAACGTCAGAAAAGCCACCTCATTGGCCAAATCTGGTGCCGTTTCGATGATTTACGGTCAATTTTACGCGTTTTTTGGCAGTTTTCTGCCATTTTTTTTCGCCATATTTGGCATGTATACTTGCTCCCCATCTGGCAAGCCTTTTCTGCCAATAGGGCAACCATATTGTGCAAAAGGCAGGAGGCAGCTCCCGCTAGGCTCCGTTTTTGTGGGGCTTGGCCCACAAAAACGGAGCCTAGCGGCCGGCGCTGGCGCCGTTGCTCCCGTGTTTTGATGGTTTTCTCCTTCTCCGCCTTTGAATGGTCTTTTTGCCTTTGTGCTCCTTGTCCTCCCCGTTCTCATCTGAGCACCCGTGCGACCCCACCTCGTGCAATTTCCCCCCGCTTGTTCACCTCCCCCCCCATGAGGGGCTTTTAATTGGGGGGCCCGGGAATGCGGCCCCGCCCCCCTCTAAAAGCAGTCCTTATGCCATTATATGCGATCCGCGCGCCGAAACAAAACATACCTCAAAAGTGTACGATGCAGCCCCTCTAAATGACCGCCTCGGAGAGCTGATTCGCGCCGTCATGATTTTTTGATCAAAAATGGCCGTTTCACAAAGTTAGGACCTTTACAAGGTTTTCACCTCTTATCCAGCAACCACTAATTCCATATAAGCTAGGGATGCGATTTAAAGGTGCAATAGCAATGTGGAGGTACCAGACAACACTATATATAAGCCACAGGCCCCAAATCTCAAGAAATCTATTTGTGATATTATTTATTTGCTGTGCACGCGTGCATTTCGCGGTCGCCGGCATTTGCGATCTTTCATTTTTGACTGTCCAAAGTGAAATCGGGCTACAGGGCACGAAATTTCGATCTAAGACCGGATTTATAAATGATTCTAAGTGATGAGTCTTGCCTCAGAATTGAAAAACCGCCATCATTTTGTTTTAGCACCGCTTTTTGATTGGACGGTTTTCAGCGCACACAACAACCTTTTGAAGCTCAAAAATGAAAAGAACAACCCCAAATTGTCCGAAATTGCCCTAAGTTTCGTCAGAATCCGATACAATAGGCCCGAGTTACGAATATGTCAGTTTTATGCTATTTGCACCCTGTGTCGCTAATCTCGCCAAATGCACACTCCCTGTCCTTGCGGTGCTAGCTGAAACACAAGGCAATTTAAAAAGAGTGTTTTTGCCTTTGTTTGTCACCGCCCGGCTCCATTTCTGACATGGAAAGGTGACCCGAAAATGGCTAAAAACCGTAATAAGGCTTTTCTTTTGATGGTGCTTCGCAACAGGAAAGGAAAAGCCTGACCAAGCACGAAAGACGAAGAATTCATTTAATCCTACTTTTCCACAACCTCCAGGACACATCGTGTATCATTGCTTCATTGAAATTTCCTCAACATGCTCATCGTTCTTTGTTATAAATACCTGATCATGCACGTGCACATTGTACAATCTAACTTTTCCGTCCGACAAATACTCTTCAGAGGCTATCGCAGCCCGCACACTGCCCTTCCCCATCTGGTGGAGCCCCCCCCCCCCCCCCCCCGCTTGCCGATCCGCGCGCCGAAACGAAACATACCTCAAAAGTGTACGATGCAGCCCCTCTAAATGACCGCCTCGGAGAGCTAATTGGCGCCGTCATATTTGTTCTGATGAATCATGGCTGTTTTACAAAATCAGGACCTTTACCAGGTTTCAACTTCTTTACCAGCATCCACTAATTCCATATAAGCTAGGGATGCGATTTTAAGGTGCACTAGCAAAGTTGAGGTGCCGAACAGCACCATCAAGAAGCCATAGGCTCAAAACGCAAGAAACCTATTTGCTATATTATTTATTTGCTGTGCACGCGTGCATTTCGCAGTCGCCGGCATTTGCGATGTTTCATTTTGACTGTCCAAAGTGAAATCGGGCTACAGTGCACGAAATTTCGATCTAAGACCAATCTTCTAAATGATTCTAGAAGCTGCATCTTGCTGTTTAATTTGGAAACCGCCGTCATTTTTTTTTAGCACCGCTTTTCGATTTCACGGTTCTCACCGCACGCAGACGCCTTTTTGAGCTCAAAAATGAAATCAACACTCCCGAATTGACCAACATTGCCTGTAATTTTGTCAAAATCCGATACAATGGGCCCGAGTTATGAATATGTCAATTGTATGCTGTTTGCACCTTGTGTCGCTAATCTTGCCCAATGCACCCTCCCTGTCCTTGCGCTGCTAGCTTACACATAAGGCAAAGGAGTGTTTTTGCCTTTGTTTGTCACCGCCCGGCTCCATTTCCGACATGGAAAGGCGACCCGAAAATTGCTAGAAATGTAATAAGGCTTTTCTTTTGATGGTGCCTCGCACGAGCAAAGGAAAAGCCAGACCAAGGACGATACACGAAGGATTCATTGAATCCTACTTTTCCACACCCTCCGTAACATATCATGTATCATTGCTTCATTGAAATTTTCTCAAAATGCTCATCATTCTTTGTTATAAATACTTGATCATGCATGTGCATATCGTGCAATGTGACTTCAACCTCTGACACATACCCTTCAAAGGCATCATAACCCGCACACTGCCCTTCCCCATCTCGTGGAGCCCCCCTCCGCTTGTGGCATCAGTACTATAGTGTTGGGCAGTGTAGTGGCCTTGGAGAACAGGATGGGTTAGCAACTTGCCCCAAAGGCTGTGTTCCATGGATGTACTGCACAAGGTGCATTTCTAAACGTTACGTGCTGTGCAGTAGTATTTTCCTCGGAACCCCAAAACTTTGTACTGCGTTGAGCCTCAGGATCAACATGAACCAGGCGCTGTGTTCAACTCATGTGTTTGGAAAGTTTTTTGATTTTTGTTTTTTTGCAGTATGAGAGGTGACGGTTCAGAGGTCATCGGCTAACATAACTCATTCGTGTAATATACAAAGGGTTTACTATGACACAGTGAAATGTGTGAACGGTGGCAGTTCATTGAACCACAGATTGGGTCCTGTGGCAGCCTGGATGAGTTGCAGAGCTGAAGGGATTGTGAACCAGTGAGGTCCCAAGGAATAAGTTCCAGACCAGCTATGCAGCACTGGTGTTATGGAGGACACGCAGCAAAACTATCACAACGACTTTTTTTTGCCTCAGTCCAGCCTTGTCTTGGTGTGTACAGTGGTGACAATTTCAATGGTTGTTTAACATGTGCTACTTGGTAATATGCATAAGAATTCTTTCCGTTGAAATTTTGTTGGAAGTGTAGATTTAACAGGTGCCGGGGACCTGTTTCGCATTTTCGAAGTTGCATGTTCTCCATCGCATCGGATTGTGTTTTGAAAGGTTGCTGGGTTCGTCCATTCAGGGGTGATGCCTTTTCTCAGCGGGCCGACCGCCCAGTGCGGAAGTTCCAACAAAGACTAAGTAGCGAGGGGTTCGTGGCCTCAAACTCCGTAGTCTGGTGTTGATCACCTAGGTTGAGAACTCGCCACTGGCTACGCCATTTCATGCCGTTGCCCCCCTAACCCCTCCTTAGCTGTGCTTTCGGGCATCATGGACCCCGCTGGTTCGGATTTCGGTGCGGATTTTGGGCCTTGGGTTCCGCCCTGGTTTTTATGCCCCACGACCACAGACGCATTAGACAGGTTGAAACTTAAGGAGGAGGCATCCCCCCCCCCCCTCCCCCCGGGGCCCAAACCCACCCTCCACGGGTCCAAGCGTCCCTTCCCAACTTTTCCACTTTCGCAATGCGGCTGAGGACCGGAGTTGAATAACGGAAATTTGTTTCACATCAATGGCGCAGCTGTGGGAGGCCCAAGTAATGGTTTGCTGTACATGCCATAGGTCCTACTTTACAGCAGGGGTTTGGGATACTACTACATGAGGTGCAGAAGGTGCGATACCTTTATGACGTGGATGTGCGATGCAGAAAAGGCCCCTTGAGGTGCTTCAGCTGTGCACGGAAAGACAAAGGGGTCTGAAGGAAGAAGTTGCACAAGGGGTGAAAATAGCACAGTGCCTGACAGCTTCACCAGTTTGCGTATCATCGTTAGGGTCATTGCCACAGTCTGGTTCATCGGGAATCATTTTTGCTAGATCCAAATTTACTGCTTCACTGTTCAGTAGCCCGGTTGGCTATGCATGGCAACGATTGTCCACAAGGAACAAGGGCTCTTTTTTCACGAAACGGAGTTAAGAAAATATAATGACCTTCCACATCTCAGTGAGAAATAACAGTGACCATCGTGACCATGCACACAGGAGCAACAAATAACAATGACAATCAAAGGTGTACAAAGTAATCACAGCAAGCATCCAAAGAATAGAACCCTACCAATTGGCAAGTGTCAAAGACAAGGCCCCGACGCCCCCTGCCCGCTCTTCTTAATGAGGTCTTACACACCTTCTCCGTTGTTTTTCCTCTGTTCCAACGTGAGCGGGCTTAGAGAAACTGGTGTATGGGTTTATGGCCTGATGACACTTGGTTGGAATCTGTATACCGTTTCAAACCTTCCCCCCTTTATATTAATGGCTTGAAGAACCCCGTTGTTTGGGATTTTCGGGTTGTAGATCCTACGCACCATGTGGACCTTCTGTGTTTCGGTTTTCTATCTGGAGAATCTTGACCGTGCGATTTGGGCTATATGACCCGCCCTGTTATGCGTTTGTTGTCCTTGTGTGCGTTTTCTACACCCAGCCCATTGGCGATTCTAGCTACCGGAAACACCGCATGACTGATGCCGTTCGTCCTTTTTGGATGTTTTGCCAAGCCCACTAACTACAAACCTCAAAGTATTTCGCCCGGTCGCCCAGCCACAAATCTCAAAGTCAATCAAGGTGTGACATCACTTTAGCAAAATGACTCCTGCTTTCGCAAAAAGTGTCTGTTTGCACCACCTTCTTCTTTTCACAATGTGCCACCCGGACCGTGTTTCTAGAATGACAGCACCAAATTTTCACCCAAGTTTCTTGTATGTTGAATGAAAAAATTTCGGGCCGCGAACTAAGCCGCTTCTAAAACCTTGCCTATAGAATGCTTGTAGAATGCCTGTAGAATTGGACGGACTCACACGAACCAAGTAGGTTAGCGAAGTACGGCAAGTATTTTCTTCATTTGCAAATTTGAGCACCGTATCCTATAGCTTGCTATATTTGACACCCTAGAACCCCCTAGTGGCCATTATTGCACTCCCAGCCTGACCTAACACTAACTTGCTGCAAAATGTCAAAGTTTAGGGTTACAGTCAGCTTCATCCATCTGTCAGTCGCCATTCAAACTTCTCCAATTTTGAACCACCGCTCTCGTTGTTCTTTTTTGTCCGTTCTTTTCGCACGTCCCGATCTTTATTTCCGCCTAGTGCGCTAGTGCTGTTGGCCCCAAATTCCAGCGCCGGACTGCTACACGCGCCACCTTGCACAAGCTGAAATGACCCAACTCTACGGACAAAACAAGAGCGACCAACCACGGCAACACCTTTGTTTGCAGCTTTGGCTGGGCCCATCTAACCATGGGCCACAGGAGGCGCATGTGGCAAGCTATTCTTGCCAATTTGCCGTCACAACTTGGCCTTGTTACAGCATGGCTGTGAACGGGGCCACTGCAAGGATGCATCGAACATCGAACAATACTCATAATACCCCAGAAATTGGTAGCCCGTGGTATATTAAACACCAAAAGCCGATTGTGGCATTTTGGGGTCCAAAATTTTTGGTCGTTGCAAAATGCCACGGCCCGGCTTGTGCCAAAAGATTTTGTTGGTGGAATGCGACAGGGCATGTACCACGAGATGTCACAGACATGGCCACTTAGAGGGTTTATAGAGATTGGGGCAAAAAGCTACTATTTACCGACGATTATGTAATGGTGTCATCAAGGCGCAGCTTCCCTTGGAGTTGCAAGAGGTCCAGAAAACCCGATAGACTGGTTTAGCTGCATAAGGTCGCATCGCCGCATTGCTGCTTGCCCCCGCGCATGAGTTGAATCCCCTGCACTTTCTGAGTTGTGTCATTTGTTTGTATGCATGCATAATCTATACACAGGCTACAGAGTGCGTGCACAGAGCACATATAGACATGGAAATCAGTGTCACGGCAAATTCTGCACCCGTCACGTGCTGTGCGCGCACACCTCGTGCAGGAATCAACGTAAGTGGGTATTGTGCACAGCGTTGAAAACAGCATGATGCAAGATCAGTGTACGCAGGCAAGAGACAAACTGGTGCAGAAATCAACATGACCCCAGCGCAAAACACCACATATGGGTGGGTACATGGGATTTGAGATGTGCGGCCCCTTCCTCGGGAGGCTTCGTGATTCCACCATAGGAAAATGACTTAGAAAGGCTTGGCTCACTCCGAATTCGCATGTGCACTGCATGAACTAGTTTCTTCCTCGAATATCGCCGCATTGTGCAAAAGCTATCTTTCTTCCGATTTTAGCCCACGACATTGTGTTGCCGTCTTGTGCATTCAAGCACCTCCACAAGCGGTCGGATGATTACTTGGGTTACTGCACTTCGATTTTATTTTTGCCTTGTTACTAGGTTATTGACAGCTCGCCCTTGGACATTGCAAGTTGAATTAAATGGCGTTTGAGCGTTGGCACTAAGTGCCCATGGCACCCGCTGATTATCATCCCTTTTCTGTGCCCCTGCGTTGGGCCCAAAATAAAATCCGCAAGATCCAACGTCAATTGGAGGGTTTTAGCTACAATGTTGAAGGTGTGTTGCAAAGGTGAAAATGAATAAAAAAGACAAGACGCATTGTTACGTAAGTGCGGACGATGATTCTTCAACGGTGGTATATTCCGTCATGGCATACTTTAATAGTGATCCAAAGCTTGTTGCATGCGCTACTGTTGTGGTAAATTTTGTCGCCAAATACAAATATTGACTTCTTGTGCATTCTCCCACAAAGATAGATACTTGTGGATGGTATGCACAAGTTGCAAACCATGTTCGATTTTTAGGCTCCACGTATTGTGTCGACAAGCAAAGACCACTTTGGGCGATGCTACAAACGGGCCACCGCATCCGCCAAGAGGCCAAGAACATCCAATGTGTGGAGGCTGTTCTTTTGTCTCTTGCATTGACCCAAGGATACACGTATTTGCATAGGTACTTGTTGGTGCGCAGCAACCGCATACTTAGCTCACCCGAAACCAACAGGCTTGCTTCCAAGTGACCAATTTGTCATTTAGCTAGAGTTTGTCAACATGTTGAGGAGTGTGCCAAAATTTTGCTAACGAACGGAGGGGGGGCAGAGTAATGCATTTGAAAGCAAAAGAGGAACTTGGGTGTGGTCATGGTGAAAGTACCTTTCATGTGTGTCCCATGTTGTCATGAATCATGGTGAAGGCACACCATTGGACGGAGACTAATTTTCCCCTTGGACCATGAACGTGATCCACACAATGCGTAGCATGTCACGAGAAAATGGCCATGCGGTGTACGTCCGTATTCAATATGGGTGAAATCGCCGAAACACCCTCTTGTCGGCTTGTTCCACACGTGGTCGCCCAAGACCGTCACCAAAACTGATTAATCGCTTGACGCAACTCTGTGGTGGCGTAGTTTGTTTGCGATACCTCTCGCCTATGCAACTTATGTCCTAATGGCTTTTGTAGGTTTGGCATCAGTTACAAGGCCATCAATCCCGACGGCGAAGTCCACAGGCACTTGGTGCTTGGCGTCTATTCTTGTGGTCGCTTTGGAGCCTTAGGGATCAGTAGAGAGGCGGGACTCCACAACAAGAAATTGAAGTTCAAAAAGTTGCGGACGCTTCTGCATCACTATAATAAGGCATGGAAGGTGTGGCTTCCTCCTTAGCGTAGATTGGTCGGGAATCTCTTCTAGGGTGGCAACTCAACATGGAAGCCATCGGCATAGACACTTAGTATGTTAAAACCGTGTAGGGAGGGAAATTTTTATAGAAAAAAACCGTGTACGTGCACCGGTTTTCTGGACCCAAAAAACCGTGTACTTACACGGGTTTTTTCTGAGAAAACCGTGTACGTACACGGTTTTCGACATAAGGGAATTTTTTTGGGGCAGAACTTGGGAGGTATATTCCTTAAGTATTGTGCACATCCGTGGAGAGAGAGAGAGAGAGAGAGAGAGAGAGAGAGAGAGAGAGAGAGAGAGAGAGAGAGAGAGAGGAGAGAGAGGAGAGAGAAATGAGGAGAGAGAAAAGAGAGAGACAAACCGAGAGAGAAAAAGAGAGAGACAAACACACACGGAGAGAGAAAAGAGAAAGTGAGAGAGGAAGACAAACACATTGTCCAAAGGCCCACCCCAAGAGTAGGAAAGGGCAAGGGGGCCGTGTTCCCTGTACACGGTTTTTTTCTATAAAAATTTCCCTCCAACTACCCGGTTTTAGAAAAAATGTGTTCATGCACGTACACGGTTTTCCCAGAGAAAACCCGTGCATGAACACATTTTTTGTAATAGACAATTTTCATGTTTTAAGCAACCGGAGGCCACGGCTCATCTTTTTGCGCGGCCCGCATTTGCCGTGAATCGGAAAAAGAAGTGGCTAACAGGAAGATACACCTTCACCTGTTCCGAACCTCATCTCAAACCCAAGTACTCAATCCCCCCCGAGTCACACTGTAGACCCGGCTGGAAACCCCCATTTATAAGACCCACCCCTTTTTTGGGCCCCTCCTCGGCAAAGACAGCTATAAGACCCACTTCAAAAAGACCTCTATATAAGACCCACCCGGGAAGCCGTGACTTCTCTTTTGCTGCTTGAAACCCCAACCAAGCGCGGAATTTCACTGTGAATTTCCTCCTCATCGTCATGGAATTTCCTTCTTGAACGGAGCGTGGAGGAAGTACACCCTTTTGAACTAGGCCATGTAAAAGGCTTGGTTGCAAAATATCACTTGGATTTGGAGCCTCTTCTTCCAAACCTTGTACTTGAATGTGTGCATACCAACAACTGGAAAAACTTCTGTGGAATTGTACTAGGAATGTTGCACCTCAAAATTCTTCATAAATCAATGTTTTGATTCATGATGTGAAAATGTGTGGTGACATAATGATGATGTCATGGCCCCCCAAAAACAGTTTTTTTCAGTTGAAAAATAAAACCGGATAAAAGTTGTGTCACCGAAACCGGCATTCTTTGGTAGCTGAGAAAACAAGTCACAGTGTTCTCCGGATCAAAGAAGTATAAGACCCACTTCAAAAAGACCACTATACAAGACCCACCCGACCTGGCTCAAGGGGGAAAAATTATAAGACCCGGGTCTACAGTCGTGGGGGACTGAGTAGACATCCTCCACGCCACTCCCAACACCAATCCCAAATGACGCACATTCACAGACTTGCCCAAGCTAGGGTCTAAGCCGCCACACGGCGTATGAATGAGTGAATGGCGTTGGCCTTCTTAATTTCCAACTATTTGGAGGCTACAGGGGGAGGTAAGAAAGAAGCGGACAACGGAAGGAGAGGGACTTGTGGGTGGCAGTGACCATCGAAGTTCCATTCCGCGGCACCGTGGGGTCCCCATGTTGTAGCACTTGGTAAGGGTTCATGATTCGTGGCAAAACCTTGTGCAATTCAACAAAACTTGCGAAAATGCATTCCTTTTTCAACTCCAGGACATCGGGCACAAAGTGCTCAGCATCACCCTCAGTCTTCCCGTGAGCCACACTGATGAGGATGCATTTGTGCAATGGGATTACATGTACGTCAAGGCTTCCAAGCCTACGCAGGTCTTTGCCTTGCCCCCAAGAATCCCAGAAAGGCGCCTTGCACAATCGCATGCTAGATTTCCCCGTGGCCCATGGGACGTGTGCAGAAAGACGACCAACCCCGAAGCGCTACAGCGGCTTGCGTACCACAATGAACCGTGCTTGAGTCAAGTGTCGTTTGGGATCGACACTTTGTGCGTTGAACTTTTCAATTTGCATTGCACACCTGAGCAAATGTGCATGGGGTGAACATTCCACATTGGGATGACTCAATTTGTTATCATTTGAGCACCCCAAAAGTTAGAGGTGTAGTTGCAACGAAATCTCGGGCCACCAAGCACCAAGCAGTTGGCTGAATGCTTTCCAATCTTTGACAAGTTTTCCCACAAATTGGGTAAAAGATAGGTTGGCCTCATGAAGCATACCGACTTTCACTCACTAGGCCTCGTATCGGAAATTCAGATTCACAGAGTCAGAATGTGGTATAACGAAGGTCAGCAGAAAGCAGGGAGGCCGAGGGAGGGACCATGTGACATTTGCTTTACTTAAAGATTGTATTGTGCAAGTTTTGATCTAGTTGTGGCGAAAATCGAACACCAATCACGTTGTTGTTGCAGATTATGCTTTTTTGAGCTGTTGAGCCTCTGCTGTGCATGCTTGCATTGTGTTGTACTAGGATCTCAAAAGTACGTCAACCATCACAACGGGGTGGGGGGGAACTCCTCGTATTCGACCTGATCATGTCGTACCTCCTACCAAGACGGGGAAGAAATGGTAAAAGTGGTGCAACCTGAGTGTTTGTTCTCAAGGATTTCCTTGCGTAGTACATAAAGCAACAATGGTGGTATTTGAAGGGGAAATGATACCAAGGTGTAACAATGTGATGATGTGGATCATCCTGCACATGCCAATAGTACTCCGTCCCCCGTGACACTAGACCCGGCCGCAAAAGACCATATAAGAGACCCAGTCGAATTTTGGAGCTGGCCCTAACCAAAGCGCTAAGAGACCCACTTGGAAAAGTACACTTTAAGAGACCCACTTGCAAAAAGATACAAAGTCGAACCCCAACAACGGTGAATTTCCTCTTCAGGGACCGCGGAGGAAGAACACCCTTGCTGACCAATTCCTCCACCACATCGGGGTTCAACACATGAGGTGGAGACGGTTTTTTTCCGTTGAAAAATGAAAATCTATGAAAGTGGGCTCATCGGAGGCGACTTGTTGCCGTGACCTCGAAAACAGGTCACAACAAGGCCTTGGTCTACAATATAAGAGACCCACTTGGAAAAGTACACTTTAAGAGACCCATGCCTTCGGCTCCGGGTAAAAAAATTAAGAGACCCGGGTCTGCTGTCTGACTGAATCACAGGGGACGGAGTACATAAGCATGTGTCATGTGTCGTGTTGTGGAAAGGATACGACAAATTTAATAAGGTCGATCATCATGTGCATGCAAGTCTGTCGTTATTTGTGCACCACCTTTGCTGCTTCACCGGTCTCTACTTTGTTCATTTCCTGTGTCAGCCCTTTTTGTTTCCTCTTATCACTTCCCTATCCATTCCATATTCCTTTGGCTACTCGTACGGTGGTCAACCGCCCCTCGTTTTGTGCACTTTGTGTCACTTCGGAGATGAGATTGGGGATGCGGTTTTCCAAAAGGTGCCCAACGCAATGGGATAGGTGGTATCGTCCAAAACATGTGAAATCATGGAGTTTCACAAGTGGTCGACCTGTTCGTGGTCGTCCGGTTGTTACTCGTGTCTCCTCCACTTTGGAACACTTTACCACACGTTCTTATTGTCTCCGCGCCTGGGCAAACGGTTCGCACACTTCGGTTCACTTCGCTCACTTCGCTCACTTTAGGAAGATGTCCAGGCACGTGTCTAGACAACTTCTAAAGTGACTAAAGTGAGCGAAGTGAGATGAAGTGAACCGAAGTGAGCAAACTGGGCAAAAACACACACACCATGGGATGTGGCGTTCTAGGGCGTGGTGCGGGACCCCTAGTTAGAGCACAATTTCAGGAACACCCACCGATAACCCCTGCGAAAACTAGTGCTCTAACCCCGTTCTAACTAGTTAGAGCACAAAAAGACCAAATCGCAAAAAGTGCAAAATGGGCAATACCGAGCAAACGAGACATGGAAGGCACATTGTTGCATCATAGGGCACCCATGTACCATGTGAAAGTCCGGGTTTCAGCCATATTGACAACCCCCAAAATCGGGGGGGTTCCGCACCACGCCCTAGAACAGCGCATCCCACACCTCACTTCACAACACTTCGCTCACTTCGCTCACTTTACTCACTTTAGAAGTTGTCCGGACACATGACCGGACATCTTCCTAAAGTGAGCAAAGTGAGCGAAGTCACCTGAAGTGTGCGAAGTGAGCAAAGTGAGTAAATTGTTGCAAACAATTTGGGAAACAATGTTTTCATCATTCCGAAGTGTGCAAATTGTGTACACTTGTTGTCCGCCTCTATGTGCGCCGCGGACGGCCGTACGTGTAGCCAAAGGAATATGTCTTAGGGACCTGAATTGTGCACCCTGCAACCCCGACTGGGAGACAGGAATTTTTTTAATTTTATGCATTCCATATTCCTTTGGCTACTAGCACAACGGTCTTGTCCGGTATGGATTTTTGTGCAAAGTGTAACTGCCCGTGAGTGTACCGGTCGAACATATTGTTCACACAGACATCCGTGTACCATTTCCCAGGAATGAAACATTTAGGGTTTCCGTTTTTCGCCAAGGCGCAATATGTGCGAGGGCATGCTAAACACACGTGCACGTGCACAATAAATGAGACGGTGAGGTTGCTTTCATGATGTGTTCCGACATGTCCACACGGGGTTGAAACCCGTTCACATGGATGGCGCGGTGCATATGTTCACACAAGGTCAGGTATGTTGAGACAGGATCGGAACATGCTCAAACAGGATCGGTACACGCTCTAACAGGATCGGTGCACGTTCAGACAGGATCAGACCTTGCTCACACAGGATCGGTGCATGTTTGGACAAGATCAAACCAGAGGTCTATGTCAATAGCAATGGTATTCAAATGCATGTTGAGCAAATCACAATGGAGCTCGCGCCCGCATGGTTGCATCAAACTAAGCAAAGTGCTTTGTCAACATTCTTGAAACATGATTCTCAAGACCAATCAACGACATGTTGAGGCACATGAAGGCCCATGTTACAATATTATAAAACAGAAATGGGGCAAAACCAACTTTGGCCCCACGCCACATACCCTTGGTGCACAATTTTATTTTTGTTTTGAGTGACCATCGCCCCTCTAGCCCATGGCAAAGGAAAGGGAACAATGTTCCCCATCTCAACAGAAATTGTGGCACATGCACAGTCCAAATGTGCCCCCAAGGAGTTGCAGGGGCCTCAAGGGTAGCCAACACTTTCCGTAGGGCTTGGGCAGCCCGTGTAGCAGATTGAATGTCCGAAGCTGTGGGTTTTGGGGTGTAAGCCACATTCACCATGGTGCGTGTGTGTACAAACATGGCGTGCAAGAGACGGTGCAACGGAACATCATTCCCATTGTGTTGCTTCATCTCCCCTTGCAAGGCGACACGCAGCAGGTCACAGATTTTATGATGGGCCTTGGCCTGGAAAAAATGACGCGCATTAGTAATGGATCTTGCTGTTGCATCCACCTCCTCCGTTGTGGCCTCATTATCTGCGGGAGGTTCTTCTACTGTCAACTCCTTCAATGTCGCTTCCCACACATTGACAGCGACTTTCTTGGTTGTCACGGCGTGCGCCTCACATGTTGGCATCAATACACCAAACAGCATGTTTGTCATTCCATGTGCGCAGTCAATGCCATGTTGCTCAGCAGGTATGGATCGAAACACAGCACTGGGTGATTTGGGAGCCGGCACATCGCAACACGTGCATGGTGTTCGTTCAGGTCTGGTGGAACCAGGTCCGTCTCTGCCATTCATTTTGTAAGAGATCATGTGGTCGCCACAGGGAAAGACCCGTGTTTGGTAGTGTCCAAGTCCATGAATCTGAACTTGTGTGCCATTGATATCATTCAGCGCATTGTCCAGGTCCAGGGCATCAAACACCACCCTCACGTTCACAACAGAATCGTATCCACGGAATAGGAATGCCAGGAAATGTCTGGTTGGGGAATGCGCCTCAAACGATTTCATGGTCCCAGTCAGTGCAAGCGTGCCAGCCACAACATGGGACTTCCAGAGAGGCACCCCATCAATACCCAATATAATCCACAGCTCACCAGGTCGATACACGTCAGGGGTTTTGCACTCGGATTGCGCCGCCAAGGCACGCAGTTGCAACTTGAGCACATCCCTTAAATTGCACGAAGCCAAGGGGAGGCTCGCCACAAGTTTAGAGTCTACTGGAATGGTGCGGCTCAACCAGTCCCACGTCGACTCGACACATGAAAACCTCACAGTCCGATCCACATTGTCTCGCAAGCGGCGATTTGATGCTTCTAGAGCAAGACGGAGTCGACACAGTCGCATGCTCTCGTCATAGATTTCTTGAAACATGTCGTTCTTGTCGTCTCGGCGCAGCTCAATGCGTGTTACAGCCCATGTGCTGTATAAATGTGACGTCCACTAAACTGCATTTATTTGGCAGCCTGTGTGCTGCACATGTCTGACAGCCCGTGTGCTAACTGAATTTGTCGTCCAGTGAACTGCATTTATTTCGCAGCTTGTTTTTTCAGCACGGCACCCAGTTGCCTGGTTTCATGTCTCCATTTCTGTCATGTGGCGCCACCGGTTTGCCCGAATTGCCGGCAGTGTGCAGCTTTTTGTAATTATTGCCAGTGTTTGATTGCAATGTTGTGCGGTGCCATCGGTCAGCCCAAATTACCGGCAATGTGCGTGCACCCCAAGCCATGGAACCTGACGTACATGAAGTGCAGGCATCCCCCCCCCCCCCCACTGTTACAGCATATGCATTTCTGCAGAAACAAATACCTAAAAAATTAGAGTGGGCAGGTACAGTGCACCAAAAATCTGTGTGAACATGCAAGAGTCCCATGCGTGCAATATGTCCAGATAGGGGGGGGATCATGTGTGAACATACACGTCCAGACAGGCGTGCGATCCTGTATGAGCATATGCATTTTTGCAAAAAAAACTCACTAAAAAATTAGAGTGGGCATTTACAAGTGTGACTTTTGTGTGAAAGGTTGGGTCAGGGGTATTTGCATGTGGCGGATCTTGTGGTTTTGGTGTTTTTTGATGATTCAATGAAGGATTAGAGTTTTGCATGTTGACCAGTTTGGCAGACCACAAGACCGGTCTACACCGGTCTTTGTACCAACTCAAACGAACTGGGCGGTCCGATCAGTTTGCGCAGCTCACCACATTTCACACAACATGCACATACGACACACCTACAGAGCCTGCACGCACCATGTACTCCACACGTTGCATGAATGTTTCCCAGGGTTCTCAGGGTATTACAACACCTCAATATTGCATGATGGGCATGTAAATGTAGCGCAATTGTGACAGATCACCTTATGCAGTTTGTTCCGAGACCGGTCTGCACCGGTCCAGACCGGTCTCCGTTTCAACTAGTATGAACCGAGCGGTCCTACTTGGTCGTTACAACACAATTTATGGTGGTGCACGGGTTTTACACTCTCCTTGCTTTGCCATGCTTGTGTATGCATGCTCCCCAAAGGATTTTAGGCCCCCATGACAGTTTAATAAGCTTTGCCGTGTAGCACATTCCGTTTTGGAGATTTCGCGCAGTTGGTACGCAGACCGGTCCAGACCGGTCTGGACCGGTCTTCATCTAAACTGAAATGAACGGGCCGGTCCGACCGGTTCGTGCAGTTCGTGCAGTTTGTGCTTTGTTCTAATGTTCAACATTTTTTTGCACCTTTTTGCTTTAGTTTCTTCTTTGCCATGCCTGTGGAAGGTTCCGGTCAAGCCCTCCCCCATGCCAGCAAGGATAATAAGGTGGTTCCCCAGTCCTTCAAGAACATTGAGAAAGGGCAATGGGTAGTTTTCTTGAAGAAAGGCTCACAGGGAGCCCGTTTCAGTGGGTTGGTGTCCAAGGTGGAAAAAGGGAAGGTGACCCTCACAAACACCAAAGAATACACGGAAGACAAAAATTGAAACGTCAAGAGGCAACACATCAAAGGGGATGTGGTGTTTGAGGCCAAGACGGTTGTGGGGAGTTGGGTGATTCAGAAGGGTGCCAAGGCAAGGACTCCCAAGGAGAGGGTGCAACAGCGGGCATCGGGAAGTCAGGCAGAGAGGTCCAAGAGGGCTTTGGATGTGGACGAGGATGATGATGAGGATGGTGACGAGGAGGAGGAGGATGAAGAGGGGGGGGACGAGAACGAGGGAGTGGAGGGGTCAATTGTAGAGGAGGAACCGTTGACCTCTTGCGCAACATCGGGAAGTGCCGAGGCTATGGGGTGAAGAAAGAAGGCCGGGACCACGGGGACTACGACCCCTACTCCCCGCCGCGCGACCCCAGCCCCTCCCGTTCGTCCCGATCCAACCCGTGCCGCAACCCCGTGACCGGCGCTACCGGAGCCCCCCGTCCCCACCAGTCCCCATCGAAGCGGTTGCTCGACCTCCTCACGCCCCCGTTGGAGGATCTGTCGACTGCGGACGTGCGGAACCGCTACAAGTTGCTGCGCCCTGAGCTTTGTCGGACGGAGGATGAGATAACACAGGTAAACAATTGTCCCCCCCCCACCCCTTCGACATGTCATGTTTCTTTCGTTTTCTTAACCCTTTATGCCCATAGGTGCGCCAAGGGGAGCTGCCGGATGCCAACTGGGCGGAACCGCTCGAGAGCACCCGAAGCACGGAAGAGCTCTTGGCGGAGATCCAGTCCATCCCTTGGTTTGCCCGCCAACAGGGAAAGAATGGAGGAAGCAAAGAATCAATGAGCCTTGGAAGAGGTGTGTTTTTGTAGTCTGTCGCAGTTTGCACTGTTTGTTCGAAGACCGGTCCAGGCCGGTCTTTGTGTCAACTGAGACGAACTGTGCGGTCCGATCGTTTCGATCGGTTTATGCTGTTTGTCCAAGACCGGTCCAGACCGGTCTCTGTGCCAAGTGAGATGAACTGTCCGGTCCGAACGTTGCGATTGCTTTATGCAGTTTGTCCCATTTCGTTGCTTATGACAGGCTGAAAGAGAGAGGCAGGAAGTGGAGCAGGCGCGCGAGGAGCAAGAGGCGCTCGAAGCGCAGGAGCAGGCGGACCAGCTTATGCGCGACCGGGCGGAGAAGTTGGAGCGGATGAAGAGGGAGCAGCAACGGCTCCAAGGAGAGTTGGATGCCTTGCGTAGTGGGAATGTTTGTTGCCATGTTTCTGGGCTGTGGTTATCATTGCATGGGCTAACGTAACTTTGTACAACATAACACTGCAGGTGCGAGTGGAAGCCGCTAGCTCTGGCAATGGGAAAACGACGGAGACAAAAGAAGAGGAGAAAGAAGAGGAGAAAGAAGCCCAGAAAGAAGAGGACAGAGACTCGAAAGAGGAAATTGATCCCTAACCACAGGCGTGAACTGTATAAACTGCATAAACTGCTCAAAATGATCGGACCGGCCCGTTTATATCGTTTTACGCTGTTTGTTCAAGGACCAGTTCGGACCGGTCCGTACCGGTCTTCCTGTAAACTGAAACGAACCGCGCGGTCCGAGCATTACGTGCAGCTCGTGCTGTTTGTTGCATGTTTTCCAGGCCGAGGACGCAAGCACTAAGGGGCTGCAGCTGCACGTGGCCTCCGTGCACGGGTACACGAAGAATGGGAACACCCAGGTGAACCAAATGTTCCTGATGAAGCAAAGGCAAATGGAGGCCCAATTGCAAGCTAAATTGGATGCTAAGAAAAAGAATGATGATCCCGATGATATTGATGATACCGGGCTGGGTGGTGGTGATGCGGGTGTTGATGCTGGCCTTGGCTTTGATGTCCCAGGCACTGCTTAAAGCACCCCGGACCGCTTTTTCCACAGTGTTGCCGTGGTGGGCCATGCCGCTGGTGGTGTTCGCTTCTACAACACTTTCTTCAAATATTGGGACCGTCCCATGTTCTTTGTTCGATGAATCACTACAATGCCCATTGCATGTGACCTTCTCAGTTTGTCACGAAGAGGCCACCCCCCCCCATGCCCCCCCCCCCCCCCCCTCCCAAAGAAATAGAAATAGAAATAGAAAGTAGCAAACGGTAGACAATAACAAAAAGAAGGAGAAAAAAGAGTTAAAGAATAGGAAAAATCAACAACCAGCATAAACTGCATAAACTGCTCTGACCGGACAGTTTAGATGAGCTGGTGCACTTTGTCCAAGGACCGGTCCGGACCGGTCTGTACCGGTCTTTGAGTAAAGTGCAACGAACGGGGCGGTCTGGCCTGTTCGTGCAGTTTGTGCAGTTTATGCAGCAAATTTCTTTTTCCCTCTTCTGCAATCAAATCACTATGCAATCGGATTGGGAACCGCGTCCATTGGATCCTGATGAGGCTTCGTATGACTCCACCCAAGGTGTTGCACGAGGCACCAGCGTATTGGAGGGTACACCCGCCGCGGACACACCGGTCAAGGTGTATGAGTACATGATGCCGCCCATCATGGAGTGCATGGACATTTGCCTCCGCGCCCAGGGGCATGCTGACTTGGTCCCCTTGCTTCCCCGCTACATCCTCTTCCGATTAGGTCTTGGAATGGTACAACCCCGCCACATTGATGACCTATGGGATAGGGATAGGAAGTACTACAACCCCTACATGGATTACCTCTTCCCGGACTGTGGGGCGTTCTACAAGTTGCACCGCTTTGCGGATCCGGATGTGGATGCTCTGATTGAGCTGTGCACCGAACAATGGCAGAATGGGCGGGTATTAGGTGACATTGTGTGTGGCGATGAATCTATCGTCCCACACAAGGGCCTATCCCTATTTAGACAATTTATGCCTCGGAAACTCCATACCACGGGGTTAAAATTGTATGTGCTGTGTGATGCTAAAGACCGGTACATTTGGCATGTTTATTTGTATCGTGGTGCAATGCCTCGTGACAATCCCCCACCTCCAACCACCTATGCTGGCGATTACACCCCCGTGGAGATTGTGCAGCTGTGGCATGATGTGGCACCCATCGACCGGGTGTTGGTGGCGGACACCTACTTTGGTTCCCATGGTACGGCTAGGTCTCTAGCGGCACAGTCTCGACCCTTCTTGATGCTGATCCCCAAATCAGCAAATCTCGTTGAGCAGGGGAGCAAGGGGCTAAAGACTGGGAAGGTGAACACAGTGGTTCACAAGGAGGATGCGTATGCGCTGAGCATTTTCAAAAGCACAAAGGTGGGCTAGAAGGCGGCCCGTGATTTGCCCTTGGTCACCAATTGCCACCATGGCCCCCATGTATGGCGGAAGGGTAGGTATTGTGGACAACTACCGCACATTTGCACCCGGGGTCGATGTGTGCAACCAGCTGTGCTTGCAGCATCGGAAGGAGCGGCGGTTTCCCAAGTGGTGGAAGGCCTTGAACGGCATGTTGCTGCGCATGGGGACCGCCAACGCTTTTACCTGATGCAAAGCGTTGAAACTTTGTTCCGTGGGGGAAACCATGCACAATTGGCAGTGATGTCTCATGCGGTACATCTTTCCAGCCCGAAAAACTGAGGTGCAGGCAAAGCACCCCGCTATCCGTGCCAAGCGAGGTACGTGCGTGTGCTGTCGGGGCGGCACATCAACGTACAAATGCCAAGCTTGTGGTGTTTCGTTGCACGTTGATTGCTTTGCGAAGTACCATCGGTGGGGCTGAAGGGCGGTCATATGGCATGGGAGGAAGTCCCCCATTGCGAAGCTCCCGCCGTATAATAGAGCTAACGACCCCGAATGCGGCCACCCCTTGACGGCTTTGGCTAGGGATGGAACACATTGGTATGTGGCACAAACAAACACACACGTGCAAACACACAAACACACGTACACCAGACACACGCACACACACAAACGCACATACACTATGAAGTGAAATGAACTGCGCAAACGGATCGGACCGCTCCGTTTAAGGGGTTTTATGCAATTAGTGCAGAGACCAAATCAGACCAGGCGGACCGGACAGGACCGGTTTTCGGTGTTCCCGGGCGAACTGCATAAAGTGTGCGGTCTGCATAAACTGCGTAAACCGGCGTAAAGTAGAGGTTTCTCTAGAATAAACTGCGCGAAACAGGAAGACGGGGCATGCGTACCCATAGCCAAAGGAATATATCCCAAGGACCTCAATTCTGCACCCTGCAACCCCTTCTGGTATACCAGGAATCACATCCAACCTTATATCAAATAAACGGCCCATATGTAGCATTTATGCGCTTGACTACCAATGTGAAAACCACCTGGCAGACCACCATAGATGACTTCGTGGATGTCAGCCTGGGCAAGAGAGAGGGCGGGTGGGATAAGGCCGGCCTCGCATTCCCTTGCACAGCTTGCACAATCGCACAGATGTGTTGGTTGCAGGGCGGGTCGGTCGGTGTGCAAAACCGAAGTTTCTTTTTTGAGCCTGTGACAATCTTGGTACTGCACGATGCATTCGTGGATGCACACCAAAAGCACCACTTTGTGGCAGTAGGCTTGCCTTGCTCCAGCCAATGAGGACTAGCATGTGACAATGACCACTGCACATGCAGTTGCTTTCCACATTGCGCACAATCATAATAGTTTGTTGTACCTAGTGCGGGGGTTGTTGACAGTCCCTCATATGGGGCATATGGTACTGTGATGGTTGCATGTTGATTTTTGTCTTGCAACACAGTCATGTGGCAAGACAGTTTTCTCGTCTATTATGGCCTAGCATTGGGCGGCAGACCACCCAAACAATCTGCTGCCCCGGATTTTCTGTGGCTATCCGTCTGAAGCACAAATTCAGCATGTTGCTGAGGTGTACCGCACCACGCGGAAGCAAAACGATGTTATGCCCCCCCCCCCACCTGTTCCCAAGCCACTTGTTCCCTCATCTCTGCGCCAAGTCATCTCTGTGTCTTGCAGCGGAATTGCATTTGTGCTATTGTTGGCCCTTCAATTATCAGTGACACATGAATGCACTGGTGGACACGCGATTCGTTCAAGATGCATTGTATTTTCCCTTACCCTGGTGTGTTACCTTTGTTGGGCTGCATTCAGTCATGTTGTGACTGTTCTTGCAGATCTTTGTGCAAGATGCCTTCAAAATGATTGACATTCATCTTCTTTAAACGGCCGTGGGGGGTACCCGGGCTAGGACCCCAAAGGTTGTGATTTGATTGACACTGAACAAAGGCGGCACCTTGCCCTTGTTGGAACGTTCTACAGGTGGAGCAAAGGCCCTATTACTCCCTGAAGTGCCCCACTTGCCGCATGAAGCACGCGAGGAGCCATGACACCGGGTACACGTGTACCCGCGTTTTGTACCTGTGTACCCTGGTGTTCCCACACGCTGCAAACAACACGCTGCAAACGACACGCTGCAAACAGACATAGACCTATGACGTGCTGGTACTTGCACTTTCGTCGCGCGCTCATTGCCAGTCCGCAATTGCACATACCCCATGTGTGGGCCAACACCACAGGTCATCCCGGTGTCCGCAAGGGAAACGGTTGCAGAGGCATAGGCCCACGCAGGCGCAAAGCGAAGGGAAAAGGCGGCGTTCAAAGCAAGAGACGAGCAATACCCGCAGACATCCATGCCCTGGCCGCTCAGGTGGGAGGCCTCATTGACTGGTCCACTGTCCTTGGCACTGGCATCATCACCCTCGACACCGCCCTCCACACCAGCCGGGTCCATGTCCTAGTCATGAGTGTCATCAGGGTGCGCACTACCCTCCCCACCACCCGGGTCCATGTCCTAGTCATCAGTGTCCTCAACGTGCAAACCACTGTCCCCACCACCCGTGTCCATGTCCTTGTCATGAGTGTCCTCACCGCCCAAAGCCCCGTCCCCACCACCTGCGTCCACGTCCTTGTCATTCGTGCCATCAGCGTGCACACCCCCCTCCAAACCACCAGGGCCCATGTCCCGGCCACCTACGTCACTGGGCGATGGCCCCACCCTTGGTACACGCTAGAAGACCCAATCTCGTTCCAGCCTAGAACCGGCTAGAGCGGCTAGAACGAAAAAAAAAGGGGGGATACCCCCTTCCCGCAGGGGGGGGGGGGATGGGGTGTCTAACCTGGACCCCCCTATCCGTACTCGGGGTCCCATACTTTTTTTTTCACAATTTCCCTATTTTCACCTGATTTTGGAGTCCAAAATTTTTTTGTTATAGCGGCGTTCTAGCGACGTTCTAGCAAGCGCCGCCGGAAGGCCGCTAGAACGGTTCGCTAGAACACCGCTAGAACAATATATATGAATGCCCCGCCACTCCTCAAAGAGAAGCTGCCCCGGCTACCATGGCCATTTGTGGCCAATCACAAGGTCCCAATGGAGGACTCGACTCACAGAGCGCCGGGTTCGCCCCCCCCCCCACCCCCCGGTTAGCCCGGTTAGGCCCCCACCGCACACCTCCCCTGGCACCTGGAAGGTGCCCCCCTCTTTCTCCCTCTTCCTCTTCTTCCCCTTCTTCCCCCCCTCCCCGTCGGAAACCGGCGACACCACCCACCACTCCCCCGGGTCCAACTCCTCATCCCAATCCCCCAACACCGTCACTTGGTTGACGGTCCCCCCATTGCCCCGCTGCGCCCAAGGGACATACCCGTTGTCCCCCACCCCATAGGTCACTTGGAGGGTCACTTGGCGGGCCGGCGCCGGGTCACTTGGTGGTGGGTTAGCCCGATTAGCCGGGTTAGCCCGATTAGCCCCTCTGCCCCCCCCCAAGGCCCCCATTCGCGAGTCGTGACACACAGGTTATCCCTTCTACGTGGTGGGGGGTTGCCGGGGCTCATCTTTGCTCCCGGCACCCCCCTTCTCACCCCCCTTGTCCCCTTCCTTCTCACCCCCCTTGTCACCCCCCACCTCACCCCCCTTGTCACCCCCCCCCTTGCCACCACCCTCGTCCCCCTCGTCATCCCCGTCGTCCCCGTCGTCCCCCGCCCCCACGGCCTCCCGGAGGTGGGCCTCCGCCTACCCGGCACGTTTCCATAGGGGTCTGGGCCCCTATCTTAGTAGGCGGGGCTTGGGGTTCGGGGAGGGGGGGGTGGCTTTGCCCTTGCCCTTGCCCTGGGGCTTGGCTTTGGCCTTGGGCTTGCTTTGCTGGGCTTCGGGGGGGGGGCTCTTCGTCGCTACTCTCGCCGTGGCGAGGTTTTTCTTGGGGGCCTTGGGGGGGGGGTTTTGGGGGCCTTGGGGGGGGTGTCCTCCCCCCGCTGGTGGTGGTGGTGGTGGTGGTGGTGGTGCTGCTGCTGGTGGTCTCCTCCGTACGGTCCTGCGACCTCCCCCAACCCTTGCGCTGCGGGTCCATGCCCCCCGCACTCCTGCCCGCTTCCCACCCACCCAAACCCTCCAGCACCGAGAGGGCCAGATTGGGGTCTGTCCCCATCATCCGGCCCAACTCGGTGACACCCACGAGGCGCGTCCGCCCTCCGCCGTCCCACCACTCCACACGCACCCCGCGGGGGTCGGCTCCATACGTCTGCATGCTGACAACCTGAGGACAGAAAGACAATGCAGGTGCATTCTAGCGGCGTTCTAGGCAACTGTTCTAGCGGCGTTCTAGCGACATTCTAGCGGCGGCGGCACGGCGCTGGCTAGATGAAGACTAGAACGGTTCGCTAGATCAACGCTAGAACGCAATCAACATACCGTGCCTTGGCGGTCCAGGCTGGGGGAGATGGCCCCCAGGGCCTTGGCGAGGGTGTCCCGGGGGTCGGGGGGGTGCGGGTGCGGGGGGCCCCCAGCGGGGGTTGCGGCGGGCTTGGGCTTGGACTTGGGCCGGGAGGCGATGCCGTGCACCACCCCGGCATAAGCCCCCCGGTTCGCCGCCTCCGGGTTGAAGCCCCCGCAGTCCAACAGCGCCGACCAGGTCGGCGTCTAGGCCAAGGCATTCCCGGCATACTCAATCCCCTCCAAGCCCAGCCCCTGCCAGCAGTTGGCAACGAATCGCCAGTGGGTGGGCCCCCCTTTTTCCTCTCGGGGTTGAAGATGTTGGTTTGAGCCAACTCGAACATCTTCAACCCCATTTCGGGAGGGGGGGGGGCACCTCCCCCCATCCCTTCCTCGGCCCCGGCAACTCACGTTGCCACCCCCACCACCCTTGTGGGACGCCATGGTGAGAGGAGAACGGGCGCGTGCCAGGGACAAGGTTGTGGTTGACGCTTGGGGCCCGAGGGACAAGGACGACGCCGACGAACAGCTTGCCACTGACCCGTATGTGCCCTTGGTACACGCTAGAAGACCCAATCTTGATCTCGCCTAGAACGCTTTAGCTAGATCGTTCTGTGTGAAGTAGTGCTCAACATGAGGGCCCCCAAGTCCTCGTGGAGGACCCTCTCGGAGCTCTACACGCTCCGTAAGTTGGAGTATCACCGCACCGTCCCCGGTGGCCCCTACTGCCGTCCAATTTATACCAAGCGAGCTTTCCAAGCCCATTGGAACGAGTTGGTCGCCCCGGTGCAATTGGATGACCCCGTTGCCACGGTGTTGCCCAAGGCCACCGGGATCTCATGGCCCTTCGCCTCATGGGTCACATACATCCTCTCCTGGCCGGGCTTGGTGCGGTCAATGAACCGCATCTTCCCGTTGACGTTCATCGTCCGGGGAGATGCCTACCCCGTGGCCGTGGGCAATTGGACCCAACTCACCATCTCGTTGGCCAACTTCGACCGCTTGGCCCGCTCCCCCGCGGGCCTTTGGGTGTTGAGCATGGCCAATTGCGATGACCAGGCCATGAACATCCTTGGGACGTTGTGGAAGAGCAATTAGGAGGTACTCCTCTCACCTAGTGCCTTTCGCTCGTTTTAGTTTTGACCTAGTTAGCCTCGAACACCGCTCGCTAGAAGCTAGATTGGACTACACTAGAACGAAATTAACCACCCCCATGTCTCGTGTTTAGATGATTCAAGACATCATCGACACGGGGCTGGTCCAATGGGGGGCCTCCAAGGAGGAGGCAAAGGTGATCCTCGGGGGGGGATCAACCGTGGACACGAAGGGTGATCGGGGTATCCACATGCCCCCCAGTGGGCTCCATGTTCAATGAGGGGATATGGAATGCCCAAAAGAAGACTTGGGAGGGTAGTGCTATCCCGCGGACCATGGAGGGTGATGTGGCCAACTACACGGCCTTCCTCCTTGGGACGCCTTCCTTGAAAGCCGCTGGCTGCAATACGCAGGGGATTTTGAAATTGCCACGTGCCTGGGTCGTCTGGTGCATTTTGCACTTGACGATGGCCATGGGCCGCTTGTTGGGGGAGTTTGTCGACCGGGAGGCGAGGTTGGTCACCCCTGCGCTCCGCTAAGACCTACAAGTTCTCCTGTCGGAGAGGCGTGCAGGTTGGAGCGTTTATGGGTCAACTTCCCCGGACGAGGAAGAGACGGCTAATTTTTTGACGCATGGCCGGATATTGCTAGGTGCCTCGGCATTAGGCCGAGCACGGCCAAGTGGAAGGCCATCGCGAACATGTGGGACCTGCTGCAGGCCCTCTATTGTACATATCAGGGCCCTAACCCATTGAACTCTGCTGCCGTGGCCCGTGATTTCCGGCGCCACTGTACTATCGCAACAACATCATGGTACCTACTAAGCCTTGAGCATGATGTAGATACCATGTTGCAGAACATTAAGCCATTGGGGTTGGGTATATTCTTGGGGGACATTTCGGAAAGCATCAACCGCTTTCTTAAACATGGTCACAATGAGCACAGCAACCGGGGGGGGGGGGGCTGTCGGGTGGAGGGGGTGGACGTGGTGTCGGGTTGTCAGTGGTCGGCCATCCACAGGGAGGCCAATGTGCAAGCACAGTGCATGACATGGCTGTTTGCATACTTTGACGTGTCGTGGGTTGTGCATGGGGGGCCGCGGTCGCAAGTGCCATGCTCGGGCAGGGATGCCATGGAGGTGAGGAGGGGCCAGGGCCACATGCAGGCTTCCCTAAACCAGACTATTGAGCAACAGGATGGCATCGCAAGAGTTGATGGACGAGCTGCTCCGCCAGGTATATTGTCTTGCTGTGCGTTCTATCGCTGATCTAGGGAATCCTTCTAGTCTTGATCTAGGCAGCACGATCGGTCGCTAGAACGTCGCTAGAACGCCGCTACAACGGTTGCCCAGAACGCCGCTAGAACGCTCCTGTTTTTCCTATAGAACTAGGCGACCCAGGCGCTAATTGCGCAGGTGATGGCGGCGCAGCGGGAGGCACAGCGAGCGCAGGCCGAGCAGGCCGAGCCAAAGGCGGAGCGGGCCCCGAAGGGCAAGCCACCCCCCCTCGCCAAGCCCAAGGCCAAGCCCCAGCCCCAACCCCAAGCCCCTACTCCACCCTCGCCACCCCCTCACCCGTTGGCCGCCAGGAAGTCGGTGGCAGCGGGTCCGGCGGAGGACACGGAGGTGGAGGAAATGTACCCTCCAGGACTTGCCATGGGACCCGGCTGACGTCTCACCCTCCACCCGCTCGAGCTCCTCGCCGTCGTCCTCCTTCCGGCTCGAGATCTCGAAATCAATGTGTTTCATCAATTTGACACACTTCTTTCGGATCTCCAACGGCTTCTCATGATCACAAGTGATGATCTCCTTGAAGCCGTAGCCAAACACCGTGCTGGTGGCGCTGGCCTCGGAGGGCAACCGGCGCCTCTGGCCCCTTGGTCGTGCTTGTGCTGCTGATGCTGTTGCTGCGAATCCTGACTGCTGCTCCCCGAGGCGCCGCAAAGCGCTGTGGGTAAGGCGGGGCTTCTCGGGGGACGTTGCCATTGCACTGGGGGCACCAACCTTTGACTCGGCAGGGGGGTCGGCGTCTGGGTCCTCCACTACGTCCCGGCAAGCGGGGCAGAGCGCCACTACGCGCAGCATTTCACCGGTAGGCAGCAAAGAATGGGTGCAAAATGCTGGGGAACGCGGGTACAAAACGCGGGTACACGTGTACCCGCGTACTGGAACGTCGGGGATACCGGGGAACAAGCGGGTACAAAACGTTGGTACACGTGTACCCGGCGTTGGGAACACAGACACACACATACTTGCAAACGTGTACTCACCCGAGGGCACACACCCCTCCTCTCCAGCGAGCAGGTCTTCCGCCCTGTCTTTCCCATAGCGGTATTCACCGCAGATCCCACAGCAGAGATCCAACACATCGGCCTCCGCGGCGCAGGTGACGGTGAGGGCTGCCGCAAGAGACGGAGGGGACATGAGGCGATTGAACGACACGGCAACACGGATTGTAGAGAAAAAAAAAGTACCTGCCAGCAAAGCACGGACTTGGCCCTGACCTTTCTTGTCCCTCGAAGCCAGGCAGGTGTGGTAATGGGCCCGGATCCGTGCGGGCTGCATCTCGAAGAGGACCTGCAACTTCTTCTGAAATCGGACCTGAGCGGGAGGAGAGGGGGATAGTGAGAATTCATGGACGCAATGGGAGGGGAAAGGAATGGGAAAGACACATGCACCTTGCGGTGTTGATGCCCATCACTTGGGTGTGGCACAGATTGGGGAGGGGTGGCACGGGGGTGCACACAAGCACAAACCACCTTTTTTTCCTTTTTTTTCTTTGTCTTCTGCTGCTCCGTTGGTGGGTCCAGTTGCATGCTCCACCTTGTTTGAACTGAGCGACAAGGAGCTCCTGAAATACATTCAAAAAACACACATGCGTTTGTGTTTCTCAAAGGGGAAGGGGGGGGTGAGGGAAACAGGGCACACCCGCTGCTAGAGCTTGACACACAGTTGCTGTTGCTGTTGCTGCTGCTGCTGCTGTTATCGCTCTCCTCACCGTCTTCACCACCTTCTTCTTATCCTCCGCCTTGGCGGCCATCACCCAATAGCAATTGATGTGAGCACGCTTTCTTTCGAGGTGCGTGGTTCGCCTGTCCGACACAAAAAAAAGGGGGGGGGAGTGACAATGTAGGGAGAAGACAAGGACACAGCTGGTGCCATACATACTGAACATTTGTTGGGTGTCTTTGTGACCCATTGTATTGCACAGCCTCACTCGTGTGCACCTCTTTTGAATTAATCTGCGGAGACAAAGTGGTAGGGTGGGTAGTGAGCAAAGAACGCCATGAACACGGAACGGACAGGACAACGAAACCTTTGAGACCTTGTCGTACAGCACGCCGCCGCGGGCACTCTTCTTTTGATAACAATACTTCTTGCCCACTGCCAACTTGGCCTCCTTCGCCACTACCAAATGGCAGTTTGTGGCGTTGAAGCCCGGCGATGGGCAGGGCATGAGAGAAAGAGAAGAAGCCTGGGGCGAAAAGGGCAGGAAGAGGGGCACAAAGCCCCACCGACAACTTTCTGTAGATTGACAATGTGATGGAATGCAAAAAACAAGAGTTGGGGTACAAATTGTTTTTGGGGAACATGTGTACCCGCGTTTTGCACCCGGGTACACACAAATGTTCCCCAATACACTGCTCGTTGAGGACGCCGAGAACGACGAGAAGTGTGTTGGGGAACATGTGGAAACATGTCGGGGGAACATGTGGAAACATTTTCCATTTCACATGAAAAACTTTTTTTCAGAGGTACCTGACATTTTAAACGGTCTTAGCACACTCAAAAACCCCATTTTACCAACCAAAAAGGGGCGGTTGATGTAGTGCGTTGGGGAACATTCTCGGGGGTAGCCAAAGGAATATGTCCCAGGGACTTGAATTCTGCACCGTGCAACCCCTGTTGGTATACCAGCAATTTTTTTTTAGTCCGATGCATTCCATATGTCCCACGGGGAACAAGCGGGTACAAAACGCGGGTACACCCGGGGAACCTGTTCCTTGTTGCACAGGATGCCCCCAAGCCCAAGAAACGTCGCACCACGGCAGACGTGCAGCAGCAGCAGTTTGCGGCCAGGCAGGCCGCTCTTCTTGCCGCCCACCAGCGGCCAGCGCCTCCACCGGCGACCTGGAAGCCAGTGTTGTCCCAAGATGAAGCCCCGGGCTGCGGTTTGTGACAGGTCTTTGTCAGGCGTTGGGCGTGGGCGCGGGGAACAAGCGGGTACGCGGGTACCAAAAGCGGGTACACATGTTCTTGCTGTTGTAGAACGTTGTCAACGCAGGGGAACAAGCGGGTACAAAAGGCGGGTACATCAGGGAACACATGCATCTTGTTGCACAGGTCGGAAGAAGAGGAAGAAGAAGCAGAAGGGGACATTGTGCAGGACGGGTGCCGTGCACGCGGTGGGCGGAGGCAGCACATCCGTGCAGTGCGTAGTTAGGATGGAAAAGTCGTGCGGCGCAATAGCATGTCAAGCGAAGTGCGCGGAGTCCCGGTGCCTAACCGTGACCCACTTCCGTTTGCTGTTATTATGTATTATCCATTTATTACCAATCTATTTATCTCCACGCCGTGTAGTGGCAAACCTGAACAATGTCACGACGTACTGATTCTGCAAAAAACAATAACCCATTCCACTTCGGGCGAAGCGTGCCAGGGCAGGTAGGGGCAGAGTAGAACAAGTGAACAGAAGATGTGACAATGGATGGCGAGAGTGAAGTGAATAGAAGACGTGGCAATGGATGGCAAGAGTGACGTGAATAGAACACGGCAATGGATGGCGAGAGTGAAGTGAATAGAACACGTGGCAATGGATAGTGAGATTAATGAGAATAGAATAGACCAAAACGTGTTTGCCTGGTTTCTGCCTAGGTGTCTTGTCATGCGCTGGAAATCGGGCCCACTACCCGCCCGGAAACGTGCTCACAAACTTGAGCACGTGCACAATCAGCATGGCTACTCTCTTCTGGAAGGGGCAAAGAGCCCAAGGCAAGTGTGGGAGTACATGCTGGACCCCATCTTGCATCTCATGGAGCGCAAGCTAGTCAAGAACGGGAAAAGGCACTTGACGGGGTACCTCCCAAATTATGTCTCCTTCCGCATGGCCCTGGGGATGGTCAATCCGCTGCGGATTGATGACATTTGGGACCCAGACGCCCTCGCGTACAACCCCCAGCTCAGCAAACTGATCAGCCGGAAAAAATTTTGGGAGGTGCACCGGTATGCAAGGCCCAACGTGGCCAAGCTGCTAGCGAGGTGCAACAAACAGTGGGCGGATGCTTGGGTGGTGGGGGCCTTTGTGGCGGGCAACGAGGCCATCGCCCCACACAAGGGGAAGGGTCCAATGCGGATGTTCATTCCGTGGAAACCCCATGCAACAGGGGTAAAACTGTATGTGCTGGCCAACTCCACCGCCCCTACGTGGTGGACATGTACATGTACTAGGGCAAGTGCCACGTCCAGGGTGCTCACAAGTATGGGTGCGTGGGCCGGTACACGTCCCGCGAGGTGGTGAACCATTGGGGGGAGCACGTGCCCAAGAACACCACTCTAGTGCGCGACAGCTTCTTCGGAAGCCATAGGATGGCCGACAGCCTGGCCAACCGCAAAGTGGGTTACTTGTTCCTTGTGCCCAAGGACACCAAGGGGGTCTCCGAGGCGGCTGGACGGTTACCGGAGGGTACGTATCGTGTTGGGCACCTCAAACGAGCAAGGTGCTCAATGTACGTTTTCAAAGCCCCCAAAGTGGGTAGCAAGGCAGGACACGTGGTGCCTTTTTTAACAAATTGCGACACCGATGCTGGCTACGTTACACACGGACGGGGTTACCAGTTGCCCACAGTGGTGTCCGCGTACCGGCGGAACAGCGATGGTGTGGACCGGTGCAACCAGCTGGCTTTGCGGTTGAGGGAATCCAACCGGATGCGGAGTGCGGCAGTGTGCGCCCTGGTTATGCGATACGCTGCCGGGAACGCTTACACGGCATCGAAATGCCTTGGGGTTGTGGGATCCGGACATGACGATGGCCCAGTTCCAGTGGGCCATCATTAAGGCTCAATTTCCGGATGTGAAACGGCCTCTTTCGAACGTGGTGCACGTGCCTGTGCAATGCGCTAGGACACGGATGCGGTGCAAATGGTGCGGCGGCGAAACCAACTGGCAGTGCAGCGTGTGCCGGGTGCCACTCCATGTGAAGTGCTTTGGTTCCTATCACCATGAACATTGAACAATAACCTGACCCATAACCTTTAACCCTAAGAAGCACAGGAGCCCAATGTGTAACCAGGGAACAGAACAAAGTGGCCCGTAGAGGAACGATGGGTCGGACACGGACCGGAAGGGTGGAATACATCGAAACGTCTTGGGGGCTGTGCCATGGGGGGGAAATGAGGCCATACAACCCCTCCTCCAAAGAAACACGTGTACCTCCACCACATGATTTGTTCCGATGTTGTTGCCAACGTTGCGTTTTGTGGGTACACGTGTACCCGCGTTTTGTACCCGGGTACGTAACACGTTCCCACGCATTACGGTGTAGAACGTTCCAGACGCCGGGGACGTTCTACACGCCGGGGAACATTTTGTGTACCCGGGTACAAAAAGCGGGTACACATGTTTCCATGTGTTCCCCGGCGTTGCCAAGCGCCTGCGTCCTCGAAGCTCTACAATGCGCCCTAAGCCCCAACGAGCATTTTCGGGGGTACCAGTGTACACCCCGTACCCGGT
The DNA here is from genome assembly GCA_964036045.1 of Eutreptiella sp. 'Long Island Sound 2002'. Taxonomy (NCBI): domain Eukaryota; phylum Euglenozoa; class Euglenophyceae; order Eutreptiales; family Eutreptiaceae; genus Eutreptiella; species Eutreptiella sp. 'Long Island Sound 2002'. Next base: position 58,484,889 of record OZ038381.1, read on the forward strand.
AGCCAAAGGAATATGGAATGCATCAAACCGGGGACAAAAGAACAGTAACCGTGCCATCTGAACCCCTAGGTCGGCTAAAAATGTCGAACCACACTCTTGAAAAGGCATGTTGCAGGGAACTTCCAATGTATACATACTTTCTCATGACACCCGTGCCCACTTTTACCAATGTACACCACCAGTAGCCCTCGGGCATCACAAGAAGCCCGGATTTCCCCCCTTTTGTATGTTGGTAACTTGTCATACCTCATACTTCGGGAAGGAAAAACTTCCATAATTGATCGGGTCCTCAATTCCATTCTCCCCCCCCCCCGATCACAACATGTTCCTAGATGTTGCTTGGACGGTGCATTTTTGGTGCCAGGGTAATGCTTGGCATTGACCCCAGCACACGCAACCAAACACATTATATGCATTGTTAAGGGTGTGGCATATTGTCGGAACCTGGGGCATTTTCACAGCTTTATTGTTCATAGGATGCTGCATCATGTCTTTTTTGTTCCCTCCGATGACCGCTCGATGGCATGGTGCCGAGCTTGGCATCATTTGGTGACAATGGAAGTGCAAAAGAACCCTTGGGGAGCCGTGTAGCACCAATTAGACCCCTTCGGTGCAATCGAAGAACAGCCCATTTTGGATTATTTGCATGAATGGGCAAATTTTGATTGACCAATTGTGGGGGCTTTGATTTGTATCTCTCGGTGCCCGCTGTACGCCTTGCTACGAGGCCCCAACCGTGAGGACTAAAACAGGTTGGCTAACAATTCACCTCACAAAGGTTGATTGAAACCCTGCCGTATTGCGGGAAATGGTGCATACCCCCCCCCCCCCCGCCCTTTTCTATTTTTCTACATTTCAAGTCTCTCAATTTAATTAGGTCTCAGCCCCCCCTTTTGAGCCCATTCGCATATACCCCAAGGGATTAATTTGGAGGTTCAATCCCTTGTAGTACCGTTATCTTGTCCAACAAAAGTATCCCCCGTGAGCTTGGGTTGGAACCCACCTAGACCCCCCAAAACACACACTTGAAACCCACTCTTTAAGGGGATGGGGGGTTGGGGGGGGGGTTAAATTTTATTAGACCCCCGGTCTTTTGGGGGGTCTACAAATGATTGTTTCTTTTGGTTTTTTTTCAGTTTTGAGCAAAAAAAATGCATTTTTGCGCCCCACCTCATGGGGCTTGGTGAGGCGGAGTGGGATAAGCAATTTTGGAGTTGATGCAATTTTTGCTATGACAATTCTTTGACAACTTTACTGACCCTATGGTAAACCCCCACACACCTAGAGGGGTGGGATTGGGGATGTTGTGGTGCCACATGTTGTGTTGCCACGATGCAAGGAGACATGTTTTGCAGCCTCTAGCCCAACCCGGGGCAGGTCATGGCCCTTTCGAAAGACAGGAAGTTTGCACCAAAAAATTGCTTGCATCGATTAATCTAGACTCCCATAACGATCCTGGAGCACCTTTGGGCTAGGCTTGGGTCATCATAGTGGCAACGGAAGTACATGTGAACCCATGCAGAGTTGTGTAGCATCTTTTAGGTCCCCCTAGTGGTGCCCCTTGGCCCCTCAAAGCATTTGCACTATGGTGGGCAAAACTTGGGTGGCCTATTGCGACCACTCTGCATCAATTCAGACCCAGGTCCCTTGCAACTTTTTTTGTTCCATATGGACCCCCTCAACAATGGTGGGGGGCCCAAGTTCTATCTCCAAGTGCCCTTGATCTGCCCGCCTAAGCCGGCTAGCGGTGAGGACTTAGCCATTTCGGGCCAGCATGGGTTGGCACACAATTCAAAGGCAAAATCAAAAAAGCAAAGTTTTGCCCTTTTTAGTGCAAACAATCCAAAAACAGTGCTATAAGGGGCCAATGGACACCACTGGAAGGGCATAATTGGTGCTACATGGCTCACGTATTTCCATTGTCATCAAATTATGACCCAAGCTCGGCCCAAGGCCATCCAGCAGTTATTAGAGGTCACCCAAAATTGGCCAATTGCGGCCACCATGTGCAATTGCGGCCACCATGTGTCATACCAGACGCGGGTCTCATTCACCCTTTTCTTCTTTACGGAAACGTTAACCGATGGTGGAGGTCTGAGGTTCTATCTCAATGTGGCCCCACTGCGCGGCCCCACCAGTGAGGGCCAACACATAGCCATTTTCAGCCCAACACACATACATACCCCCCCCCCTTTTGGGGCCATTCACATACCATACCCCAAGAGGTTAATTTGGTGGTTCAACTCCATGTAGTATCGTATCCCCCAATGAGCTTTTCATTGGAACCCACCTGGATCCCCCCCCCCCCAACAGACACATGAAACCCACTCTTTAGGGGGATGGGAGGGATCAAAAAATGTCAGAAAAATGACACCACCACCTTTTTGGCGGGTCAACAATGGAATGTTTTGGTTTTTTTTTTTCGATTTTGAGCCGGGAAGCCATGTTGGGGCAAGGGATTTCCAAAGCCGTGTTTAGGAATATTGTTGGGTCTTTTTCGTCTCTTTTGCTTCTGCTAAGAAGTACAGTCTCCCCCTGTGTCATCTCTGCCCTTCTTTTTGATCTCTCATAGACCACCAGGAACGTTTCAACGTTCCGTTGCCCGTTGCATGGCCCCATGTACCCTTGGCTGTGTTGTGAAATGATGATCACAGTGTAAGTCCTCACAATTTTTTCCCAATTGTTTTGGCCCAAGATCTTTGCCCATCATGCACCAGATTCCGTTGTGGGCGGATGCTTATCAGCTAGCCATCAGCGCAGCCGCCGTCAATCACCCCAACGTCAGCTTGGGGATTTGGACGTCCCTGGCGGAGGCTGCTCCAAGTAAGGTATGCAGCGCACTCCTCATTGTCGCAGGATCTTGCTGCATCACCACTTGTCCTCGTTACCAACTGCACTGTGCGATGCTTGAGGGAACAGCAGCATCAAACGACAGCAGATGGGACCAACGGGCGGGGAACCCACGTTAAAAGATGCAGACAATATGAAACAGAGCAATGCTCTGAAGGGGTGGTTCCTCATGCTGTGCAAGCAGTCTGATGTGGATGAAGTGGGCTCTTTTGGAGCTGACCAACGAGCAGACAGCAGAGGTTCTTTTAGAAGCTTTTTATCGCTGAGAAGAGTGCGAGAGTAAAGGGAATCACAACCCGGCATCCATTTTTTTTTGGTCGGGACGACAATATGCTGTTCACACACCCATCCGGCTGTATCATGCCGAATCCATGAAACACCCTCAATTCTCGAGAGCGCTGTTGCTTTCTGTGCAGGTGGTGAACCTGAGGGGCCCCACTGTCAATGACAGCGCAGCCTCGCGCTGGAGGTCGCTGTTTCAGGATACGGAGCCGTTTCAAGCTGCGGAACATCGCACCAAGACACGGGTATGCGATACACTGCATCGGAGATAGATGAGTGCTGTTAGTGTAGAGGAGAACGTTCCCGGTAACCGCTGCCTCGATGTGCAATAATGCACCAGGCTGTGGTACAAAAAGACAAGAGGGGATTGATGCAGGAAACTGGGAGAAATGTGAAAGCCATGGTAAGCAGCATGAAGAGTGTGTCATGGGGCCTCCCCCTCCCCGGGCCACATCGCCCTCCTCCCTTGGGACCCCACCTCTACCACATGCACTTTCCACCGTCCATTCGTTGCCTCACTCCCTTTGCTGACCTCAGAAGCCACCCACGGCCAGCACAGAGCACTGAAAATGGTTTATGACATGGGGTTGCCTCTTCTCTCGGGTGATGCCCCATGCAGTAAGGGGGGGGATCAGTAGGGGCGCTTGCGGAAGGCGGAGGTCCGGAAGGCAGAGGTCCAGTTGACGGATGTACACGGAGAGTTCATGGGGTTGGGTGCAGCCACAGTCAGATCAGGAAATGGAGGCAATGGTCAGGCAGGGGCCAAACGGGGGGCACAATAGGGCTGTACATGTCGGCGGGGGACCACAGTGGGGAGGAAAGGAAGTTGGGTTCTGAAGGGCAGTCCAGTGGGACCGACATCCCTCTTTCCCCATTGGCACCGTCCAACACTCTGACAGCGTGTACCTCACCATGTCCGGCCGCCGTGAAGACGGCAACCCGTGGCGGCGACAAAGTAACAGCCTCAACATGCAACCCACCCTGCAACAGCCCCCTGGCACCGAAGATATTCCCCCAGCCCTCAGGCGCCCCTGCCACTCCCCCAGACGCTCCTCTCCCTGCTTATTCCCCTACTGCTGTGCTTTTCCTTTGCACAGCGAAAGACCTTCCGGAGCTGTACACCGCCTTTGTCTCGATCTCGCTCTCTCAATGTGCCGATTGGCTCTCCCAAATGTCCAGCCCAGAGGGTGTGGTTTGCATTCCCAGCCCCACAATTGGCAGGTGATTTTATGTATGGCGCCTAATTTACACCTAGGAGCCAGCCCACCGCCCCCAACTGCCCGGACCCTTCAAAAGATTTCTGTGCCCGTTTTGCTTCATTAACTACACATGCGCACGTGTGGTCCAAACACCAGCTCCCTCCATCTCCCTGTGTGACACAGCCCATACCCTTGGCATGGGGGTCTTGGCCTTACCCTCGCCTTTCCTTCTTTGCAGGTTGCGGCCTTTGGCTTGGGCTCCAATTCCTCCTTGCTCTCCCAGTGAGGGTGCTGCCTTTTGTGCGGCAGAGAGGAGCATGAGCGTAGATGGGGGACGGGCTCAGGCCTCATCACTGCTGCTGCTATTGCTGCTGCTCCTGCTACTGCCATTGCTGCTGCTGCTCTCCGCTTCGAAATCCCTCCACCCCGCGGTAGTGGGACACCTGTCCCACTCTCATGCAGCAAAGACAATTTTTCCCTGGCTGTTAGGTAGCCCAACAAGCTGTCCACTTTTCGCAGTTTTTTGACACCTCCCTCTTCAACCCCAACCCCATGGGTGGGCAACCAACCCGCCAATCCACAAGTGGAGGATTCCCTCCATTTGCGCCACCATTCCGCTTTGTCTATTCAAAGTATACAGGATACCTGCTCTCTGGGCTCCGGGGGCCCCTACCCCTCTCTGCACACGTGGCAAGGCGGCCCGTGGGGGCCATGATGAACAAGGGCAGAAGGCGGTGGGCTAGAGAGGGGTAGAAAGCGCGTGAAATGATAAGCATGCTTAACACATGCGCTCATGGCAGTTGCACGCCGCCCTCCCAATTCTCCAGCCCTTGCAGTACACTGAGGGCCATCCAGGGATGGTGTTGCACCATCCCGTGTAGGCCCCCCAAGGAAAGGGTATGGGTTGCCACCGCCATCACACCACTGCATGCGGATTGCCCTCGGATCAGCACCTCCAATTTGCCCCCCTGCAAACAAAAAAGGTTTAAAAAAATCGAAATTTTCGTTCTAGTCTGACTGTTCTAGCAGTGTTGTAGCAGTGCAAGCTAGATGAGGACTAGAACAAGAAGATCTGATACACTAGAACGACACCAGAACGGCAAGGCAACAAACATACACTCCCGGCTGTCCAGCAGTAGCTGCAGTGACCCAAGCGCCTTCACAAACTCCTCCTCTGGCCTGCGCTGGGGCTGGTGCTCTCCGGCGGTGGGGAGAGGGCGGCTGCACTGGTTTTGGCAATGGGGTGGGGCCAGCATGTGATGCCGGGGATGGCCCCATACAGCCCTTTGTTGGTGGCCTCCCGGTGATCCCCCACAGACTGGATCTGCAATGGGTTCAAACCAACCCCATGCCTGCTCGCACCCACTATGGACACAAAAAATGTCGGGGAAGAAGGTTGCGGCTCCATTCCTCTTGCTTGTGTGGTGCAATGAGCCATACCCAACCACCCATAACCCAGAACAAGGTTGCAACAAGGGGCCCAGTGCCCAAGTGCCCTTGGTCTGGGACATCTGCCCCAAACCAAACCGCTGTTAACCCCCCCCCCCCCCTTATTGATATCACGCGTCAAAAAAATATGACGCCCGCATGATATTATTGTGACCAATTGAAATAATATCATGCACCCCTAACGAGAGCACTATAGGGACATGCACTGCGCAGATTTGTGGGCTGAGTTGAAAACATTGTTTAGTTTTTGCAAAGGAATGATGCCATGGACAGTTGCCTAGCCACAGGTTTGGGCTCGGACTTTGGCTTTGGTTTTGGAGGCAGTGCATCACCAGCTAGCACAGCAGGAAGTGGAAATTGGAAAGAAACGGGTAATTTGGCCTTCGTAGGGTCTATATACCCCAACTCTTGAAACACTTTCGGCACATCCAATGTGCTTGTAGCTGTTACAAGCGCATTGTGGCAAAAATCTACCAATACGTTCCAGGCGTGAGCAACAGTGGGCTTGTGTTTCCCCTCCATGTGAGCCACATGTAAGTGGTGATGTCCAGTCCTGTACAATGCAGCCAGGGCCGTGTCAATGGACTGCCCAAACATAGTCAATCCACCTGGTATGATGGCATACCGCAACCCAACATGACGGAATGCAGCCAATACTGCAGAATATGTATGTGTAGTTGCGGAATCCATCATAACGATACAATCAGCATTTGTTTTCGCCAATGGACATTTCAAATAGGGTAGAAAATGATCCCTCATGTAATTGACATTGATCACACCTGTGGGGTTTGTGTTCACCAGCAAATTGTAAGGGTTCAAAATTACTTTTGGTTTCTTGTACTTCAAGATGAGGGCAGGGTCCAAAGGTAGTGTACTAAAATAATCGCCCTCCTTAATGAGAACATCACCATCATTAGCATCATCATTGCTGGAAAATTCTGACACGTCCGATTCATCATTGTCAGTTGCTGCCTCATAAGGATCATCAAAAAGCACACACACACGTCGTTCAGAGCCGGAGGAAAGGCCGCTGGTGGTGGTGTGCACGGGCGGAAATAAAATCAAACTCACTAACTTCACAACACCATGTCATTACAGCTTCTCAGCCGCAATGCAGCATTCTTTAGATTGCTCATTCAGAAGTGCTCACCCCAACTATGGAGCAGCCTGCCCTATTACATTTGCAGCCCATGCACAACACGCGTCCCACCATGCATAGTCTGCTTCACGGGCTGGGCTCAATGTGCATGTGTCCATATGTGTGTGATGCTCAACATCACTTTAACAAACTGAATAGTGTTCCCTAGAACACATAAACCGCCTCTCCATGTTAGGCGGGTGAACTCAAGATGATGTTCTGCAGTCACATGCAGCCATTTTTCCAGGCTGAGTGCAACAACTCATCCAACCTGAGTACATGTTGTCTTTCCTGGGATTGAAATGTGTGATAGACCGCTCCTTCCCACGGTTGGGGCAGCAAGCATTTGGGGTTTGGGCGCAACTGCTAACCCCCCCCCCCCAACTGCTAACCCCCCCCATGAATATCACGTGCGTGATATTATTTTGACGTGTGACATTATTTTGTGCGTGATATTATTTTGATATGCGTGATATTGTTCTGACACGTGTCTCTTGCACAGTTTTTTGGAAACTCTAATGGCATCTGCTGCATTCCGAATGAAACCCAACTTGTTGGCTCACACATGGGACTATGATGAACTACGTGTGTGTGTGTGTATGTGCGTGCGCAGGTGTGTGCGTGCGCGCGTGTGTGTGCGTGCGTGCGTGTGTGGTTAAGGCAGTGTGGACAGAGCTGTGAGAGAGACATGATGGCGAATGCGATGATTTTGCTTCAAATATCGGGCATCACATACATGGAACCGGTCTAGATCAGATATGGGTATGGAGGTGTGTGCAGCCCTGCTGCTGCTGGGAGCAAGGCTGGGTGGTGGATGGCGAGCACGCCCCGCCGCCGAACCCGGACAACGGGGGGGACGTGCAGCCGCCGAGACGACCGGATGGCTGCCGACCAGGGCTGCCCACGCCGGCCGAAAAAGTCTGGGGGCGTCTGGGCCTGCTGGCAATGCCCACTCCAGCTAGCACGGAGCACTCTAGGGCGTCGCTGCGGAGCCCCCCCCTGCGGGAGGACGACTTCGAGGTGTCCAGCGAGGAACCGGGCTCCCCGATCCCCGATCCTGCCCAGGAACCTTTTTGGCACAGACTCGCTGGACGGAGCAAGCGACAGCACGCACATGTCGGAGGAAGGATCAGTGGACGAAGAGGACGCGGCACCAGGATCACAGGCCACGATCTCAGCAGAAGGCTACGCGGATGACACGTACATGATTACAGCGTACCTCTTGTCCCTGCTGGCGATGCTCGCGGCGACCAGCAAATGGCTGACGCTGACAGGGCAGGAGGTGAACGCCTCAAAGTCGCTGGCCTTCGCAGCAGCGCACTCAGCGCGAGGGCCTCCGACTGCGCTGGAGGCGACACTGGACGGAGTACGCATACCCACCCAGCAAGAGTTCAGGCAGCTGGGAGTGGGGGTGCGCACTGTGCCGCGACGTGGCACAGGCCCGCTGCTGCACAAACGCATCACGGAAGGGAAGGCAGCCCTCCGGAAAACCAGAACGATCCCTGGAGGCTTTGATAGAAAGGCCACGGTGGCGGCGGTAATGATCGTGGCAGCGACGCTGTTTGGGGTCGAACTGGCGGATGTGGCCCCGAGGGACGTGAGCAGCTTGGAGTCGGCGATCATGACGGCGATCTGGGGGCCCAGCAGACCGTGCAGGGCGAAGGAGGTGGTGTTTGCCCTACTGCTGCCGGGGCACAGGGTGGCACCATCAATGGTGGTCCCGTACAAGCGGATGTGCTGGCTTGCGAACATCGCACGCGTCCCGGGCACTGCCCAAGTTATCACCCAAGCAGTATGGGAGCATACGGAGGAGCCCAAAGGCACGGGCCCACTCGGTCGGGCACTGCGAGAATTCCGGCGCCTCGGCTGGCGCAACCAGCGGGGGTGGTGGAGTTGGACCATGCCGCGAACTGGGATCTCGGTGCACCTGGTGCACGCAGCCAAGGAGTATGTGGAGCACCTATTCCGAGAGTCCTTGAGGGAGCATCACCTGGAGGCACTGGAGAAACGGAGACCGAGACTCTTCGGCGGCATGGGGGCACGGATCGACAGGGAGCTCACACTGAGCGAACTGGCGCGCTGCGCCACGGAGCTAGACAGGTCGATGCTGCGAGGCGTGATGGCGGGGGCGCTGTGGACCGCGGACAAAGCGCATCGGAGAGGTATGCGCCAGGATGGCAATTGCCCCTACTGTAGTAAGGGAACACGAGAGGATGAAGACCACCTGCTATGGTGGTGTGCAGCCTGGAAGTCGGCACGGGAACCCTTCTTGCCGGAGCTCATGCTGCTGGCACGGGCCCTCAAGCTGGGGGCGCTGTCTGACTGGCCGCCTTGCCTGCGCCTGTGTGGACTGCTGTCAGAAGAGGTGGTGAAGCGGAGTGGCCTGGCGAGGGGGCCGGGCTGGAAGAAACGCTGCAAGGAGCTGAATAGGGTCTCGAGACACTGGGTGCTTCAGCCCCCTTTCCCGCGGCCGACCAAAACATGCCTGCCAGCAATGGGGCAGCTGCCCAGAGACTGGAAGTGGGGGCCGGACTTCCAACCGGCCGTACTGCGGTGGCTCTCAGAGCTACAATGGCTGCCAGGAGACGACAGCCTGCCCGAGGCACACCGGCAAGTGTCTTTCCTGGAATTGGCGCTGGACTTCGAATCGTACACAGGGAGACCTCTCCCCCCTACCCCCCAGACACGATTTAAGGGAGGGGAGATGTCGCTGCAAGAGAAGGGAAGAGTCCTTCGGCTGGCGGTCAGTCTGCTGGGGAAGGCGGCGGGCAGGGAGTCCATTCTCCCGGTGGGCTTCACCAACAGGTGCCGCTCTCTGGTCCCGCTGGGGGCGGGCACCACGGTGGGGGTAAAAGGTAGGCCTATATTCACACGCCCAGCGGCGGTCTGGCACCACCTGCGCCGTATGCAGCAGTACAGCGGGAAGAGATGGGCCCAACAGTAGCAGGCAAAGGTGGCACGACAGCAGAGCAAACGCCGACGAGCACAAGGCGTGAAGGTGAAGTCGGCACCGGCGCAGCAGCCCCAGGAAGTGAAGTGCCCGGGCAAGGGAGGAGCGAAGCGCTCAGCGAGGGCGTACGCCAGCGACTTCTACGCGGGCCCGGTGCTCCCGCCGGGGACGAGGCGAGGCCCACAGTACTGTGTCACCGAGGAGCCGGACTTTCCGGCAGGAGCCGCGCGCTGTGGCAGAACGGCGCTTTTCACCCCGCCGCAAAAGTGCGCGGTGGCGAGACGCCCTGAGCAGGGGCCGCGGCTGCCACGCCTTTGGGTCTGCGTGGCACACCAACACAGACAATGCGCATCCTGTGCAGCTGTGGGTCGGGGGGTGCGGCAGTGCTGCGCCAGGGGACATGCCGGGCATCCGCGACCGACAATGCGGGGCCGACAGCGGGGGACACGAAGAGCGGAGGCCCACCCCCCTGGGGCGGGGGGCACACCGTCGGCGAAGAGACGCAGACGACAGCGGGGCCTAGACACGGGACCGGGCCGGGTGCGGGCACACAAGCGAGGAAGGGTGGATGCGCCCCCCCCCCCCTGTCAAGAGGAGGCGCTGTACGCCGCCGGGCGCTGCCAAGCACGGGAGAGCAGGGACCGAGGTGACATAACCCCCACACCCCAGGCTCAGGTGAGGCCCCCTACCGCGACCTGAGCAGGCACCAGAGGCAGCTCCACAGCCCGTCAGGGCTGTAGTGTTTTTGTCTTTTTCAAGCTGGCGCCTCAGGCGACCGCTGGGGGGCCTGGACCCATGCGGGCCTCCCTCTTTAATATTGTTCTACCACCCTATCGGGCATCACACACACACACACACACACACACACACACGTTAGAGTAGCTCCCCCGGTGTCGCTAGTGACCACGTGTGCTGCATCTACTGCACTCCACTTGAAATAGAACTGGTGCACCCCCCCCCCAACCCACCCTCGACCCACCCCCACTCCCTCCAAAAACATACAGTCACACACACACTGAGAGGCAGGATTGATATTGAGGGCATGTTTTCTGTAGAGAAGTCAAAGAAGCTCTTCCACAAAGCCGGACCTTTTGCAGCGGTGCAAGTCCTTTAGTTCGGTGCCTGAAATATTGTCGTACAATGGCATCCAGGTGTGTGCGCATATATCTGCTGCTGGTGCGGTATTGCGGTGGAAGGGGGCAAATTTCCCTGATTGCCTTTCTGTGATTTGTGAAGTTAGGCTGTCACTGTGTCCCATCGCCATCAGCACAGCCCACAACAAAGTACTGCCAGTTCAGTGGGAATGAAAGCAAACAAGGCAGCAGCACTGATGGGGGGAGGTCAGGTGCTGGTGTTGTTGGGGAGATATGGATAAGGAGGCACTGTGGTTGAGGTGTTGTGGTGCAGCAGGGCCAAGGTGGAAGATTGAGCGGAGGTCAATCTCAGCTGATTTTTTGGGCATTTTTGCAGGCCTTGCGCTCGTCATCTGTAGATGCTGCTAAATCGCCGCCCGCCAGTTTGGTATAGGCCTTGGCTCCCACCTTGGATGGACGTGCTCCCAGCGTGACCTGGGCCCAGTGTGTGCGAGGACCAGAGGTACCGATAAGGCATTGAGGCTCTGATTCTGACTCAACCCCATGTCTCGCAGGCAGCCCCCGTCGGTGGGAGGAAACGGGAGCGGGACAGCGGATGCACACCATGGGTTACCATTTGGGGCCCAACATCTGTTGCTTTTCGGTGCACAAGGTCCGGGAATCCCTCCCCCCTGCCCCGCCCCTCAACCCTGGCATTCGAGCAATCATCATTGCAGATGCCCACACAGTTCTGTGTGGGTGTCTCTTTTCTTTCAAATGCGGCATGGGCTTGTGCTGGTGCGTTTGCCATTTGTCGAATATGTCTCCTTTGAGACCTGACCAGTGTCACGATGTGGTGCAGAATCCAACCGGAGGAGGGCTGGAGGGGTAGGATTGCCGCATTTGGAGTCGCAGCTGACCTGCTCTACCACTGTGCACAAATCATAAGGGCCTAAGTGCAAATTCTCCTTGTCCCACGAAGTGGCCATATTCCCCTCACTTGTAGACCTGATGGGGCCCCCTCTTGGTGCGCTTTCTGGGCAAAGCAAAGCAGTTTTGGGGGCTGGGTGCGTTTGCCGAGACCGCATTTTCTTTTTTCTTCTCTCTGTAGTTGCCTGGATTGGACCTGTCGCCCCTTCACAACTGCTGTTGCGAGGGCCAGCGCTCGGGCAGCAAAAATCGGAGAGTGGATTTGTCACCTGCCAAGCAGGACGTGTTGAGTTTTGACATTGATAAGAGGCCAAACTCCGACCGCCCTCAGCCCACAGGGCTCAGCACTCCATTGAACGCAGTCACTGATACGGATCCAGATGCTGATGCAACAACCAGGGCCAGGCATGTTGGTGGTTGCAGGCGTGACTACAGTTGTGTTTGTCGGGTTGTTTGGGTGCTGGTGATTATAGTTGTGACAGTCATTGTGTGTGTGGGGGGGGGGGGGATGGGAGTGGGAGTGTTTGGGTGGGTGGGTGTGTTCTTGGTGGGGTTGTGGTAGATGCAGGTGTGGGCGTGATATGGGGATGTTGCAGTTGCAGTTGCAGTTGCAGTCGCGGTTGCAGTTGCGGTGGTGGCCACGGACATGTTCGTGGTTGGTGCAGTGGCCATGTTATACGTGGCTGTGGTTGCCCCTGCTCTTGTGTTCACATTTTTTGTTTGTACCTTGTTTTCCTTGTTGTTGTAGGTATTATGACCTGCAGCCCAGGTTCTTGGGTGCTGTGCTTAACTCGTTGAATGCGGCGCTGGATGTGGCGGATCAGGGCGTGTACAGCAAATATTCGGGGAAAACTGACCCAGCGCCCGACTGGTGCTGCTCCATTTTCTCGGATGCCAATGCAGATGCCCCCACAGCAGTGGGATCACTGGACACGTCTCAGGTCGTCACAGAGCGTGGTGCGGGGCGCAAAAAGGTTCCGAAGGCACGGAAGCAAAAGGCTCCAAAGCCCAAAAAGAAAAATTGTGCCAGCGGTGCCAGCAAAGCACATGCCGACGCAGATGGAGGTCTACGCAACCAGGCGTCTCACTGCCAGGGGCATTCCCCAGTCCCAAAGGCGTATGCCCAACAAGTTGCAGGCAGGTGGGCCCAGCCTCAGAGATCCATCTAACACCTGATTATCAGTACAGGGGTGGCAGGGGGGGCGGAGTCTTCCCTCGCTTCCACCCACATACCTAACCTACTTGCCCGCCCCAAGCCCCTGTCCACTGTTTTCACAGTGGACTATAACCCCAACAAACCGATTTTTTATTCACTGCTTTGTTGCCCCTGGGATGATTGGATGGATGGTCATGTGTGATTGGCTTGGCCTTGGCCTTGGCCAGCCGGACAGGCTTAGAACTTAAACTGCTTTTTGCAATGTCTTGCTTGAACAAACGACCACTGCGTATGGGATGCCCACCAAGAGTCATCCCATCCTTGTCATTTTAGATGTTTGTCGGTCTGGGTGTCGGTCTGGGTGTGGGTAAGGGGGTGGGGGCGGGTGTGTGTGGTTGGGGGGTACACATACCCTGGTGCTGAGCCCCATGTGAAGCGTAAGGCTCCTGCCATTGTCGCGCATCCAGCGCCACTCGCGCACGCTCGGACTGTACCAATCTTCGAGGGCTGTAGGTCAACCTCCTGAAACTAAGGCTCGATTGACGGATGATTCTTTCCTTCTGCACCAAAGCCGCCCGAAAGAACTTTCTGTCAAATGGTGGCCTACAACAAATAAGTTCATGATGCAAGCATGTCTGTCACAGACTGCTAAGATGACATGATATACTGCTTCCCCCCAAGGCATCCCCCTTGCAAGAACAACGCATTTGCAGAACAAATGTAGGTGTTGTTTGTGCAATTTTTGGAGGTGTCTTGCTGCCACCTGCATGGATACAAAATAGCGCAGAGTGACGATGCTCGGAATATAGCGCAAAAACATGCCCGTTGTGGGCATGGCCTACCGACGCGGAGGCACTCCCCTTCTAATGGACAGCGGCCGCTATGCCGACGCTTAGTGACCCCCCTACCCCCAAAGGTTATCTCTGCAAGTGTACACCATGCCAAGGCACATCAAAACGCACATTTCTTTCGCCTGGTGTTTGCTCGCCTCCATGCCCAAACATTTATGATTCTCTTCATTGCCAACGTCAGCACATCAATATTTCTAATCAAAATCAAGTCAAAGATCGCAGTTGGCTGGTCCAGCTGCATTGTGAAATCGGGCCGACCAGCAGTGGCTACAGCTGGTCAACAACAGTTGCAGATGGACTGAAAGCAGTTGCAGCTGTGGAATATATGCTGATGACAGCTAGCTGTGTATCTGTGTGATAGCATGGCTCTACTTATCAATGCCAACAGGTGCTCCTGTATCCACGTCCCTGTAATGCAGACAGCACGTTTCGGAGCTTTTCACTGCACTGCACATTTCACAGCTTGATAAATGCATCCACTATTTTAATGACAACCACTCAAATGCTCAATACTGAGACTTCCATGAACAGCTTGGGTCTCGATACTCATGCACCCCTTCTCCCCTGGATCCATGGTACAGCAGGCACGTTAGTTTGTTTAAACACTGCAGGCGAACGAATACATTTGAACATAATATACACTGATTCCATGCCAAGAACCAGGCGGGCACAAACTGGGCAACGGAGCCCAAATCATTTGCGGGCTCTGTAGTGCAGCATCATGCGTTATATATTTCCATCTGAACGCTTCCCAGAATGTTGACATAACACAACACAGACCCTGACACAGTGGCCATCCAACAGCTGTTTTTAAAAAATCATCCTCTACTCTGAGTTGCAGGAAGTGCCGATTAACTATACAGCAATCCCAAGACCCCTGTGTGCAATGGGAAGAGTGGTGCACGCCACTGGGGAGCTTGGGGCCCAATCTCTCTCAGGCAGCCATTGGGCAGATACTCCCTGGTTGAATCCAATTTACCGCAACATCCTTGATCTACCTCGCACAGTATATTGAAGATCTTGTCCTCGGATGTGAGCACTTGGAGGTGGACAGCCACAAAATTTTTTTGGTTCGCGACTGCTGCATAGATCAAATGTCTCGGTGGCAGCTGTCGCTCTCCCAGGTCAATATTCCCTCCAAATCAAGTGTTGTGAAGGATTATGCAGGATGAGGTGAATACATGAAGAGGTTTCCTGTGGATTGCAAGCTCAAGAAGATAGCAAAGGAAAAAGAAAAGAATTAACCATTGTTGCAATGATGGTGACAGTGACTGAGATTGAGGGGCATCAAGTGCCGTTGTTCTCAAGCCTTGAGGGTGACACATGGGCGAGCGTGTTTCACGCTGGCCACTTCACATGATAACTGGCAGCAGGGCCTTTGGTCAGAATGATGACATCTAAATATCTGCTACACACACACACACACACACACAAGAGCAAAGACACCACAGAGTATCACACAGTTGCTAGACCAGTGCACTCCTAGCACGGAATGAGGGTGTCACCATGGTCCTAGCGCCACACCCTGTCCTGGATGTTGCATTTGTTGGCACCGGGGTTTTTCTGAACCACGGGGGGGCGGGGGGTGATTTCAGGGACCCACCCACGTAGATTTTTTGGCAAACCCACAGACCCACAAATGTCCCACCCCCAAGGGGGTGGGGGGTATTGGAAACCCACCCACCCAACTGCCATAGGCAAAATGCCTTACCATAGGCAAAATGCCTTGACCAGCGCCTTCAGCACTGACTCCCCACAATGGCCTACCCTAGGGGGGGAGGTGGGGGGGGGGGGGGGCGGTTGGAAACCCACCCACTCAGAAATTCTGAAACCCCCCCCATTAGGGTAGGACACGCACTAACAAAAACCCTCGTCGGCACTCTGAGTTGGGCTAAAAACATCTCTCCATGGCCCTGTGCAGGACAATATCTCCGCATGGCCCCTTGCATGGCTCTTTTGTGCACCTCTTCCCGTGGTGGGGCCGTGAATCGCAACTGAGAGTACACACAGAAGACCTTCCAGAAGACCTTCCAGCTGCACAGCAGCGACAAGACCCAGGAACAGCACACAATTGGCACCCGACGTTTCCCTTTTCTGGCCCCTCCCCCAGGCCACACAAAATGACAAAAACGGCCCCCGCCACAGATGTTGCAGCAATCACTGCAGCAGTCGTGAAGGCCTTGAAGAAGAACGCCACTGCCGCCGTTGCGGAGGCGATGGGTCGATATCAGCGAGATGGTACGCCGTCACGACGGAGCAGGAGCCAAAGTGCGGCAGCCAAGGGGTAGGCCAGCGCGACAGCCCCGCGATGCAAGCGAGCAAGGACAAAGCTACGGCGCAGAGCCAAGCGGCACAGGGCTGCGAGGCAGGGGCCAATTCAGCGGGGAAAAAGAAATCAACGGCCGAGGCCGCTCTCCTCACAACCATTGAAGAATTAGGGGGGACAATTCGGGACCTCTGAGCGGCGGTGCGCAAGTCGGCGCCAACACAGAAGTCAGCCAAAGCGGCACGAGCGGAGTCTTCGGAGCACCAGAGAGAACGGCGCCCCAGCGCACCGAGTACGGCGACACAAACGCAGCGGACACAGCTCGTGCAGGCGGCAACCAAGCCATCGTATGTAGAGGTGGTGCAAGCCACGGCCCGCAAACCACGCCCGCAAACAAACATGGTAGTCCGGCGGCAACTGCCCGCGGTGGGCATCCCGCTACAGCCGGTGGTGGAGGATACGGGGCGGTGCAGCCGGCACGCCCCTATCGGGACCGCAACCTGGTGGGCACACGCATGACACAGCTGGCGCCGACGTTGCCGCCTTCCCAATGGCCGGAAGCCCCCAAGAAAATCGTTCTGGTTGGTAGGAACACGGAGGAAGCCTGGGCCGTTGCCTCAAACGTACTGGCATTGCGGGCCAGCTTGGAGCAGAACCATCCATCGATTGCCTGCTCCCGCTTGCGGGATGGAGCAGGGCGGACCTCGCCCTCACAAGAGCGCATCTGCCAGTGACGACCACAAGCCAACCAAGCAACTAGGAGCCGGCAGAGACGGGTCCGGTAGTATGGCCTCCGGGATACTGCCTCATGCTGAGGTGGTGCACACAGGAGAGGCCATAGGACAGGGCCCCACAGCCCTTGCTTGTGGAGCGACGGGCGTTGCGCGACTCTGCTGCTCGCTGGACAAGCTGGAGGTGGAGGATGGACTGCAGCCCAGCCAAACAAAGGCCGATGCCACCCGCTGGGGGTGCCGAGTGGCCTGGGATCACGTCAAGGAGTTAGTGCAACGGACGCTGCGGCAGAGGCTGCCCATGTCGGTCAGGGAAGGCCCCGGGGACAAGCTGGAGGTGGCCATGGACCTGAGGCCAGAGCAAGTGCGCTCAGTTGTACGGCAGTCAGGCAAGCATGCGGGAGTGGAGTTTTGGGTGGGCAGGCCATCTCCACCGGACCTCACAACCACAACGGTGTGGGTTAACCTCGCGACAGAGCGGCGAGTATCAGCCCCAGTGTTATGGGCCAAGCTGCAAGCGGCTCCGTGGTTTGCAAGTCTACGATCAAGGGACCGCCCGGGACGTATAGTAGTCTCAGTGTGGGCCCCTGCACCGGTGGCCTAGAAATACGCGGCAGGATAGCAGCGGACCTAGGAGCAGAAGTGCAACAGCCCAAGACCATAGTCCGAGTGTACGGATATGGCCCTAGCTTTGGGATGAACGTGTGCAACGATGGATCATACGCCCAACAGGAAGTGCGGTACGCGTGGCCGTCCGCGGATGTCAAACTGCTGGACTACCAGCACATCACACGTACGGGTGTGCAGCGCCCGACCTTCCCCGTGGCACCAGAGGGGGTGCCGCAGGACTGGGAGCAATCGATACTCCGCGAGAACGATGCTCGGCTACGGCAAAAGGTGTGGGTCAAATGCACAACCCAACAAGGGGCAGGACAACGCAAGCACGTCAGACCTGGAACTCGTGTGGTGCGGGGGCCGCGGCTGGCAGAGGACAACACGGGGCAAGCCGTGGCACAGCAAGAGCCACGGAGGGCGCCATAGAACGATCAAGAGGTCGCCGACGACGAGGACATGCAGGATAAGGTAGAAGCGTAATGCTCCGCTGAGAAACTGTGGTACTCCTAGTAGCAGCGTGGGCCCTGCTGGCAGTGCCCCACAACCCGACAAGGGAATGGGCAGGGCACCTGCCCCGCAGATGCGGAGATGTCCACCCGCAACCAGGGCCGCTCAAAGTAGAATCTATAAAGTCACGTCTCTCAAGCGATACTGGCGACGGGTCATAAATTCCAAGGCAGACATCGTATGCGTGCAGGAAACCAGGCTCACAGCGTCAGGGCAGCGGGCCTTGGCGGCGCTGGCGCACAGCTAGGGCTGGCGGACGATTTGCCCCCCCCCCCCCCCCGTGCACTCCAAGCTCGGGGGGGGGCTGGGATGCAGCTCCGGGGGGAGGTGGCGTCCTGTATAGGCCAGGCATGGCCATGCAAATGGCGAGCTGGAGACAGGGCAATGAGGACGCCCAGGATGTATGGCACTCCACACGATGGCTGCACGTACACCTGGCGTATGCGCGAGGCAAGTCGATAGTCAATTTGCAAGTGGTGTTTGGCGTGTCCGGACAGCCCAAGGTTAATGCCCGGCTATGGGGAGCAGTGACACAATACACAGCGAGTTTGGGAAACGCACCGCACATGTGCGGATCTCAACTTCGAGCTCGGAAATGATGATGCAATGCCCAAAGAGCTGTTCACAGCAAAACGAATGGGCCACCTGGTGGATGTAATGCACAACACAGCCCACACGGAAGGCAGGAAAGCCCAGCCCATCTTCCGGGGATGGTAGAATGAAGGAAGGCGCATTGATGGCATCATGGCAGGTCCCAGGCTCTTCACGGGAGTGATCGCTTTGGCAGTGACTCTGATCGCTGGCCTGCCGGGCCATTCCTTGCTGAAGGTGACACTGGACATGGACACGACATCGCACGAGGTCACCAAGCTGTGCAAAGTGCCGGACCCGCTGGAGACCAGCATGCACCCGGACCGATAAACGCACCTGGCCCAAGGCAATAGGCAGCGCTTGCACCGAGTCTAGACAGCGGCACACGAGGCAGATGACACCAATGCGTTGTGGGCCACCTAGACCTAGGCGGCGGGGGAGCACCTACTAATGACAGAGGAGGCGGAAGGACACACGGTGAAGTGGCTACTGCAGCAACGGTGGACAGGTCCCCCCGCTCTCATGCAAGGCTGCGCACACCTAGAGAAACGCGGGCGCGGCACGTCGAGCACCACCTTCACAACCAGGTTGTGCCCGAACAGATAGCTGCCAACATGGGCCCCCAAGACACGAATCATCCGGCTGCTGGATGCGGCCAAGGGGTCGGTGCGTCAAGTGCACAGATAGGTGCACGGCAGGGAGCGATCCGTCCCGGCCGCGGCAGCGGTGCGGAGGTGGCCGCGAAATATCCAACAGCAATGGCAGGTAGCCTGCAAACAACTACAGGAGCTGGAGGGGCTGGGTGCTCTACCATCCAGCGTGCAGCTGCAAGACCCGAATAAATAGGCACGTCGGAAGACCTCAAAGTGTTGGAGACGTCCTTGGACAGGGAGGCACAGCGCATTGCATACAGAGAG
Organism: Eutreptiella sp. 'Long Island Sound 2002'; assembly: GCA_964036045.1. Lineage (NCBI taxonomy): Eukaryota > Euglenozoa > Euglenophyceae > Eutreptiales > Eutreptiaceae > Eutreptiella > Eutreptiella sp. 'Long Island Sound 2002'. The sequence goes on from OZ038381.1 coordinate 58,504,394, forward strand.
GAAAAAGAGAGAATCTGGGCGTGGAAGACGTGGGCCAGAGAAACGTGGACCTAGCGGCCAGGCGAAATATACAAATGAGTGTGTGATGGCGGGGACACTGTCGTGCAAATGATACAACAGCCAAATGGGGAGCTCACGGCAAACATAGACGACATGGACAAAGTCATCATAGGGGCGTGGCGCCCAGTCAACCTCATGTATGAGCACCGGCCGGAACCGTTAGTGGAAATCTTCATGCAGCACTACCGGAAGCACGTGCGGAGTAGCCCCATGCAGGCGCGGTACGTGGATGGCCCTGCGCTTGAGCGCAAGGCCAAGAAGATGGGCGGGAAGAAAGCCAATGGGATGGACCTCTGGTCGATCAAGCTACTGAAACGACTGCCCATGCAGTACTGGGATAAGCTGGCAGAACTCCCGCGCACCGTAGAGAGAACAGGAACATGGCCGGAGCGGATAGCCGAAGGCTTTACCTCGCTGGTGCCCAAGGGCGAGCGAGGTGGGGACCCCATGAAACTAAGACCACTAACGGTGTTGTCGCAAGTGTACAGGATATGGGCCGGGCTGCGCATGGAAGATGCGCTGGCGTGGCAAGAGCAATGGGCGCATGAGGAGTCGTATGCCTTTCGCCCGCGGGAGGGGTCCATGGACGCGGCGGCGGTCCTGATGCTACTCGTGGAGCTGTCCCAGGTGCTCAAGGCCCCGCCGGTGGGGGCGGGCACGGACTATACCAAGTGTTTCAACTTGATTCCAAAGGCAATATCAGTAGCCATGCTGAACCTCATCGGGATGGAGCGAGGAGTCCTGAACGCCTTCCACGGCATGTACAGCCAGCTGCGACGGAAATTTAAAATCAAAGGATGCCTAGGAGCCTAGTGGCATGCCACCAATGGAATCTTACGAGGATGCCCTTTGAGTGTCATAGTAAAAAACGCACTCATCACAACATGAAAGCGCATGATACCCGACATCAAGAAGCCAGTAGTGTTAGTCACCAAGAAGCTGCTGCCGCAGACACAGGAACCACACATGCCATCGTGTTGGTGGAAGAGTCTGGGACCACGAGTAGATCAAGCATGGATAGGGCGGTGCGAGACGCCGTGCTCCTGCGCCGAAATGGGATGGTTGGTGGAAGGGCAGCGGTTGCTGCCCCCGAACCCGGACCAAGGAAGCACAATCGACCCCCCGCCGCGGCCCAAGAGCCGCAGGGCCTAGGGGGACATGCCGGCGACACAAGTGTGGGCCCAGCTGGGCTCGACGGAAATGGCCTCCCCATCAAGCACGGAGACGTTGCGAGCCTCCCTGCGGAGGCTAGCGACACCGGACAGCCAGGGAATCCGCCCCTCCCCCCGACTCAGCGCGCTCGCCCATTGAGCCGAGAGTGCTGTTTAGCCTGGGCAGTGGTAGCTCCCCCGACGAAGATAAGGCAAGCAATCATGGTGGAGGGGACCAAAGTGAGGAGATGGCACCGGGCACCACCGTCCAAATATCAGCGGAAGGGTACGCAAACGACACCTACATGCTGGCAATGTGTGCCACACTCCTGATGCTCATGCTTCAGGCGACGGGACAGTGGACAATTGTAACAGGGCAAGAAATCAAGGTGAAAAAGTCGCTGGCCTTCGCCATGCAGCACACGGCCAGGGAGGCTCAGGATGTGGAGCTAAATGGCGAAACACTGCCACAGGAACATGAGTTCAAGCAGTGGGGAACCGGCGTGCGCATGCACCCCAAGAGGGGCACAGGCCCGCTGCTCACGAAACGAGTCCAGGAGGCACGCACAATATTGAAAAAGTGACAATCTCTCCCCTTGGGATTCGATGGGTGGGCGTCAATAGTAGCAGTGATGATCATCGCGGCACCGCTGTATGGAGTAGAACTCGCGGACATCTCCAAGAAGACGGCGGCGGCACTGGAGTCCACGGTCATGCATGCGCTATGGGGCCCAAGCAAAACATGTTGATTGAAGGAAATAGTTTTTGCTCATCTTGTGCCGGGGCTTTGGTTGGCACCGACCATGGTCATCCCGTACCGGAGAATGTGCTAGCTGGCACGACATGCACGCACCCGGGGCACGCCGCACACCATTATACAAGCGATATGGGAAGCCGTACTGACGCCGAAGGTGACAGGCCCCCTGGGCCGAACCCTGCAGGATTTTCGCAAGCTGGGATAGCAGCCGCTGACGGGGTGGTGGCAGTGGACATACCCGGGGGCGCACGCCCCAGTCAATTTTGCACTGGACTCCGAGTCGTATGTGGAGCACGTTTTCATGGAGGCGCTGTGCAAGCAGCAACTGCGCCAGCTAAAGGCCAGACGGCCTCGACTGTTTGGAGGCATGGATGCCATCATACACCGAGCCCTCGCACTAACACATACGGCAAACTGCGACAATGAGCCGGACAAAGCTCTGATGCGAGGAGTACTGGCAAGGTACTGTAGACAGCGGTCCGGGCGCCAGCGAGGGGGCTCTAGTCCACAAGCATGTGTCTCTGCTGCCAAGCAGGAGTGCCAGACGATGAAGAGCACCTGCTCTAGCGGTGCAATGCCTGGGCGCAAGACATGCACCCCTTTATCGCCGGCGTAATGCTACTGGCCAAGGCTCTCCTACTGGGATCCCTCAGAGTCTGGCCACCATGTCTACGCCTCTATGGGATGGTGTCTCACAAGGCAGTGCGGACGAGTGGAATGGACCACGATAGCCGCTGGCGTAAACAATGTGACGACCTATAAACAATTCCACGAAGCTGGCTGTTTCTGCTCGAGGAGGAGCTGGAGCCCAAACGAAAGGAACTGCACCAATTGGCGGAGGCGGGTCGAGAGTGGGCCGCCGGGGACAAATACCCCTATGAAATTTTCGTGACCAGCCTGCACGCCATGTTCTTGGCGGTAGTGCGGGCCAGAAAACTGAAGGACGATGAATCACGGATTCTCTTTCCGGTCTTGGCACAACATCAAAAGCGGGACACCTACCCATGGCACCAACTCCAGCTCCCGCGACTGCATAGGATACCCCCGTACATCCTAGTCATCGGACAACTGCCCCAGGAATGGAAGTGGGGGCCTGACCTGTTGCCCACGGTGCTTCGGTGGCACGCTGAGCTCAAGTGGCAAGTGTCTTTCGTGGACGTGGCCCTAGACTTTGTGGCATTCGCAAGATAGCTGCAGCCGCCGGCCCCGCAGTCGAAGTACGCCGGGGGGGACCTGTCCCTGGAGGAGAAAGGCAGGGTGCTGCGGCTAATTGTCACACTGCTGGGCAGGGCCCTAGAGCGCGAGTCCATTTTCCCAGTCGGGATGACACACCACTGCCTCTCCCTCGCGTCAATGGGGGCAGGCACCGTTATGGGACTGGAGGTGCACCGTGTTTTTACCAGACCAACGGCAGTGTGGAAACACCTGGAGAGGCTCCGCGCATGCGGGGAAGCCAGATGGGCACGAAAGCAACAACTACGCACGGCGAAACACCCGGCCAAGATGAAGGGCACGGCCGGGAAAGCGGCACACAAACAGCCACCAGCAGCAGCGAATGCAGAGAGGAAGAGGTCCCCAGCGAATGGTGGAGCAAAAAGCGTGTTGAAGCACTATTCGAGTGACTTCTATGCGAAGACAGAGAAGGCTCTAGCCAAACGGAGGGACGCACTCTTTGCGCTGTCGGGCGGCGCAGCGATAGGCAGGGGCAGTGGAAGACTGACAGCGCCCATCTTCGCACCACCAGCGGCCCGGGAGGGTGCCAATAAAAAGGAAACCCGGAGGCGGCTGACCAAGTCCTGGGTTTGCGAACAACATGGGAACCCCCCCTGCCCGACATTTGCGCTGGCACGCAGGGGAGTGAGACAATGCTGCAACAGGCGGCATCACACCCACCCGAAGGACGCTTGCACACCAAGACAAACATCACGGCGCGCGCGGCTGGCCAGCAAGTGCGACCCGGGAGTGGGGGCATGCCCGCCCTCAAGCGGCCCATGGGGAGGATTCCCCCTGGGGCCCAGGACGCACGCCACGGGCCAACCAAACCAGTAGCCCCCAGCAGCGGGGGAAGAGGAATGAAGCGACAAAGGGAGACCCCCTCCCCCCCCACGGAAGACCCGGCAAGCGCCCATGCTTGGCGCGCCCCGCGCAGTGGCACGGCCCCGCGGGCACGGAGGTGACATAAGCCCCCCCAAAGAGGCTCTGCCCTAGGCGAGGGCCGCATGCGGGGGTGAGCAGACCTCTCTCCACCCACCGACCGGTGCGGGCGCTCATCTGCGGGCACCCTTCCCTCTCTTTTTAGCACGCGGCCCGTAGACCCATGCGGGTCTTCCTCTTTCATATGGTATTCCCCCTCATGGCCCCTTGCACCATACACACGCCAATAATAACTCTTCACTTCCTTTGCTTCTTGCAGGGGGCCCATTATCTCTCAGCCTTGTGCACACAACCCCGATTATATCTCCGCACGGCTCAATGTGCCGTGCACAGCGCCAATAACATCTTCTCACTTCTCTGTGCATCATACCCCCAAAGCTAGCAGCATAGCCCTATGCCCCACATCTGAGGCAGCCAGTTTGATGTGGACCTTGGCCCCTTCGAGGGGGTGGAAAGGGTTCCAACCCAGGCTGTGCTCGGTGATGGAGCTACCAACGGCTCGAGGGCACTAATCAACAATACTTGACCCATTGCCCCTCGGGCTCTAGAGGGCTTGTCAACGCCTCCATCTGGGGTCACAGCGCCATCCCCTCCTAGTTGCTGCAGTGCACTCACCACAACGGGGCCCATTGCTTCTCAACGTGCCATGTTCAGCCACACCCCGATCACACAGGCACAGCTAGCTGGCCCACACCACTTAAGGACCTCTGTTACTATGGCATGATGGTACATTGAGCCATGGGTGCAAATCCATGACCGGCCAGAGAACCCATCAATGGTGAATCTCTTTTTACCCACTGCAGACACACAACCTAGAGAATATGACCCTACCGGAACTTGCTAAATTTTTGCCGCTTTCTCAAGCCTTGCCTAATCCCTCGCCAAACATCCCTATCACAGCCAGGTTACGTGAGGGCCACTACCCCAGGACCACGCACTAGGCACTATGGGGTTCTCAAGTCACCGGCCCGGGGCTCAGCTAGAAGTGGGTAGGTCGATTAATGCGCCGACTAGCGGCGACCGGCGAAGTGTTGGATCGCCCTTGATCAGACATGAGGGCCTTCGGTCACTCCCGTACACTAGACATGAGGGCCTTCGGTCACTCTTGTACACTAGAGGCTCGATTTAGCATGTTTCTTGCTTCCTCTTCTGTTTCGTGTAGGTTCTTGGGAAGTTTTCGATGAAACCTCACCCAGCCCGGTGTGTTGTTGTTTTGCTCGCTATTCACCGCACACAGAGCAGAGACCGTGCAGTGCCCACCGCATCGCCGCGCGTTGAGTGTCAAAGGTCTTATCCATCGTTCAAAATCGCCCACGCCTGCCAAGGCATGGATCATGCAAGTGCGTAGACAAAAACAAACACCAGACGTACACTGGGTGAGCTGGCTCCCCATGAAGCACTACAGACGGAACGCGTGGACACCCTGGCTGTGGGGGCAAGTGCGTTGGTGGGGAATGGGCGCCCCCTGGGAACGGACACCCCGCCTCTGCTCCCAGTGTGGCCACCAACACGGAGCATCGGTGCAGTCAAAACTGGCTTACTGTCCTGCGTGGAGCGACTTCTGGGACCTGTGGCGCAAGAGCTGGACTGATTGGGCCCCATACACGCACCAATGGCTGCAAGCGGCCGACAACCAAGAACTATGGCTCTGTGTCAGGCTGCTCATACCACTATCCCTCGTCGACGCCATACCCACTGCGGAACGACATAAACTGCGAACGGAGGTGGGCCTGTTCCAGTTTCGCATGATACAGTCCGTCCAAACACTAAGACGGAAGTACGCTGACCCAACACCACAACAACCACCGTCGCCCCTGTGGCTCACCAAATACATGGCACAGGCACTTCCGCCGCGAGAAACGCCCCAAAACCTACGGAACCACGTCGGGGCGCCCACGTGGTGCGGCGCGAAACGCAAATGTAAGGCCGAGGTCGCAACGGCTGACCCAATCGATCCCGGCCAATGGTTACAAGATGCACGGAACGAGGGCGATAGTGAGGCAGTGGCATGGTTCGTCGCACGAGCAACTAACACAGGGGCAGACGACCACATAAAGAAACGTCAGCGCCTCAACGGTGACACACAGCGGTGGGAACAGTACAAGACGACCACAGACAGGCTGGCAAATGAACATGCTCAGCAAGCACGGGACATATACCACAAAGCACACATGGAGGCGATGGCGAGACAACACCTGCACACCCTACACATGGGCTACACCAACGCACTGACGGCTAAAACAGACTACCACAGGCTTGTCATAAAACTAGTCGACCAACAGAGACAAACACAACGGCTGCACGACACACATGCACACCTATACCAAATACGTAGGCAATGGTACGAACAAGCGAAGCACGACACAAGGATGTGGTACGCTCACGCAAAACTGCTACTGATGGTCAACGACCGATACTGGAGGCTGAGCGTAGGCACTGACAAGCTACTTGACCTGCACCATCAACAAGCGACCTACATGTGGCAGTAGCAGACACACCTGACTGCCATGGCACAGTACTACCAAGACGCCTGCAAACACAAGACAACACAATACTGGCAAACAACCCGACCAGCCCGACAGACAATATACCTGATACGGAAGCGGCCGCGGGAGCACTGGGACCCCACCTTGTGGGAAGTCCCGTTACAACCGCTACCGAAACGCCACAAAACGCACTGGGACCCAAATGAGTGGGAAGTACCAATGACATGACTACACCAACCTCAATGGGAAACCATGGGGGCACAGTCACGAGCTGCAGCCCGTATGCATACCCTGGCTTCGCCGAAATCTGTATCTTACTTCAAACTTGGTCCACTGTGGCCCTTGGCACTTATGAACTGGCCTTTTTGATCAAAAAAAAAATGCTACAACATCTTGCCGCATCCGCTACATGACCTAGTCCATTGCTTCATCCATATATGCTTTGTGTGCGATAACTTGGCCAAAGCGTGGGACACAGGTTTTGAAACCGGGATATCTTTTGTATCCCAAGATGCTCCAGTTTGTTGGGGCTGCTGCAGGTGGCCTACAAGAAGAACCACACGGATTACACTCAGGCCTTTTCTTAGTGCAGCGTACACCCTAGCTGGGTGGGTGGGTGGGCAGGTGGGCAGGTGGGCAGGTGGGGAGGCACTTTTTCAAAATGTTGGGGCCCTTCTTCTGATCCCCCCCCAGTGGGTTGGCTAGCTTTTGGTCCATTCATGACTCGCTTTTGTTGTTGTTGTTGTGAATCATTCATATGTCTCCCTTTTCCATCATGTGCAAAAGTATGTTGGTTGGTTGTTTGGTTGGTTGGTGTTAGCGCTTTGGGGCGTAAGACATAGGGGCATGGGTTCAATTCTTGCTTGTGCCAATTTTTTGCACTTTTGCATCCACTTTGCCCCCTATGACAGCTCAACATGAAAGTTGTATGTAAATGTGGAATGGTCATTCCTGACCATGGGTGCTTGGTGGTTGGGTACCCCTTGGGGAGGTCAGGTGTTGTGCCCCCTGCCCAAAAGTGTGTGTCTGCCCTTCTCATTGACCCCCACGTGCCCATTGCCAGGAAACGGCCTAACCCCCCCCCCCCCCCTTGATTAGTGCCCTTGATTTGTACCCCTGGGGGGGGACCGTCACTTTGAGTTTTCCGGTTTTCCAAATTTCATTAGATGGTTGGATATTGAGCTTCTCCGTGCTAATTCAACAAGGTAGTATTATTGGTCCATTGGTGTATAGCTCGAATTTCTTGCATCCAGCTGTACCCTGTATCATGCAGAACACTTAGGTTTCCGCTGTTTCAGCCATGGATGCTGAACATATTGACACGTACTAGGTACTCAGCTGTTACTGTTGTCAATTTCCGGCGTTCAGGAGGCAGTGTTGTGCTTGCCGAGATTCTAGGCCCCTCAGAGCGTGGTGCTCATCCCTGGTCCATCACATATGAGTGCTACTGTGATGATGCATGGCTATGGGGTCCGGAAACGTTTTTGTGATCGAGAAATTGTGCTTCAAACGTGAAGTTCCTGAGCCAGACCCCCGGCCAAACCTGCAGCCAAGCCTACTCCCAAAGCTGCCAAACCTCGTGCCAAACCCTTAACCAAGAGTGCAGCAAACCTGCCGCCGACGCGGCCCCCAAGCCTGTAGCTCGAGATGCCAGTCCAGTAGCCTTTTTTGAGCATGTGCAGGTCTTCAAAGTCAAGTACTCCCGGCACACAGTGCCTGTCTCGCAGTAGAGGTGAATATGCATGCCAATAGGTAGTTTCCGGGTCATTTTGCGGATCACATGCCCTCCTGCTTGCGTCCCTTGTGTGTTTTGTGTCGTGTCATTGGTCCTTGTTCCCCATGGGGTAGGGCAACCGTCATTGGGCTATGTTCCTCAAAGGATACCGTCGCACGCAGCCGGGTAATGATCATGGGGGGGGGAGGTGGCTAGATTGTGGATTACGTGACCGACGACGGCATGAGGAGCCCCACTCTCAACGTCCCCATCGCTCGGAGCACACTGTCTACCCACGTGTTCCCTGCATGTGTTGCGAACGACGTGGAGGGTACTAGTAATTGTCCGCATACACCGTGTTGCAAGTGCATGTCTCGGAGCATGGCCTGCAGCTCACTCCGGACCGTAGCCGACCGATGGTGCGTGAGTTGAGCTAGGGTCGCCGCGACGGAGTCACTGCATATGACCCGGACATCCGCCAGTCTAAGTCCATGACCACACCGCACCGCCACGTTGGACAGGTCCTTGGGCAGGTTCTCGAACTTCAGGGCTGCAGCCTTGATGGCAGCGTGCAGCTTCACCGGCGCCTCCGCCGTATTTGACAGGTACGGCGCCGCACACCGCACAATGCCGCCTACCACAGCCGCCATCACCTCATGGGGCACCAACACCGGCCCCAGTGTGTTCTTGCACCAGCCCAGGAGAGCCTCACACCGGAGTACATGTTTCTCCTTCATGGATGCTATCCCCCCCGGATCAAGGCGCCGGCCCAGGTAGGGTATCGTGCCTGTGGCCATCAGGCAGACCCAAGGGGCTGCCGCATTGCTCGGGTTGAGGCACACCATGATCGAGGGCATGCGTGTGGTGGCGGCATATGCACACCTGCTGACATTGAGGAACATGCCCATGTCCGCCAAGTACCGAGCAATCGCCGCCGCATACTCCAGGAATTGCGGCAAGGAGTGCGCTATCAGCAGGAGGTCGTCACAATACGCTTGCACCACGAGTGGTACAGCATGGCGGGCATCGCCCTGGGCCTTGCTGGCAAGTCTTCGCAAGAGGGGCTCCAAGAGGAGGAGGTAGAGCACGGCGCTTTGCGCTCTGCCCTACCGCATACCCCGCCGGAGACGAATGCTCGGCATGGGGCCATGTGCGGTGACGATGCGCACCGTGGAGCCGCAACTCAGGGTATGGAAGAGCTTGATGAGCTCCTCTGGGACCCCCATGTGGCGTAGGAGAAGTGGCAGTGCTCCATGCGGAGCCGTGTCAAAAGCCTTGGAGACATCAAAGGCCAGGACATGATCCTCCTCCTGTCCTCGCTGCAGCCTGCGCTAGGGCCAGGAACACCGGGGCCGCCGCCGTTGAGCCCGGTGTGACTCAAAACTGCCAGTCCGCGGCCAACCCCTTACGTGCCAGGAGTGCCGTGAACCTCCTCACGAGGGGGGTCATGAGCATCCGCATGTTTTGCTGCCCCAACGCTTTAGGTCTGTACGCGTCCAAGTTTTCCGTGGCCGTGCCTTTGGGCATCAGCCAGATGATGGCCTCATGCCAGGACTCCCGGACCTACGCACCATGCAGAATGGCCCTGTAAGCGTGCACCAGGAGCCCTTGCACCGGCTGAGGCAGCTCCGCTATGAGAGCAGCCGTGACCCTATTGGACCCCGGCGCCTTGTTGTCCGCCAGGGCTTGCTTCAGGGCATCCCTGAGGTCCTGCAGGGTATAGTCTTGCACCGACCTCCATTCCTCCGGTACTCCCCGAGGGATGTGGGCCCTGACTAGCCGTTCGAAGGCCGGCATGTTCACTGGCCGCTTTGGGTACAGTGCCTCCCAGTAACACTGGACCTCTCCGATGACCTCCGAGGCCTCCATGAGCACCTTCTCCAACTCCTGGACACGCACTTACCAGAGGCCTGATGGGGCGTAGTTACCCACGTTGATGGCCTCCCGGATCGCAGTCCATCGGAGCTGCAGATCCGGCACCTTGCCCCGCCAATAGTCCTTTATGGACCTTCGCGTGTTGCACCTGAGGACACGTCTGAGGTCCTCCACGCGCGTCTCAAGTTTTTGGAGCCGTCGGTCCAAAGCAGTATGCAAGTCCTCCAAGGTGGTGGGGGCCAAGTTAGGGTCCACCTGCCGGAGATGCTGGAGAAAGGCTGCCGCCTCCCGGGAGTGGAGCCGAGCCGCTGCCGCGTCCCGCTTCCACAGCTCATGGGCGCGCCATGCCAGGGCATGCTGATCCCAGAGGACTGGAGCCACATACGCCTCCGTCTCCGCCTGTCCATACGGATACTGCGGGTCCATGCCGGACGGCATGCGCACCCCTGTCACCCTGGACACCTCATTGCGGAAGGCGTAGAGCAGGTCAAAGACCGCCTGCACCTCCGGCGTGCCCATGGTGGCAGTGTCCTTGTCCGACGAGAGCCACCCTCGTAGCGTCGGATCCTCAAAGGCCTTCTGCAGCACTGCTGCCGCTGCCTCGCGAACCCGCGGGGAGTCCGGGCGTATGGCATGCAGTTTGCCTTGGGCGTGTGAGTAGGCCAGCCTTGTGATCCTCTCCTTGGCGGCCACCGCTAGTGGGATGTCGAGGACCACGGGGCCGTGGTCAGACCCCAGCGACGCAAGAGACCTTCCCGGCGCCAGGTGCAAACGCTCACGCACAGGTGCAGGCACTCACGCACGGCCCACGGGACCAGTGGCGAGTTGAGCAGGAAGGAGTCCAGCCGATGCCCTGCTCTCGTGGGCCCTCTGTCCTCCTCCGCTGCTGCCCCCACCCTGTGGAACCCGCATTGCTCCCACAGAGCTTGGAACCTCCTCGTGGTGGGGTGCCCCGGGGACTCCAGCCACGCGTTGAAGTCCCCTCCGAGGAGCAGGGCCTTTGTGCCTCCCGCGCTTTTGGCTGTCGCGTACATGGCCACGTCGGCCCAGAATGACGCTTTAGACGCCCAGGAGTCGCCACCACTGCCCGGGCCGTGGACGTTGATGACCCCAAGCGTGCCACCCGCGGTCACCGCATCAAGGGCCATGGCCTTGCCCGGCACATTGTCCACCACGTCTCGAACCTCCTCCGCAGCGAACAGGTCCGCTCGAAGGGCAATCAAGAGACCGCCAGGTACCGCCGCCGCTGACGCCGCGTGGGCATCCAACCCCAAGAATGCATGGTACCCATGGTGACGCCACTGATTCTCTAAGTGCACCATGCCCTGAGGGTCTTGCAGGCCCGTTTCCTGGAAGAGGCCCAGGATGGCGCCCTCAGCCTTCATAACGCCCGCCACTACCGCCTCGCTGTCGAGCATACTTGGGGCCACAGGTACGCCGTCCCCTCGCATCGAGCCCTGGACGTTTCAGGACACATCCGCCCGTGTGTCGGAGGTGGGGCCCCTTCATGGCTGCGCCGCTGGATCGGGGTCCCCCGCCGGATCCTGGTCACGAGACGGAGGGGGACCACCCGCGCCCGGTGCTGGCGGCGGGTTTGAAGACCCGTGCGCACCACCAGACACCGACCCCCGCTGTCCACCCGCTGAGGGGGTCGTCGCCGGGCGTGTTCCACTAGACGCAGCAGCTGACCGCGCGGCCCCACTGCCTGATGCACTTGCCCCCGTACTCCCCGCCGAAGACACTGCCGCAGACCCGCGAGCCCCACTCGACGTCGCCCACTGCGACGCCCCTTGCGCCCCCGCGGGACAGGCCCCCGCGGGCAACGCGAGCGCCCTGGACCTCGCTTGGGCCCACGCGAAGGGCCCCGCCATCCCCCCAAGCATAATGCCGTTGATCATGGCCATCGCCTGGTCCCGTTGAGCCGGTTCAGACCCGTGATCCCGAGCCAGATGGTCCAGGAGGTCCTCGGGGTAAAGGTGGGCGGGCCGGCAGTGTTTGCCGGCCCGCTTCGAGCAGTGGCCTGCCCCCTCCAGTCTGGACCAGGGGCAGACGTTGAGCTCCTTCGACCCACGTTCCCGGCTTCCTGTGCCCCCCGCCCTTGTACCCGGGGCACCGGCCGGTCTCCCCGGTGCCTCTTTTTCCCCTGACCTGTCGCTGGGAGTTCTGGGGGGGGCGGGGTTGGGGGGGGTTCGTCCGTTGGTTCTTCCCGGCGCACCTTCTACCCTCTGGTCCCCACAGCCGGGGGCCAGCAAGATGCAAGCACGATGCGAGCACAGTCACAATGCGTCGGGGATGTAGGAGGGATGACTTCCTTGCCATATGGCGGTAGTCACCAGGTCTCGCCCATGTCGTCAGTGTCCCGCGCCTACTCCCTCCTGTGCCGGTACTTGCTGGAGGAGGTACGTACCGGGGTGGAAACGGAAGATGAAGAAATGCGGGCAGCAGGGAGGACTTACCGTACGCCTCGTAGGCTTTTTGCGCCATCCGCCGCCCTAGTCGAGGGGAGGGCCCCTGTTTCGGCACCTAACAGCCCGGGGGGGGCTGACCACCCATCCTTTCCCTGGTGCCTGTGTCTCCACTTCCGCACAGCCTGATACCGGTACGGCAGTATCAGTCCGTCGAAAGTGGCGGCTACAAAGCGGCCGTGCGCTCTCGTCTCCCGGGCCACTGCCAACCTTGAGCGCGATGGAGGCCCTTGAGGTCCTATGGCAGTGGCGCGGGGTGACAGATGGGGGATTCGTTGTGGCATCACCTGGCCACCTAGTTAGTCTGCATTATCACAGCCGCAGGGGGCCCACCGGATGGCGCCGTTGGTGCCCATCCCCTCTGCGTGCACATCGACGGTCATCTTGGTCACAACATCACATACACGGGGGGTCCAGTGGATGGCGCCACGGGCGCCCGCCCCCTTTGCGTGTCTATCTAGCAAGGTCATCGCACAGGAGGCCCAACGGATGGTGCCGCTGGTGCCCGTCCCCCTCGTGCCATATGGGTTGAGGGGTGGTAGGGGACCATATTTTTGAGAAATTCGGCCGGGACTGTGAGAGGTTTGGGGGCTTTCAGCAGGTCCTCGCAGGGTTCTGCTGCCCTGTTTTGGCGTGCCATGCATTGTCGGTTGATTTGACGGAGCATGGTGTTCCGGAGGGGGGGTGTATTGTACTTTTTCGGAACAGTCTTGGAAAGGGCTTTTCAGAGATGTATGGTTGGGCCAGGGTAGGGGATGATATTTTTGAGAAATGGGGCCGGGATGGTCGCGGGTTGTGTCGCGTTTGGATTTGTCAATCTCTAGGCACCAAGAACATGCAACAAAGACAAAAAAAGGCCACAATGGCCGCAACATACCATTAGACCGCACCCCAAAACCTCCAAAAATGGATTCCCCACCCCCAAAATAGGGGGGGGGGGTGCCTAACCCCCCAAAAACCATGAAAAAGCGGTGCTAGTGACGCCGATATTGCAATTCTACTGCCTTCGGCAAGTCCACCTCGCAGAGAATCTACCCCAAGCCACACACACCCTAAATACGGTAAAAACTACATAAATACGGCCTAAAAAATGCTTTACATAGCTTGGATGGTCATTTTAAGTGGTGACAATATCAAAAAAAAAAGTTTCGAAAACTTCGATTTTTGAGCTGCCCAGGGTGAAAAACTGCACTAGCAGGTTGTGTGCCAATCCCTTGGGAGACCCCCCCCCCCTGTGCGGCCAATACCCAAATAGGGTGAAATACATGTAAATACGGCCTAAAACATGCTTTACATACCTTGGATGGTCATTTTAGGTGATCACAATATCACAAAAACAAGTTTCAAAAACTTCGATTTTTGAGCAGCCCAGGGTGAAAACCTGCATAAGCAGGTTGTGTACCAATCCCTTGGGAGACACCCCCCCCCCCCGGGACCTAATACCCAAACAGGGTGAAATACATGTAAATACGGCCCAAAACATGCTTTACATACCTTGGCTGGTCATTTTAGGTGATCACAATATCATAAAAACCAGTTTTGAAAACTTCGATTTTTGAGCTGCCCGGGGTGAAAAACTGCATAAGCAGGTTGTGTACCAATCCCTTGGCAGCCCCCCCCCCCCCCCGGACCAAATACCCAAGTAGGGTGGAAAACATATAAATACGGCCTAAGACATGCTTTACATACCTTGGATGGTCATTTTAAGTGGTGACATTATCAAAAAAACAAGTTTCGAAAACTCCGATTTTTGAGCTGCCTCGAGTGAAAAGCTGCATAAGCAGGTTGTGTACCAATCCCTTGGGAGACACCCCCCCCCCCCCCCGGGACCTAATACCCAAATAGGGTGAAATACATGTAAATACGGCCTAAGACATGCTTTACATACCTTGGATGGTCATTTTAGGTGATCACAATATCATAAAAACCAGTTTTGAAAACTTCGATTTTTGAGCTGCCCAGGGTGAAAACCTGCAGAAGCAGCTTGTGTACCAATCTCTTGGGAGACCCCCCCCCCCCCGGACCTATTACCCAAATAGGATGAAAAACACGCAAATACAGCCTAAAACATGCTTTACATACCTTGGATGGTCATTTTAGGTGGTCACAACATCAAAAAAACAAGTTTCAAAAACTTCGATTTTTGAGCTGCCCAGGGTGAAAAACTGCATCAGCAGGTTGTGTACCGGCCCATTCACTAGGCCATTATTGGTGGAAACAGTCATTTCGCGTCTTTGGCACGGGTTGTGAACGGCCCTAGGCAAGGCTAGAGACTGCAAAAAACGTCCTTCCGTATCCTAGTAGGCATATACTGTCACAACATCCCCACTCACACCCCTTAGGGTGGGTACCACGGGGTCACCGAGGTCGCCAAAACCGCCAACATAGCGAAAATGGCTGAAAAAGTGCATAAACTGCATCATAAGCGCTCGTCCCACTCCGCCCCATACAAACCCCATAGAGTCGGGACCCGGAAACACTTTTTCGGCTCAAAATCGAAAAAAACCAAAAGATTCATGATTTTCCACCCAAAAAAAGGGGGGGTCTTTTTTTGACCCCCCCCCCTCCCTCAAAACCTCAAAAAAGTGGGTTGCAAGTGGGGGGGGGTCTGGGGGGGTCCGGACCAAAAACTCATTGGGCTATGCGTTTATTGGACAAAATAATGATTTTACAAGGGGTTAAACTAACAATTCAACCCCTTGGGGTAGGGTACGCGAATAGGCCCAAAAAAGCCAAAATGCGCGGGTATGTGGCGTTTTCCCCATATATACGCCTGCGTGGCTTTGATCTAACAACCTCTGCGAGGTGATTTTGTCCCGTGCAACTAGTTTGGTACCAATAGCCGAAAATGGCCAAAATTTCAACAAAATCCAGATTTTCTAAAACATGTCGTCAAACCATGAGCTGAAACCTTCAAAAATGAATCGGGCAACCTCAAAATAGGGAGGGACACCCTCAACACCCCACAACTCCCACAAAAACCATGCGCGAAAAATTAGTGGACGCTTTTAGGGGGTTTTGACCCCCCCCCCCCGTTGTGAAAACGCCCATATACATATATACTACACCCCTCTCCCCTTAAATTTAGCTAACCACAAGCAACGTGCAACAAGCAACAACAAGCAACAACACGTCTCCATGCCGTTTTGGCAATTGCTCCGTCCCAACGTCTCGGATCTTTTGCCCCTATAGCCATCTTGGAGCCTAGCCAAATCCAAGTTTTGAGCCAGAAACTCACCGGTGGCGGCCCGGGGCGGTGGCGCCAAGCCGGGAGGTGTCCACCCAAATCTGCGCATTTTGGGCCAAAAACAGCCATTTTTCGCCCAAAATAGCCCTGAAACCCGGGCGAAGCGCCCGAACGAAGGGAAACAGTGGCTATAAACCACGTGCAGCTTGACTTTGCCGTGTCAAAGAGCCCTCTAGTGCCTTTCAACTCCTCGATGTGTCCGAGAAACGCCCCAAAAAGGCGCCAAAAAGCCCCAAAATCTGCGCAATGTGCACCACCACCCCGAAACCAAGCACGGGCCGTATCTTGGGCTACGTGGCCCAAAATCCGAATTCCGAGGGCACCTAATCCACCCGCAACCCCCCACCTTTTATGGTTTCCACCCCTCCGAATCGCCCAAACGGCCGCCTATATACCCATACCAGTGGTCACTTGGTACAGCCCGGAGGGCAGCCCGGCCCGCGCACGGCGGCGGCCAGCGGTGGGTCCACCAGGGTCCCCGGGGCGGAAAAAATGATTTTTTTCAAAGTTGTTACCAGACCACTTGAAATGCTCAAACGCGTGTTTTTAGGCCGTTTTGAGCGCGTGGGGGCGCGTTTTGGGCCATGGAAAATCCAAAATGCCTTGAAAATGAGCCGTTTCAAGACCAAAAAATGGGTCAAAAATGGGTCAAAAACGCATTTTTCCAAAACCGATGCTGGACCATTTTGGATGCTCAAACAAGTGTTTTTAGCCCATTTTGAGCCCGTGGTGACACGTTTTGGCCCATGGAAAATCCCAAAATGCATTGAAAATGGCTCGTGTTGGGCCCAAAAAAGGGTCAAAAATGGGTCAAAAACGCGTTTTTCCGAAAGTGATCTTGGATCAATCGGGACACTCAGACAAGTGTTTTGAGCCCATTTTGAGCCCATTGGGACGGGTTTGGGCCCAAGGAAAATTCGCAAAATGCCTTGAAAAGGAGCCGTTTTGGGAGCAAAAATGGGTGAAAAACGGGTCAAAAACGCGTTTTTCCAAAAGTGACCCGGGACCATTGGGGGTGCACGAAACAAGTGTTATGAGCCTGTTTTGATCCCGTATTGATCAAGTTTAGCCCCTTTTGCCACACGTATGCACCAAGTTGTACCCTTCGCCACACCCTAGAGCCGTATGGGAACTATGTGGTTTCCGCAGGGCACGTCCGGAACGGGAGGAGGACAGGAGGCCCACGAGGGCAAGGCACCGACCGGACTCCTTCCTGCTGAACTCGCCTCTGGTCCCTTGGGCGGCGCGTGAACGCCCACACTTGGCGCCGGGGCGGTCTCCAACGTGGCTTGGGTCGGATCATGGCCCTGTGGTCCTGGACATCCCGCTAGCGGTGGCCGGCAAAGAGAGGGTCACCAGGATGGCCTACTCGCACGCCCAAGGCAGGCTGCATGCCATACGCCCGGACTCCCCGGGGGCTCATGAGGCGGCGGCGGCAGTACTGCAGAAGGCCTGCGGGGATCGGCAGCTGCAGGCGTGGCTATCGTCGGACTAGGACACTGTCACCATGGGCACGTCGGAGGTGCAGGCGCTCTTTGACCCGCTCTACGTCTTCCGGGATGACGTGTCCAGGGTCACGGGAGTGCGCATGCCGTCGGGCATGGACCAGCAGTACCCGTACGGGCAGGCGGAGACGGAGGCGTCTCTGGCCCAGGTCCTCTTGGATCAGCAGGCCCTGGCCTGGCGCGCCCATGAGCTGTGGCAACGGGACGCGGCGGCAGCCGGACTTCGGTTCCCAGGAAGCGACTGCCTTGCTACAGCACCTCCGGCGGTTAGACCCTGACCTGTCCCCCGCTTCGGTAGAGGACCTACGTGCCGCGTTGGACCAGCAGCTCCACCAGCTAGAGACGCGCGTGGAGGAGCTGCGGGGTGTCCTTAGAAGCAACAGGCGCCGGTCCATCAAGGACCATTGGCGGGGCAGGGTGCCGGATCTGCAACTCCGATGGACGGCGATACGGGGGGCCATCAACGTGGTGAACTATGCCCCGTCGGGCCTGTGGTCCGTGCGCGTCCGCGAGTCGGAGAAGGTGCTCTTGGAGGCCTCGGACGTCATTGGCGAGGTTCAGAGGTACTGGGAGGCGCTGTACGCCAAGCGGCCGGTGAACCTGCCGGCCTTCGAGCGGCTGGTCCGGGCCCACATCCCCCGAGGGGTGCCTGAGGAATGGAGGTCGGTGCAGGACTACACCCTGCAGGACCTTAAAGACGCCGTGAGGCAGGCCGTGGCGGACGACAAGGCTCCAGGGTCCAACCGGGTCACGGCTGCCCTCATAGCAGAGCTGCCTGAACCGGTGCAGGGACTCCTGGTGCACGCGTACAGGGCCATTCTGCGGGGTGCGGACGTCCCGGAATCCTGGCACGAGGCCATTATCTGGCTGATGCCCAAAGGCACAGCCACGGGCAACCTGGACGAGTACAGGCCGATAGCGCTGGGGCAGCAAGACATGCGCATGCTCATGACTCCCCTCATGAGGAGGTTCACAGCCGCCCTGGCACGCAAGGGACTGGCTGCGGACTGGCAGTTCGGAGCCATGCCGGGCTCCACGGCAGGTGCCCCGGTGTTCCTAGCCCAGAACGGGCTGCAGCGTGGGCAGGAGGAAAACCACGTCCTAGCCTTCGATGTATCAAAGGCTTTTGACACAGCGCCGCATGGGGCGCTGGCGCTCCTCCTGCGCCACATGGGGGTCCCGGAAGAGCTCATGAGACTCTTCCACACCCTCAGCTGCGGATCTCTGGTGCGCATCGTCACAGCGCATGGCCCAACGCCGAGCATTCGGCTCACCAGGGGCCTGCGGCAGGGCAGTGCGGAGAGCGCTGTGCTCTACCTCCTCCTCTTGGAACCTCTCCTGCGGAGCCTTGCCCGCAAGGCACGGGGAGATGCTCGCCACGCGGTGCCGCCCCTGGTGCAGGCGTACTGTGATGACCTCCTGTTGATAGCGCACTCCCTACCGCAGTTCCTGGAGTATGCAGCGGCGATAGCGCAGTACCTCACGGACTTGGGCATGTCCCTCAACGTGGGCAAGTGCGCCTATGCCAACACTGCTCGCATCCATTCGATCATGGTGTGCCTGAGCCCAGGGAACGCGGCGGCCCCATGGGTATGCTTACGCGCCAAGGGCACGGTGCCATACTTGGGACTGCGCCTCGATCCCAGGGGGGTGGCAACCATGAGGGAGAAACATGTACTACGGTGTGAAGCTCTGCTGGGCTGGTGCAAGAACACGTTGGGGTCGGCGTCGGTGCCTCATGAGGTGATGGCGGCTGTGGTTGGAGGTGTCATGCGGTACGCGGCGCCCTACCTGTCCGACACGGCGGAGGCGGTGATCAAACTGAATACTGCCATCAAGGCTGCGGCCCTGCAATTCGAGAAGCTGCCCAAGGACCTGTCCAACGTAGCGGTGCGGTCGGGTCATGGGTTAGGATTGGCGGATGTGACGGTTATATGCCGCGACTCCGTCGTAGCGACCATGGCTCAACTCACACCACAGGTCGACGACAGTCCGGGATGAGCTGCGGGCCATGCTCCAGGACGTACACATGCAATACGGGGTGTGCGGGCAGTTCATGGTGCCCTGTGCATCATTCGCCACGCACACTGGCAATACATGGGTGGACAGGGTTCTCCGGGCGATGGGGACGTTGCGCGTAGGACTTCTCATGCCATCGTCAGTGTACTCGTGTGTACGCGCCCAACTGCCGCAGGTGCAGTCGGCAAGGCGGAAGTGGGTGTCCCAATCCTACACCTTCAAGGGTAGGGACATCTGCGTTCTCTCGCGGCCCCGCACAGGTGCGGCGGTACAGTCCTTGACTGATCCCACAAATGACCTCCTGCATGCGCGGCTCCCCTGTCGTGCGCCTGGGCATTGGGCTGTCCAGCTCCAGGAGTGTCATGAGGACCACCTGCACCTTCCGCACACAGGAGTAGGGCCCCATCAGCTGGACCACGTGTGGTTCACGGGGCTCTGCGACGTCTTCCGGCTGCCTAGTCCGTTGACTCACCGTCTAATTCACCCGGTGCGCCGCAAGAAGGCCAACAAACGCAATAGGAAGTCCACTGCGGGGGACGTGTATGTGGTGGGCGGATACAGGGAGGAAGGATGGGACCCGGCGCACCCGGGGCTGTCCATGCCGTTCGTCCCGCTAGCCGCCCTCCTGTTTCTGCTAGGGGACGTCTTTGAGGGTTACCAGCAGCAAGACGATCCGGCGTCCGTCCCCCTACTCACTCCACACGCCGGGGGCGGCATAAACCCGTCGCCACTGTGGGTTGTGCACGGGCAACCAGCGTTTTCCAGGGCATGCGCGGCGGTGCACGGGTGCAACGAGTGGGCAATTGTCCTCCTGCTGCCGGCTGGCCCTGTCCCGGATCCTGATGAGTGCTCGGTCCCGGAAGTGGTTCGGATGTCCAACGTGCCGCACGATCCGCACGTCGACGTCACGTCGTTGCGTGATGGCGGCGCGGTGGAACAGGGATCTGTGGTGGTGTACCAACCCTCCTGCTCCGCAACGGTTTGGGGGGCGGAGTATACCACGGCCCTTGACACCATCAAGTCAGTCTGCGGATGTGACCTGGCCTGGAGACCACATGCCGTATATCGGCCGAAGGTAGTCCTGTCCCCGGAGCTCACAGCCTCCAGCGCGGCGTCCCTTGGAAGAGTCGTGCAGAGCCCCCACTCCGACGTGGCATGGCTGGAACCCCACCGGTACTGCTGGGTGCCGGTGGCGACTAAAGTCACATCGTCTGACGCGTCGCCCCAGGGTGACAACGCCACCAACGTGGCGGTGGCCGGCCATGGGAGCCCCACGTGGACGGGTGCCATCTACGGCACGGTCCCGGAGGCAGAGATCATCGGCGCGGCGGCGTACCTGTTGCACACGCCCCCGTCAACGTGCACGGTACACGTGGTGGACGCGTCCATCATAGGAGCGCATCTCCGCAGGGCACAGGAGGCCCTGTACCGTGGCATCAAGGGGCCGACATCACATCTGGTCAACCAGCACGCGCTGAACTGGATAGTAGAGGGGCTGCGGCGACTGCCACGCCGAGTTGGGGGGCCACACCACTGGGTGGTGAGGCAGAGCTCGCACTTGGTGGCAGCCCCACTTGAAGCGCCGGACTCTGCCGCAGCCCGTGCAATGGCCCCGCCCGTTCATCTCGTTTTGCCGAAGGAGCACGCCATCCTGTTGGTGCCGGGGGATGATGGAGAGCTCGAGCCGCGTGTGCCGTCCATGCAAGCCCTTCAGCACGTCCGGGAGATGGAGTGGCGCTCGCTTGCGGCGCGCACCAGGGCCCACACGCCACTGGCTGGCGCCTGTGAGGCGGTACCCCTGGGAGCTGTCCACCACGGCCCCACGCACAGGAATATGCTGCGGGCACGTGACGGTCGCTTGTCCACCATGCAGGTCATGCGACGTTGGAGGCAGAAGCTCACGCGTGTGGCAATACCGGCCCACCCCTATATCTTCTGTGGGGGACCGGAAGAGGACATTGGCCACATGCGCTTGCTGTGTGCGCGGGACGAAGCGGTGGCAAGGTTCCTGTGCAGGCGTGTTCAGGAGTTCACAACGGAGCTACCCTTGACGGACAGGGCGGTGGAGTTCGTGGCGTGGAGGGAGCACGGCTGCAGATGGATGGAATCCCTCATGGCGGGTGTCGTCCCCGGGGACCTGAAGCGGCTGTTCGCGGCAGTGCGGGCGGCGTTGTCCCGGGGCCCAGCGAAGGCCAAACTCTTTTTGGAGGACATGGTCCAGGTTGGGGAAGATGTGTATGCCCGTAGGAACCATCGGCTCGCCCAGATCATGCAGCTGCCGATGCAAGATCGGAGGAGGGCGGTATACGCGTTCCCGCGTGGTGACACGCCCTTCTGCCCGCCGGCAGGGAGAATCCAACGGCGACCGCCGTAGAACCCGTGTGCCTGCCTCCCCGGCGACCCACAGGCGACCTTTCAGAGGGCACCGCTACACGCGCTGCTGGTGCCACGGTCGTACATCGCGCACGAGGAAGCCATGTCTTTGTTCCCTCACTGGATGGCGGCGGTGGCGCAGGCCTTCAGCCAGTGGATCGGTTCCTGGGTAGCTCGGGACATCCCGGCATTTAGGGAGTGGTCCCGCGTGGTGTCCGCGCAATCGTGGGCCACAGTGCGTGGTACCATGGTGAGAGACCCTGACGGCCAGAATGATCCCTGGCTCCAGGTGTACTCCAACCATCCGGCTGTAGGGAACGTCATGGGGTGGCCTCGCGAGGTGCTGCCAGTCTTTCAGCAACCTCTGTGCGGTCTCCCAGTCCTGGCGGTAGCAGTCGTGCTTGACGTGGGGACGTTGTGGCTGTATGACCGGCAGCTGCGTCGAGCCATACCGGCGGTCACGGGGCGGCGGTCCATGGCAGTGTTGGTGGGCTCCAAGCAGCTGGCACGGGTACACGGCGACGACGCGCAGGGCCACGTCACGGAAGCCATGTTCTCTCTGCCAGAAGGGGACGAACACGTGGCTGCCGATGCCCGACACACCCTTGACACCCTAGGCCTCGAGGCGGTCGTTGAGGCACCGGCGGGAGGACAATGCTTAGTTCTCGCGTCCGCCGGGGGCCCGGGACGAGACGGGGTCGATGTCATCGGGGAGGTCTGGCGGGACTATGGTTGGGAGCTCCTGACGCATGGCACACGCAGCCCCAAAGTTGCGCGGTGGCCCTGGCTGCTTGAGGGCTTGCCGATGCTGCCCGACGGGCAACCGATACTCCGCCCGGTGTCTACGTGGGAGGATGCGAGGCGCAGCCTGCTCAGTTGTGCCACAGCACGCGCGCTGGCAGGTGCTTTGCTCGGTCTCCAAGAAGCGTGCTGCGATGTTTGGCATGAGCTGTGGTCGCAGTGTTGTGATGGTAGCTGCGTTCCGTCACGATCTGTGCTTCCGCAGTGATGCCACGGGTGCGGGGAGACAGCGTCGGTTCGGGTTCATCTGTGTGCCTCCGCCCCTCTATGCGGGACATGTGGAGAGCGTGCCGATAGGGGGTGGCCTAAGGCGAGTTGGGCACTGCGGCACTCAGGGCAGATGTCCTCGAGTGCCTGGAGGACAATCCACAGTGACCTGAAGGGCGTCCGAGTGGAAGGGGTACGGTGCCCCGATGCGCCGTCGGCAGCCCTGCCCCTGCTGCTATGGTGGGCGGCTCTGGAGGGCGGCTCGCGGGTACTCTGGTTGTGGCATCACGGAGGAAATGGTGATGACGTGGTGGGGGCCGGGGGTAACGCAGATTGACAGGGTATGGGAAATGTGGGTGCACCTGCCACCGTCCCCACGCTGGACGCAGCAGAGGGGGTGGCGCCTCAGAAGCAGTGCCCTCATGGCCTGATTGTGCGGTTCTGGCAGGCGGAGTATGACGGCCAACGCGATGTGACAGGTCGTGCCGGCCTGATGGTGAGCCGTTCTGCCCCCGTGCATGAGGGTCGGACAGGGATGCTTCACCCGCCTGCCCCGGGTCGCCGCATACAACAGTGAGGTGTCATGGGTCGTTCCGACCAGGGTAATAAGGCCCAAACCCCTGTAGGGTATTCCCGTGGCACCGGGGTCTCTGGCGGCGGCCTGGCTACTGCAGTGCTGGGGGTGGTTGCTCGGGATACACCGGGGGTGCACGGATTTGTGTGGGGGCGGGCGACGTTGTTGCCGGCGCTACGGTGCATGCGTTGCGGCGCCCCCAGGGAGTGTAACACGGGGTTGCGGGGACAGCCCGCAGACCCCGGGAGCGGCGACGCAGCGATGATGTGTGCGTAGAGGAATGTGACGGCGTGGTCGTCAGGTGGATCGTATGGCGGGCGTACTTGAGACGGCATGGCGGTCTGGGAGGAGCACTCACGAGGGGTACGCGGAGTTCAAGATGACGGTGTACTGGCGTCGTGGGGGTATGCGCGGCGGTACTGGGGACCGTATGGTTGGAGTACACGGCGGTACTGGAGAACCGTACTGTGGGGGCGCTACGGGGTTGCATGGCGGTACTCGGGTGTCCCCCTGACCCCTCTAACAACTCAGGGGGCGCGTGGGGGCATCCCCTGGCCCCGTTAACAAACTAGAGGGACCGTGCCTGCGGGCATGTACATAGTCTAACCTCTGACCATGGCCTTGCGGTTGCGGTGGTGCGTGTGGTGGCGGCTCGCAGGTGGCATCGGCGTGGCAACAGCGGTACTGCGCGGCGTCGTAGCGATAAGTATGCGGTCGCCTCACCATTGTAGCGACTTACTCCTGGGGGGCGCCGGTCCGGTCGGCTAGAGGCGGGGAGAGAGGAGGAGCGGCATGCTGAGTGGTCCGGGGGGTGACACGTGGGCCAATGCTATAAGTAGGCTCGCCACGTCGTCGGTGGAGGCCGAACGTGCGGCCTGGCCGCTGGTGTGGCGGAAGTGGCGCAACCACGGGAGCTGGCCAATCACTGCAGGTAAGGGTCAAGGGTAGGCGCCAGGGCAATGTATGTGGGCCAGATGAGGTGCACCTGGTTACCACGGCCCGGGGCGAGCCTCTCGTGGGTACCCCTGCCGGGGGTCAATAACCAAACTACGGCACCCACCAGCCCGAGTCCAAGCCAGCGATATTCACGGGTTGCGCCACTCCCGTCGCGTAGCGGCCGGCGTCCCCCCTGTAGACCCTCAAGTTATATTATACATGGGCAAGTGGATGCCTCGAAGCCGATCGGGTACTGGCCCCTGACATGGACTTCCGGCATGATATATATCTGGGGTGTGGGTGCAGCTCAGGTCCTCGGGGACGTGGGGTTGATGCCGTGTTTCTGTACTATACTAGGGGACTGATGCGGTGGGTCGGCGGCGTACTTTGTGGGGACATGGGGGCGATGAAAGCTGAGGGCCAGGCTAGGCTGGAGCCTCCCAGAAATCCTGGCTAAGCATATACGGGTTATTGCGTGCTGGCAGTGGGTTACGTGGAGTCAGGGGTGGTGGGCATTTACGTGTACGCTGCGGTCAAAGGACTACGTGGGGTCACGGGTAGTGGACGTCACCGCGGTGGCGGGGGTACGCGAACAACGGAGAGTCCGCTCTTGCTTCGCCGCATGCGTGCTGCTTTGTGCCTTGGTTGCCGCTTTGCGCCGGACAGAGAAGCCCTTGCTTTCTGCTTGTTGCTATGCTGCTGCGTTGCTGTGCCTTGCCCCTTTACCCCCGGCAAACAAACGGGCCAGCGTCCGTCGCCGTTGCTAATGCTAACGCTTTGCAGATGCCACTACCCCCAAAGCCTGGTTGACCGGTATCCCCGGTCCTCTGGGTCCACCGTCATGCTGTGGGCCACCTCAGGCAGCCCTGGGACCCACGGGATCGAGCGAGGCAGGAACCACCTGTCGGTGCGAGATGCCCAGTAACTCCAGTAGACGGCATGATAAGTGGTTATGACTATGACTATGACTATATATACATATATGTATATATATATACATATATATATATATATATATATATATATATATACATATATATATATATATATATATATATATCCTCTAATCTACCCTCCTCTCCCCAACTCTGGGTGGCTCCACCATGCGCCTCTAGGGTACGTGCGGAGGGCACGACTTGGTGCATACATGTGGCGGAAGGGGCGAAACTCGGTCAAAACGGCCTCAAAATGGGCTCATTTCACTTGTTTGTGCACCTCCAATGGTCCAGGATCAGTTTTCGAAAAACATGTTTTTCACCCACTTCTCACCCAATTTTGCTCCCAAAGCGGCCCCTTTTCAAGGGTTTGTGGGATCTTCAATGGGCAAAACGTGTCACCATGAGCTCAAAATGGGCTAAAAACACTTGTTTGACCATCCAAAATGGTCCAGGATCACTTATGGAACAACACGTTTTGACCCATTTTTGACCCATCTTTGGTCCCAAAACGGCCCATTTTCAAGGCATTTTGGGATTTTCCATGGGCCAAAATGCGTCACCAGGGGCTCGAAACGGGCCAAAATCATTTGTTTGAGCATCCCAAGTGGACTAGGAACAACTTTGGGAAAAATGATTTTTTTCGCCCCGGGGACCCTGGTGGACCCACCGTTGGCCCCCACCGTGCGCGGGCCGGGCTGCCCTACGGCTCCACCAAGTGAGCATTGGTACAGGGGTCCAGGCGTCTCGTTGGGCGATTCCGAAGCTTGAAAACCACAAAAAGTGGGGGGTTGCGGGTGGACTAGGTGCCTTCGGAATTCGGATTTGAGCCACGTAGCCCAAGATATGGCCCATTCTTGGTTTTGGGCTTGTTTGACACAAACAGCGCACATTCAGGCCATTTTTAGCCATTTTTGGGCCGTTTCTGGGACATCGCGTGGAACTAGAGGGCAACAAAGGGCTCTTAGTCACGGGGCAATCAATGCGCACGTGAAGTGTAGGAACTGTTTGCCTTCATTTGGCCGTTTTGACTGCGTTTGGGGGCCGTTTTGGGCCAAAAAAGGCCGTTTTGGGGCACAAAATGGGGGGTTTTGGGAGGGCACCTCCCGACTTGGCGCCCCCGCCCCGGGATGCCACCGGTGAGTTTTTGGCTGAAAAGTTGGATTTGGCAAGGGTACCACCGAGGCTCTAGGATGGCTAGAGTAGAGTAGATCCCGGAGCGATGAGGCGGAGCAACGGCCAAAAGGGAAAGGAGAAGTGCTTGTTGCTTGTTGCTTGTTGCTTGTTGCTTGCTTGTTGCTTGCTTGCTTGTTAGCAAGATATAAGGGGAGAGGGGTGTAATGATATATATATATATATATATTATATATATATATATATATATATATATATATATAGATATATATATATATATATATATATATGTATATATATATATATAGATATATATATATATATATATATATGGTAACAACATGTACATATATATATATATATGTGTATATATATATATATATATATCCTCTAATCTACACCCCTCTCCCAACTCTAGGTGGCTCCACCACACGGCTCTAAGGTACGTGCGAAGGGCACAAAGTGGTGCACACATGTGGTGGAAGGGGCTAAACTCGGTCAAAACGGGCTCAAAACGGGCTAAAAACACTTGTATGAGCATCCCAAATGGTCTGGGATCACTTTTGGAAAAATGCGTTTTTGACCCGTTTTTGACCCATTTTTGGTTCCAAAATGGCCCCTTTTCAAGGCATTTTGGGATTTTCCGTGGGCCAAAACGTGTCACCACGGGCTCAAAATGGGCTAAAAACACTTGTTTGAGCATCCCATATGGTCCAGGATCACTTTTGGGAAAACGCGTTTTTGACCCATTTTGGACGCATTTTTGGTCCCCAAACCGCCCATTTTCAAGGCATTTTGGGATTTTCCATGGCCCAAAACGCGCCACCACGGGCTCAAAACGGCCTAAAAACACTTGTTTGAGCATCCCAAGTGGTCTAGGAACAACTTTGGGAAAAACGATTTTTTTCGCCCAGGGACCCTGGTGGACCCACCGTTGGCCCCCGCCGTGCGCAGGCTGAGCTGCCCTGTGGCCCCACCAAGTGACCACTGGTACGGGGGTCTAGGTGGCTCGTTGGGCGATTCTGCGGCTTGGAAACCACAAAAAGTGGGGGTTTGCGGGTGGACTAGGTGCCCTCGGAATTCGGATTTGAGCCACGTCGCCCAAGATACGGCCTGTTCTTGGTTTCGGGCTGTTGGTGCACATGGCGCGGATTTTGGGGCTTTTTGGCGCCTTTTTGGGCCGTTTCTCGGACATATCGTGGAATTGAAGGGCACTAGAGAGCTCTTTGACACGGTGAAGTCAACCCGCACGTGGAGTGTAGGCACCGTTTCGCTTCGTTTGGCCGTTTCGCCCGGGTTTGGGGGCTATTTTGGGCGAAAAATGGCTGTTTTTGGCCCAAAACTGCGCGGATTTGGGAGGGCACCTCCCGACTTGGCACCCCCGCCCCGGCCCGCCACCGCTGAGTTTTTGGCTATAAACTTGGATTTGGCAAGGGCACCACCTGGGCTCCAAGATGGCTAGAGTAGAGTAGAGCCCGGAGCGATGAGGTGGAGCAATGGCCAAAACGGTGAGGAGAAGTGCTTGTTGTTGCTTGCTTGTTGTTGCTCGTTGCTTGTTAGCTAGATTTAAGGGGAGAGGGGTGTAGTAATATATATATATATATATATATATATATATATATATATATATGTATATATATGTATGTATATATATGTATGTATATATATATATATGTATATATATATATATATGTATATATATATATGTATATATATATATATGTATATATATATATATATGTATATATATATATATATATATATATATATATATATATATATATATATATATATATATATACATATATATGGGTGTTGGACAGGGGGGGGGGGGGTCTATTCGTCAAACTAGCAAGAAATTTTCGGTCCGGGCTGATTTTTGGAAAAATGTTGTTCCCTAGGTGGGGGTATGTCATACCTTTTCGAAATCTCCAAGAAAAGGGCTTTTTGGATATGCATGGGTTAGGGGAGGGGGGTAGGAGACCAAATTTTTGCGGAATTCAGGGCGGAAGTCGGACGCTTCCAGGCTTTTCGGGTGCCTGTCACCGGTCACCAATTAGGGTTTGGGAGAGAACCGGGCATAGTTCCAACATATCGTCACTACAACCCAAAACCATGGAACATATAATGATGTATTTTGATGTGCTGAGTTGAAAAATGGACGAGGAACGGTCCAACAAGGTCCTCAACTCAAGCAACGGTCCATTTTCTCTCACATTTGTGCGTCCTGGTCCCGGTTATTGAAAATTGTCAGTACTAGTCCATCAGCGCCTGCCGTGTTTCGTGCATTGCTTCAACATATTGTGGAGTTACAAGGAAACACCTAGATTTTCGAAATCGGCACATCGAGACACATCAATTTACCCTTGAGCATTTTTTCCCAACGAATCGATATGTTCGAGAAATTAAGGGCACAAGGTGAGTACACAGCAAACCAGCAAGCAGCTGGGCAGCCACATTTTCAGATTTCAGGTAGAAGCGTCCAAGTTTCCCGACCCGTACAGCCTCGCCACCGTTTCAACAAGCAACAAGACCTCTTTTTTTGGATTCCCCAGGTTCAAAATAGGGGGGATATGCGCACCACCCAAAATGGTACCACACACGGGGCATCCGAACCAGTTTTCTATAAAATCGGCTGCCAGTTCGACAAACAGGGGGTTTTAGACCCCCCCCCCCAACACCCATACACACACACACACACACACACACACACACACACATATATATATATATGTATACACACACACACACACACACACATATATATATTACCACACCCCTCTCCCCTTAAATCTAGCAAGCAACAAGCAAGCAAGCAAGCACTTCTCCTTTCCGTTTTGGCCATTGCTAGGCCTCATTGCTCCGGGCTCTACTCTACTCTAGCCATCCTAGAGCCTAGGTGGTGCCCTTGCCAAATCCAAGTTTTGAGCCAAAAAATCACCAGTGGCGCCTCGGGGTGGGGGGGGGCAAGTTTGGAGGTGCCCTCCCAAAATTGCGCATTTTGTGCCCCAAAACGGCCTCTTTGGGCCCAAAACGGGCCAGAAACCCACTCAGTACGGCCAAATGAAGGCAAACGGTTGCTACACTCCACGTGCGCCCCAATTGCCCCGTGACCAAAAGCGCTTTGTTGCCCTCCACCTCCACGAAATGTCCAAGAAACAGCCCAAAAATGGCCAAAAATGGCCTAAATGTGCGTTCTTTGTGTCCAGCACGGCCAAAACCAAAAACGGGCCGTATCTTGGGCCACGTGGCGCAAAACCGAATTCCGTGGAAACCTAGTCCACTTGCAACCCCCCACTTTTTGTGGTTTCCAAGCCTCATAATCGCCCAACGAGACGACTAGACCCCCGTACCAGTGGTCACTTGCTGCAGCGGGAGGGCAGCCCAGCCCGCGCACGGTTGGGGCCAACGAAGGGTCCACTCTGTTCCCCGGGGCGAAAAAAAAGATTTTTTCCAAAGTTGTTCCTAGACCACTTTGGATGCTCAAACAGGTGTTTTTAGGCTGTTTTGAGCCCGTGGTAGCACGTTTGCCATGGAAAATCCCAAAATGCCTTGAAAAGGGGCCGATTTGGGAGCAAAAATGGGTCAAAAACGCGTTTTTCCAAAAGTTATCCTGGACCATTTGGGATGCTCAAACAAGTGTTTCTAGCCCATTTTGAGCCCGGGGTCACGCGTTTTGGCCCATGCAAAATGCCGAAACGCCTGGAAAATGGGCCTTTGTGGGACCAAAAATGGGTGAAAAATGGTTCAAAAACACATTTTTCCTAAAGTGATCCTGGACTATTTGGGATGCTCAAACAAGTGTTTTTAGCCCATTTTGAGCCCGTGGTGACGTATTTTGGTTCATGGAAAATGCCAAAATGCTTTGAAAATGGGCCGCTTTGGGAGCAAAATTGGGTGAAAAATGGGTCAAAAACGCATTTTTCCAAAAGTGATCCCGGACCATGGGGGTGCGCAAACAAGTGAAAGGAGCCGATTTTGGGCCTGTTTTGACTGACTTTCGCACCTTTCGCCTTAGTTATGCACCGAGTTGTGCCCCTCGCACGTACTTTAGAGCCGTACGGTGGAGCCACCTAGAGTTGGGGAGAGGGGTGTATACTAGAGGATATATATATATATATATATATGTATGCATATATATATATATATATATATATATATATATATATATATGTATATATATATACCTATATATAGATGCGCATGCCGTCAGGCATGAACCTGTAATATCCGTATGGACAGGCGGAGACGGAGGCGTCTCTGCCTATCGGATCAGCAGGCCCTGGCATGGCGCGCCCATGAGCTGTGGAAGCGGGACGCGGCAGCGGCCGGGCTCCACTCCTGGGAGGCGGCAGCCTTGCTCCAGCACTTTCGGCAGGTGGACCCTGACTTCTCCCCCGCCACCGTGGAGGACTTGCACGCTGCTTTTGACCGACAGCTCCAACAACTTGAGGCACGCGTGGAGGAGCTCAAAGGTGTCCTCAGGTGCGACAGGCGCAGGTCTATAAAGGACTATTGGCGGGGCGGGGTGCCGGATCTGTAGCTCCGATGGACGGCGATCCGAGGGGCCATTAACGTGGTCAACTACGCCCCCTCAAGCCCGTGGTGAGTGCGTGTCCAAGAGTCAGAGAAGGTGCTCATGGAGGCCTGGGAGGTCATCGGAGAGGTTCAGAGGTACTGGGAGGCACTGTACACTGTACGCCAAGAGGCCAGTGAACCTGCCGGCCTTCGAACGGCTGGTCAGGGCCCACATCCCTCGGGGAGTACCGGAAGAATGGTGGTCGGTGCAAGACTATACCCTGCAGGACCTCAAGGATGCCGTGAAGCAGGCCGTGGGGGACGACAAGGCGGCGGGTCCAATAGGGTCACGGCAAGTCTTAGCGGAGCTGCGTGAGTCAGTGCAAGGGCTCCTGGTGCACGCTTACAGGGCCATTCTTCGTGGTGCAGAGGGCACGGAGTCCTGGCATGAGGCCATCATTTGGCTGATGCTCAAAGGCACGGCCACAGGGAACTTTGACGCGTACAGGCCTATAGCGTTGGGGCAGCAGGACATGCGGATGCTAATGACCCCCCTCGTGAGGAGGTTCACGGCAGTCCCGGCACGTAAGGGGTTGGCCGCGGACTGGCAGTTTGGAGCCATGCCGGGCTCAACGGCGGCGGCCCGGGTGTTCTTGGCCCAGCGCAGGCTGCAGCGATGACAGGAGGAGAATCATGTCCTGGCCTTTGATGTCTCCAAGGCACTTGACATGGCTCCGCATGGGGCACTAGCACTTCTTCTCCGCCACATGGGG
Source organism: Eutreptiella sp. 'Long Island Sound 2002' (assembly GCA_964036045.1). NCBI lineage: Eukaryota > Euglenozoa > Euglenophyceae > Eutreptiales > Eutreptiaceae > Eutreptiella > Eutreptiella sp. 'Long Island Sound 2002'. The sequence continues at coordinate 58,536,078 of OZ038381.1, forward strand.
GTCCCAGAGGAGCTCATCAAGCTCTTCCATACCCTCAGCTGCGGCTCCACGGTGCGCATTGTCACCGCACATAGCCCCACGCCGAGCATTCGTCTCCACTGGGGTCTGCGGCAGGGCAGTGCGGAAAGCGCCGTGCCCTACCTCCTCCTCTTGGAGCCCCTCTTGCGAAGCCTTGCCAGCAAAGCCCAAGGCGATGCTCGCCACGCGGTGCCACCCCTGGTGCAAGCGTATTGTGACGACCTCCTGCTGATAGCGCACTCCTTGCCGCAATTCGTGGAGTATGCAGCGGCAATCGCTCAGTACTTGGCGGGCATGGGCATGTCCCTCAACGTCAACAAGTGTGCGTATGCCACCACCACTGGCATCCGCTTGATCATGGTGTGCCTGAACCCGAGTAATGCGGCAGGCCCCTAGGTCTGTTTGATGGCCAGAGGCACGATACCTTACCTGGGCCTGCGCCTTGATGCGAGGGGGATGGCATCCATGAAGGAGAAACATGTACTCTGGTGCAAGGCTCTCCTGGGCTGGTGCAAGAACACACTGGGGCCGGTGTCGGTGCCCCATGAGGTGATGGCGGCTGTGGTAGGCGGCATTGTGCGGTATGCGGCGCCGTACCTGTCAGATACGGCGGAGACGGTGGTGAAGCTGAATGCAGCCATCAAGGCTGCAGCCCTGCAGTTCGAGAACCTGCCCAAGGACCTGTCCAACGTGGCGGTGCCGTCTAGTCACGGACTCAGTCTGGCGGATGTCCGGGTCATATGCAGTGACTCCGTCAGGGCGACCCTAGCTAAACTCACGCACCATCGCTCGGCTGTCGTCCGGGGTGAGTTACGGGCCATGCTCCGAGATCTGCACATGCAGTACGGTGTATGCGGGCAATTCCTGGTACCTTCCACGTCGTTGGCAACACATGCGGGGAACACGTGGGTTGACAGTGTGCTCCGAGCGATGGGGACATTAGGAGTGGGACTCCTCATGCCGTCGTCGGTGTACTCGTACGTACACGCCCACCTGCCGCAAGTGCAATGGACAGGGCGGCGCTGGGCGTCCGGATCCTATCCCTTCAAGGGTAGGGACATTTGCGTGTTTTCTGGGCCCCGCACGGATGCGGCGGTGCGGTCCCTCACAGATCCTGCGAATGACCTTCTCCATGCGCGGCTCCTGTGCCATGAGCCCGGGCACTAGGCCGTTCAGCGCCGGGAGTGTCACGAGGACCATCTGCACCTTCCTCACACGGGGGTTGGGCCCACCCAGCTGGACCACGTATGGTTCACGGGACTCCGCATCGTTTAATACACCCGGTGCGCCGCAAAAAGGCCAGCAAGCGCACCCGCCGTCCGCTGCAGGTGATGCATATGTGGTAGGCGGGTATAGGGATGACAGCTGGGACCCGGACAACCCAGGGCCATCCATGCCGTTTGTTACACTAGCCGCCCTCATGTTCCTGCTGGCAGACGTCTTTGACGGTCACAGACAACAAGACGATTTGGCGTCGGTCTCCCTGCTTACACCGAATACCGCGGGCGGCAATGACCCCCTGCCTCTGTGGGTCATGCACGGAGGACCCGCGTTTCGCACGGCGTGCGAGGCAGTGTGTGGGCGCGACGAGTGGGCAATCGTCCTCCTGCTGCCAGCCGGCCCCGTCCCGGATGCTGATGACTGTCCGGTCCCAAAGTGATGACTGTCCGGTCCCAAAGGTGGTCCGGTTAGTCACCGTGCCGCACGATCTGCACGTAGCCATCACATCGTTGCGCGACGGAAGGGCGGTGGAACACGGCTCCGTGGTGGTGTACCAGCCTTCCCGCTCCACGGCGGTGTGGGGGGCGGAGTATACCACGGACCTTGATGCCATCAAATCTGTTTGCGGGTGCGACGTGTTGTGGCGGCCGCATGCAGTGTATCAGCCGAGGGCTGCCGTGTCCCCGGAGCTGACTGCTTCTAGTGCGGAATCCCTGGGGAAGGTAGTGCAGAGCCCCCATTCAGACGTGGCGTGGCTGGAACCCCACCGGTACTGCTGGGTACCGGTGGCGACAAAAGTCACGTCATGAGATGCGTCTTCCCCCGGAAGACGGGGCCACCAACGCGGCAGTGGCGCGCCATGGGAGCCCCATGTGGACGGGAGCCATACGTGGCACGGTCGCTGAGGCGGGGATCATCGGGGCAGCGGTGTACCTGCTGCACACCCCCCTGTTAGACCGCACGGTACACATAGCGGATGCCTCCATCATTGGGGCGCATCTACGCAGGGCACAGGAGGCCCTCTACTGCGGCATCAAGGGGCCGACCTCACATCTGGTCAACCACCATGCGTTGAATTGGATTGTGGAGGGGCTGCGGCGGCTGCCACACAGAATCGGGGGGCCGCACCATTGAGTGGTGAGGCACAGCTCGCACTTGGCGGCGGTCCCGCTAGAAGAGCCGGACTTCGCTGCGGCCCACGCGAAGGCCCCGCCTGTACATCTCGTGTTGCTCAAGGAGCATGCAACACTCTTGGTGCTCAGAGACGATGGGGAGCTCGAGCCCCATGTACCCACCATGCAGGCCCTCCAGCAGGTCAGGGAGATGGACTGGCGCTCCTTGGCAGCGCGCACCAGGGCCCATATACCGTTGGCTGGTGCCTGTGAGGCGCTACCCCTCGGAGCGGTGCACCATGGTCCTACGCATAGGAACCTGCTGCGAGCGCGTGATGGCTGCTTATCCACCATGCAAATCATGCGGCGGTGGAGGCAAAACTCACCCGTATGGCGATCCCGGCCCACCCCTGTATCCTCTGTGGGGGGGCCGAGGAGGACATTGGTCACATGCGCTTACTGTGTGCGCGGGACGAAGCGGTGGCGCGGCTCCTGTGTGGGCGCGTTGAGGAATCCAATGCGGAGCTTCCCCTGACAGACAAGGCGATGGAATTCTTGGCTTGGAAAGAACACGGTTGCAGGATGACACAGTCCCTGACGACGGGCGTCGTCCCCGGGGACCTGAAACGGCTCTTCGCGGCGGTGCGGGCGTCGTCATCCCGGGGCTCATTGAAGGCCAAGCTGTTCATGGAGGACATGGTCCAGATTGGGGAAGATGTTTACGCCCGGAGGAACCATCGGCTCACTCAGATTATGCAGATTCCGATGCAAGATCGGAGGAAGACTGTGTACGCGTTCCTGCGGGGTGACACCCCCTTCTTTCCGCCTGCGGGGAGAGTCCAGCAGCAGCCACCGTGAAATCCGTTCGACGCCCCCCCCGGAAACCTGCAAGCGACCTTTCCAAGGGCACCGCTGCATGCGTTGTTGGTATTCAGGTCGTACATCACGTACGAGGAGGCCATGTCCTCGTTCCCCCATTGGATGGCGGCGGTGGCACAGGCCTTTAGGCAATGGAGCGAGTCCTGGATGATCCAGGATCATCCTGCGTTCCGGGAGCGGTCCCGTATGGTGTCTGCACAGTCCTGGACCACGGTACGTGGTACCATGGTACAAAGCCCTGACGGTGGGAGTGAACCTTGGCTCCAGGTGTTTGCAGACCATCCGGCTGTTGGAAGCGTCATGGGCTGGCCCCTTGAAGTACTGCCGGTCCTCCAGCAACCACTGTGCAACCTCCCAGCTTTGGCGGTGGCCACCATGCTTCATGTGGGGACGATGTGGCTGTATGACCGGTAGCTGCGGAGAGTCATTCCAGCGACGACGGGGCAGCGGTCCATGGCCGTATTGGTGGGTCCAAGCAACTTGCACGGATCCATCGGGACGACGCGCAGGGCCACATCACGGAGGTGCTGTTATCTCTACCGGAGGGAGACGACAACGTGGCTGCCGACGCCCGTCACACGATAGATGCCTTGGGACTGAGGGCGGTCGTCGAGGCTCGGTCGGGAGGACGGCGCATGGTACTCGCATCTCCCAGGGGCCCAAGACTGCCCGGGGTTGATGTCATCGGGGAGATCGTACAGGACTATGGATGGGAGCTCGTGACGAACGGCGCTCGAAGCCTCAAGGTGGTGCGATGGCCCCGGCGACTGGAGAGCCTCCCAAAAACGTCGAGCGGACGGCCAATTCTCGGCCCAGCGTCCACATGGGACAAGGCGAGACGGGGCTCGTTTCATTGTGCCACTGCACGCGCGCTGGCAGATGCGATACTTCGCCACTAGGAGGCGTGTAGTGATGTGTGGCAGGACGTGTGGTCGCAGTGCTATGGAGGCGGCTGCGTCCCATCATGGTCGGTGCTCCCGCTTCAGTGCTGCGGGTGCGGGGAGACGGGGCCGGTTTGGGTGCATCATTGTGCCTCCGCCCCGCTTTGTGGGTCGTGTTGAGAGCGCGCAAGTAGGGGGTGGCCCAAAGCCAGGTGGGCACTCCGTCACTCTGGGCAGCTGTCGTCAAGTGCCTGGAAGGCGATTCAGGGCGACCTGAGGAGCGTCCGGATGGATGGGGTGCGGTGCCCCGATGAACCGACGGCGGCCCTACCCCTACTGCTGTGGTGGGCGGCTCTGGACGGTGACTTGCGGGTTCTTTGGTTGTGGCATCACAGGGGATATGGTGAGGAGCTTATGGGAGTCAGGGGTGATGCTGCTTGACCGGGTGTGGGAGGGGTGGATGTGCTTGCTGTCGTCCCTTTACTGGGCACAACGGCGGTAGCGGCTCATGGGAAGTGGTCTCCTCACGGCCTAGGTGTGCGGCAACGACAGACGGATTATGGCGGCCAACGCAATGTGACACGTTGTGCTAGCCTGACAGTGAGCCGTACTGCCCCCGTACACGAGGTTCAAATGGAGATGTGAAGCTTCGACCGCTTGCCCCGGGTCGCCGCATACTACAGTGAAGTGTCATGGGTCGTCTTGACCTAGGTAATAAGGCCCAAACCCCTGTAGGGTATTCCCATGGCACCGGGGTCCCTACTGGCGGCCCGGTTACGGCAGTCAAGGGGGTAATTCCTTGGGTTACTCTGGGGGTTGCAGATTCGGCGAGAAGGCAAGAAGGAGCTGCAACACCTCAAGTGTTGCATTGAGTTGGATGGGAAACGACCGGCGGACGGTGCCTGGTACAGCCGAGGGAGCGTTGGGCGTGCCCACGGCCCCGAGAGGGGATCGGTACGGGTGAGGAGGCCCACTGGCCCTGAGATCGGTACAGGGGGATAGAAGGGCCGCTTGAGGGCCCCGAGAGGATGGGTGATGAGGACAGCATGGCGGTACGGTGGACTGTATGGTGGATGCACTGGGGGACACGTGGTGGTACGATTGGTGATGTGGTGGGAGTTGTGGGAGATGCATGGCGGCGCTGCAGACTATGTACTGGGGATACAGCGGTACGCATGGCGGTACTGGGGTCATTATGGTGGGAGTACTGGGGGGCGTGGGGCGGTTCTGGGGAGCAGTGTGGTGGGAGTATCGGGGGACGCCTGGCGGTACTGGGGTGTCCCCCTGACCCCCTAAACGACTCAGGGGGGGTACTTGGGCATCCCCTGGCCCCATAAACAAATTAGTGCGGCGGCGCCTGCGGGCATGTACATAGCCTAACCGTCTGACCTCGGCACACGGCTTGCAGTCACGGCGACGCGTGCGGTGGCGGTCCTCAGGTCAAGGCAGGGGCCAACAGTAGTGGGCCGACATGGCGGTGTGGCGGTGCGGCACGGCGGCGTAACGCCGCGCCTGCGGCCACCGTCTATATATGTGCAGCCTACCTGGTGGCATCAGTCGCAAGATACTCCCAGGGGGGTACATGTTTGGGCGGCTCGTGAAGTATTGTGGAGACTGTAGGAGAGGTCCAGGGGGTGAGGCAAGGGCCAATGCTATAAGTAGGCATGCCACGTTGTCTGTGGATGCCGAACCTGCGGCCTGGACGCTACTGTGGCGGAGACGGCGCAACCTTTGGAGCTGGCCAATCAGTGCACGTAAGGGTCAAGGGTAGGCGTCAGGGCAATGTATGTGGGCCAGATGAGGTGAACCTGGTTACCACGGCCCAGGGCGAACCTCTGGTGGGTACCCCTGCCGGGGGTCCATAATCAAGCTACGGCACCCACCAGCCCGAGTCCCAGCTAGCGATATTCACGGGTCGTGCCTCTCCTGGTAGGGCGGCCGGCGTCCCCCCTGAGGACCCTCGTGGTATATTATATGTGGGCATGTTCCTTTGTCTACGACGTAGATGACAAATGGGGCGCTTCTAAGGGACGGCAGAAACATCCTTGCTTTTACGACGCTTCGGGGGGTTTTTGAGGTGGCCCGACGCACTCGCGCATGAGTTTTCATGTGGTTCATCCATTTTCAAGAAGAGAAGCACTTTGCATGTTGCCTCTGCCTCTGCTGCCATCGTTCTCAGCGTTGTACAGGTGCCGCCTGTCGGCCGCGTTTTCCGCGTTCCGCTCTGGTGCTTCCGCACGTGCTTCTGGAGGTACGTTTTCTCCGTTTGCCGCGTTCTATTCGTCTTCCCCGTTGCGCCTGAGGCCCTCTTCTCACAAAATGACAACCCCACTGTACCCCAACAACTGCAAGCAGTGGCTGAAGGCTGATGGGTCTTTGGAGAAGTGGAAGCCGAAGAACGCCGGCCAAATAAGCTTCGTTGTTTTCCAGCTGAAAGCGCAAACATGTATGTGCCCGCAACATGCAACGTTCGTTGTCCTCGTTCGTTTTGTCCGTCACGTGCTTACTCGACATTGCCTCTTGCTTCCGTTGCCCATGCTTCCTTTCTCTTGACTGCATTCTTTCCTACACAGCGGGGTACTGGTGCGGGTGGGTCGAGCAGCGGCCCAAGCAGCAGAAGAAGGTGCCGGATGGTTGGGACGCGGGCAAGAGCTTCTACTTGACCACCGTGCAGCTGTACTACGTCACGTTGCCGAAGGCCGCGAAGAAGGGGGCCCTGCCCCAGGTCTGCGACTGCCGCAGCAAGGCAGATCAGTGGTTCAAGTACAAGAGGGTATGTCAATGCGTTGCAAGTGTGCCTCTAGTGGCAGGGGGGCCTATGCCGTGCATGTTTTCCTCGTTTCTGACGTGCTGCATCATTGCCTCCCAACGCGCTTTTGGGATCGTTTCGCGCGTTATCCACGTTCCGCGCGTTCCGGTTTTCAGCCTCCACCCCTGCTTCTGGATGCACGTCTTGCGTTATCCGTGTTCTGTACGTTCTTTTCAGCTGCAGAAGGACCGTTCTCGGGCCTGGGCGGAGGACACGCCGCAAGAAGAAGAGGAGGAGGAGGAGGAAGACGAGTGCTCCAGCAGCAGCAGCTGCAGCAGCACCAGCAGTGCCAGTGCCAGCGCCAGCGCCAGTGGCAGTGTGCGCGCACCCACTCCGGAGAAGAAGGTCGCAAGGAGTACCGTTTTGGAGAAAGAGAAGGAGAAGCACAAGGAGAAGGAAAAGGACAAGGAAAAGGACAAGGAGAAGGAGAAGGACAAGGAGAAGGAGCCAGAGGCAGAAGGAGAGGCGGTCGGGCAGCAAAAGCAGGAGCTGGCAGCGGCGTCACAGGGCGTCGTGGTGGCGGAGGGTGCGAAGGGGAAGGATGGGAAAGGCAAGGAGGGGAAGCAGAAGGGCAAAGAGAAGGGCAAAGAGAAGGGGAAAGAGAATGCGGGTGGTGTGGGCAACGTGGGCTTCAAGATCGAAGGGGCCATGGGTCCCCAGAAGTCCATGCCGGCGAAGACGACTCGCTTCGAGCACTACAAAGACAGCATGCAATTCATGAACGACATGCAGGTGTTATTCACGTCCCATGCGTTGTGTTTTGCGTGCCCCCGACATTGCTTCTAGAGGCGTTCGCCGCGTTATGCGTGTGATCCGCGTGCCGGTTCCCTGCTTCCGGACATGATTCTAGAGGACAGTTGTGTGTTTTTCGCGTCCTTCAGGTTCTGGAGTCCAGATTGGCGGAGTATGGGCTGACGCTGGGACGGCTGGAGAAGCACTACCGAGTGTGGTTGAGCGCGGACGCCAGTGGTCGGAAGGATGCTGCCGCTGCCACCTTGCTGCACAGCCAGGTGCGCCCGACCGCGGTGCAGGGTCTGCTGGCCTGCGGCGTTAAGAACGCGCAATCCGCCTCCGCCGCCCGTGAACACTTGGACCGGGTCTACCGGACGTCGGGGCACCGCGCGGCCATGGATGGGATCGTGAAAGGGATCTCCGTTTGTACTGGCTGCGTGGAGGCCCCGGAGAGGCCGCCCAGCGCGCTCACTAGAATCGTTAACCGCGTTATCGACGTTATGCGCGTTCTCTTTGCCGTTCACATTGTGCAGTAACGCCCCAAAAGAAGATGCCATCCGTCGGAAGCGACTTCGAGAGCCCGGTGACCTGGCCAACGCCGGGTTCAACACAGCCCACGGCCTCCTGGCCGGATGCCGACGAGGCCGTCGGCCGTAAGGCGTCCCAGCCGCACCCGGTGGCGCCCGCATGGGGCAGCCCAATGCCAGCAGCCCTTACCAAACAGCCCCCCCGCTGGTGGCAACGCGGGGGTGGCGCTTCGTGGCCTGTCCCTTGGACCGGCCACAAACGGCCCCACAGCGCTGTGAGTTGATTATTACACCACCAGAGGTCCCAGCCAACCCGCATGGCGCGAAGGGGGAGAGAAAACATTAACAAATACACGGTTTGATTGGAAAAAGAATATGACCCACCGTTTTCTGTGTTGCCTGTGTTCTCTGTGCTCTGTTTTGTGCGCCTCCCCCATGCTTCTGAAAGTTGTTGCGTGTGTTATACGCGTTTTCCGCGTTTTGCACGTTCCGGTTAGCGTGCCTCTCAACGTGCCTCTAGAAGCTATGCAGCCTGTGTTCGGCGTATTTCACGTGTACTGTGTGTCTCATCATTGTTACCAACATCATTTTAGTGCACTTTGAAATGCCCCTTAATCTCTCGGCTGGTCGCCTCCGCAACGAGGACTGTGCCACTTCAATTGAGTACGGTTTACGACCCGGGGAGTCCAAACTTGATGCGCTAGACACGGATGGTATGTGGGACTACATGATGAAGCCCATTGTGGATGCCCAAGAGGCCGTCCTCCGAGCTTGGGAAAGGGAGGACCTCATCCCCTTGGTACCACGGTACAACACCTTCGTGCTATTGCTGGGCATGGCGCGGCCCATGCAGGTGGATGGTGTCTGGGACCGTGATGGATTGGTGTACAATGCCTATCTAACACGGTTGCTATCCCGGTGGCAATACTATGATCTACACAAACATTGTCGCCCGGATGTGGTGGACCTTATTGAGGCGGTTAGTGCCCATTGGGCTGCAGCATGAACCATGGGTGGCGCGGGCACGGGGGATGAAACCCTAGTGCCGCATACGGGCCTTAGGGCGGGCCCCCTCAAGATGTACATTGTGCGGAAACCGCACAACACCGGCATTAAGCTCTATTGCTTGGCTGACGCCGGTACGGGGAACATTGTGGACGCGTACCTCTACACTGACCGCCGCGGTGTCCTCCGCCGACACGGTTGTGGTGCCGGCAACCTCAACGCCCGACAGCTGTTGGCCATGTGGTCCAAACAGCTGCCGGCTTACACGGTCCTTGTAGGGGACTTGTTCTTCGGGTCACACGCCACCGCACAACGGCTTGCGCGTGAGGGCCGCCCCTTCATCACCATGGTGCGAAAGGACACGGCCGGTGTCCAACAAGCCGGAGACACCATCCAGGCCGGGCAAACGGCTGTGGCCACCGTTGACGGCCACAAGTACGCCCTGCAGGTGTACAAGCACCCGAAAACCGGAGGCAAGCCTCCCAAATTGGTACCGATCTTGTCCAACGTGTGGTACGCTACGCGGGGACCCCTGCACCACACGGGCCGGGAAATCCACCCCCTCGTTGCTGTGTACCGCCAAGTGGCACGGGGGGTGGACTCTGCCAACCAAATGGCGTTGCACATGCGCCTCTTGGGAAGGCAGATGTCCTGGTCGCAAGCCGTGCGAGGCTTCTTGCTGCAATACGCCGCGGCCAACGCGTTTGCAACCTGCCGCGCCCTAGAAAGGTGCCGTGGCACGGATAGCATGTGGGAGTGGCAGTGGGCCCTCCTTTGCCGCCGGTACTGTACCGATGCGCAGCCGCGACGCAACATCCACCTCCCCGCTGGCGGCGCCCAACGGCGCGCTTGTGCACATTGCGGCAAAGGCCGCACACAATACGTGTGTAGCGGATGCCCGGACACCCCGTTGCATGTGCAATGCTTTGCACCCGCGCACGGGATCACTACAACGGGCACGGAGGACGCCGAGAAAAGCGAGCCGCCCCTTAGCCAGGAGACTCATGAGGGGGACGCCGGGGAGGACGACCCGGAAGCGGACGGCGAGGACGGGGAGGAGGCGGATAGCGATGAGGAGGAAGAAGAGGAGGAAGCGGAGGACGCTAGAGGGAGCGTAGAGGACGTTGGAGAACTTCTCCTTCACCGTGCAGTAGACGGGGTGGCGGAGGCGGCCCTGGTGGGATCAAGAAGGTCATGGCCGCCAAGCCTCTGCCATCCCCACCCATGGGGACCAGTGCGAAACCTGGGGGGGACCAACCGCGTAGGCTGGATACCCAAGTGTGAGACACGGCCCCCCCAACATAGGTGTGCCGCGTTTTACGCGTTATCCGCGTTCTGCGCGTTCCGGTTTAGTGCTTCCGCCCGTGCTTCTGGAAGCGTTTTCCGCCTTCTCCGCGTTCGCCGCGTTCCGGAGCGTTATCCTCGTTCTGCGCGTTCTCCTAGCTTATGGGGATAACGTACTAGCAGGTATGGTGAGTGGAAGCCCAAAAATGGCGCTTCTGTAGACAAAGGAATGTACAAGTACCACGTTGCCGCTCGGGTCATAGTCTCGGACATGGGGTATCGGCACTGTATATATCTGGAGTGTGGGGGCAATTTGCGAAGGGTGCGGCTATAAGCTACGAATAGCCAAGGATTACTATCGTATGCTTCTGTACAATACTGGAGGGGGCCTACGCTGCGTTCGCGAGGTACACAAAGGGGACCAGGGGGCGATGAAAGTTGAGGGCCAGGCTAGGCTGGAGCCCCCCAGAAACCCTGGCTGTGTGTCAACGGACTCATGCGTGTGCGCTCCTGGCTGCGGAATACACAGGGTCCGAGGTGATGAGCGTCCCAACGGTGGCGGAAGTGGGCGTCCAACAGGGGGGCCGTTCTTGCTTCGCCGCATGCATGCTGCTTTGTAGCTTGGTTGCTGCATTGCACCCATAGGAGGCGCCCTTGCTTTCTGCTTGTTGCTATGCTGCTGCATTGCCCTGCCTTGCCCCTTTACCCCCGGCGGTCCAACGGGCCAGCGCCCGTCGCCGTTGCTAATGCTAAAGCTCTGCCGTTGCTAATGCTAAAGCTGTGCAGTTGCCACTGCCCCCAAAGCCTGGTTGGCCGGTATCCCCGGTCCTCTGGGTCCTCCGTCATGTTGTGGGCCACCTCAGGCAGCCTTGGGACCCACGGGATCGAGCAAGGCAGGAACCACCTGTTGGTGCGAGATGCCCGGTAACTGCAGTAGACGGCATGATAAGTGGTTATGACTATGACTATGACAATATATATATATATGGGCGTTTTTACGGGGGGGGGGGGTCATTTCTGGGGTTTTGACGCAAAGTGGGAGGTTTTTCGGCCGTTTTCGGAATTTCTCATGGATGTCGGTGGGCCTACTAGTGAAAACATGGGACCCCCCTATTTTGGACATGGAGAATCCAAAAATCAAGGTTTCAGGCTGATTTGAAACGGTGGCGGGCCTGTGCGAAGGCCGGAAGTCAAGGTCCTTCAGCAAAAATTCCTGGTTTTCTGGGAGCAGGTCAAACAAATGCAGACGGAACACAACAAAACTCAAGGGCACCACTTTACTTGCGTTTCACCTCAATTGGTTGCCAAGAACCCACATACCCCTTGTTCTTACAAGCATCAAAGCGTTTTGCTTTGCAAAGGTCACAAAAACAGGGCAATGTGCGGGCCATGACATGGCTTGGCTCACCAATCGATTTCCAATGGAAACTTTAGGTGATGCCCTTGATGGTCTCCGCTGCGTGTGTCGTGGGCTTCTTGCCCTCCAATACTTGAAAACGATATTCCTTATATTTGGCATATGTTCCCCTTATGGGGACTCCCTTGGTGTGATCCCACAGAAATTGCACACATTCGTGCGGCGTGGGCAGCCTCTCCAAGGTGCCAAACCATTCATATAACATAGTTTTTATTCCCGCGCCCAAACCATCACAATCCGACTTCCCGTGGTCCGGTTCGGTGAACATCCATTGAGCACCAAGACCAAATTTCTTTTCATGGTTGGAAAGCCACATCATGATGGAGGCATTGGAAAATTCACGCCGGGCGCGATCACTAAGGTAGAGGACTTGAGCCACTCCGCCTTTTCGCATGGCCCAAGTGACAGCATCCTGGATGGCCTCTTCAATAACACCCTGGGACTTGTCAAGTGAGCCATCCCCAATGTAGCAACAACAGTGGGATTTCTGGGTGGCCTCACCAACACAAGTCCATGTCAGGGCCAAAACCAACAACAAAATCTTACGTTTATGATATTCTTGCTGGGCCACAGTGGCCCTGGCACCCAGTTCTTGGCGCTCTGGGAAATCAATATGAATCTGCAGTTGCCCCTGGTTTGGTCTGGCACGCAGATGCTCAATCATTTTATTTATCCAGGATGCCCTGAAATGATGACGCAGCAGGTCTTCCAGGCCAGAGTTCATTTTCTCCCAAAGTTGGGACACCGGAAACGATTTTTTGACCAACTCCAGGGCCTGGTAGTCCTTCCCGTCTCTGGTGTTACGAGTGACATACTCGTACTCGTTGACTGTCACTGGGGCTTGACTGAGGCGCAGGCTCTGGCAGGGTGGCACCAGTTGGTACTGTCCACCACAATTTTCACACTCCCCAGACAAGCAGGGTTCTTTGGGGTAGTCTGCAGCCAGATCCCCAATATTTGTTGATCAGACTGCAGGCCCGCACACACAGTGATCAAACATTTCCTCGTAGGTCACCATTTGTTTCTCACCCCCATAGAGCTCGCAATTTCTGGCGTCGCCACAGTTCCACCGGCTCACTTTAAGCCTCAGGGCAGTCATCCACAGCCGGTATTGGTGGTGTCTGCGGCACAGGCCTGAAATTGCAGACAAAACATTGCAGGGGGCAAAAACAGGACGTCAACGAGCTGAAACACAGCAGAAAATCGCCACAACGTTGTCAGAAATTTGGGCAGGCAAAATAACCTGTGAAACGTCTGTGATCATCTTTGACCTCAGCAGGCTTGTATTTCAGGACCGTCTCAGGAGCCAGTTTCTTAGTAGTGCCATCCTTCAAGACTCTGGGAGGAAGTGCAGCTGCCACCTTTTTGGCGGCGTCCTTTTGTTTCATGTTGAGGAATCGCACAGGCACTTTCGGTCCAGCTTTTTTGCCCAGCATGCATTTCGTTGTGGCGCTCTGATGAGAAATGTCTGCGCTGCGCCAGAGTGTCTGGATGGCAGACACCTCTGCAGCAGTGACACCCTGACAGTTGGAGGGGGTCCAGCCTGGTTTGCACAGGTACAACCACTCCCCGTTGCATGTATTTTGCTCCCAGTGGTTGCGTCGGGCAGTGGCTGCATACACCCTGTCGACATGCAGATCCAGGCGGGCTGCCACCAGTTTTGAACTCTGGTTGTGGGGGGTCCGTTTCACACCCACAGGGCTGCCTTCCACATTTGTTGGACAGGTTGCAGCGCACAGCACCTCCACTACTGCTACACCCTGGGGACCTGTGTCCTTCTTGAGAAGGGTGATGGTGTCCTTGAGCCTATCCACCAAAATGGTGTCGAGGAAGGAGTCCTGTTTCGAACCGAACAGGCGGTCGCCGACTGTGTCGTACAGAAATCGAGCAAGTCGTTGACTGCCTTCTGAGAAAGCGAGAAAACAGTTGAGGAGGGCCTGCACAGTGTGTCTCTGCCCGATGTCATTAAAATCAAAAATGTCTTCGTCGATGTGGTTGTGCATGTCCGCCAAAAGGGTCTGTTGACGTTCGTACGGGATCGCCTCATAAGTGTTCTCCGGCTGATCCCCTTGTAGAAATGATATTGACGCCCCGGCAACTTGTCGGAGGGGCTGATTGTGCGTTTTTTTGGGCTAGGGGAACCCAAAATGAGTCTTTTGGCTTTGGGGGGCATTGTGGCGGACAAAAAACAACAAGAAAAGTGCACCTGTGCAACAAACAGTGGACGGGAAAGCAAAATAGCACACGGTGCAGGACACAGGCAGCAGGTACAGACAGTGCAGACCCCAAAAACCCCAAAACGCCCAAAAGTTCGGCCCCGGATCTCAAAAATGTGGCCTCCTACCCCTCCCCCCCAACCCATACCTTTCCGAAACGGCCATTTCTTGGAGATTTCGAAAAGGTATAACATCCCCCCCCCCCCCCCACGGAGCGACATTTTTGAGAAAAACGGCGAAAACTGAAAAATCTCCCACTTTGTGTCGGAATGACCCCCCCCCCCCGTAAAAACCCCCATAGATAGATATATATATATATATATATATATATATTACTACACCCCTCTCCCCTTAAATTTAGCTAACAAGCAAGCAACAACAACAACAACAACAACACGTCACCATTCCGTTTTGGCCACTGCACCTTCCCATCGCCTGGGGCTTGACTCTACTTTAGCCATCCTAGAGCCTAGGTGGTGGCCTTGCCAAATCCAAGTTTTGAGCCAAAAACTCACCGGTGGCGGCCCGGGGCGGGGGCGCCAAGTGGGTAGGTGCCCTCCCAAATCTGCGCAGTTTTGGGCCAAAAACAGCCATTTTTCGCCCAAAACGGCCCTAGTAAGGGCTCAAAACAGCCAAACGAAGGCAACCGGCTGCTACATTACACGTGCGGCTTGCCTTTCTCGTGACCAAGGGACCTTTGGTGCCCTCTAACTCCACGATATGTCCGAGAAATGGCCCAAAAAGGCGCCAAAAAGCCTCAAAATCTGCGCAATGTGCACCAGCACCCCGAAACCAAGAACGGGCCGTATCGTGGGCTACGTGGCTCAAAAACGAATTCCGAGGGCACCTAGTCCACCCGCAACCCCCCACTTTTTATGGTTTCCAAGCCTCAGAATCGCCCAACGAGACGCCTAGACCCCCGTACTAGTGGTCACTTGGTGCAGCCGGAGGGCCGGCTAGCCCACGCACAGTGGGGGCCAACGGTGGGTCCACCAGGGTCCCCAGGGCAAAAAAAATCATTTTTTCCAAAGTTGTTCCTAGACCACTTGGGATGCTCAAACAAGTGTTTTTCGGCCGTTTTGAGCCCGTGGTGGCGCGTTTTGGGCCATGGAAAATCCCAAAATGCCTTGAAAATGGGCCATTTTGGGACCAAAAATGGGTCAAAAATGGGTCAAAAACGCGTTTTTTCAAAAGTGATCCTGGACCATATGGGATGCTCAAACAAGTGGTTTTAGCCCATTTTGAGCCCGTGGCGACAGGTTTTGGCTCATGGAAAATCCCAAAATGCCTTAAAAATGGGCCATTTTGGGACCAAAAATGGGTCAAAAATGGGTCAAAAACGCGTTTTTCCAAAAGTGATCGTAGACCATTTGGGATGCTCAAACAAGTGTTTTTAGCCCGTTTCGAGCCAGTCTTGACCAAGTTTAGCCGCTTCCACCACATGTATGCACCACTTTGTGCCCTTCGCACGTACCTTAGAGCCGTGTGGTGGAGCCACCTAGAGTTGGGAGAGGGGTGTAGATTGGAGGATATATATATATATATATATATATATATATATATATATATATATATATATATATATATATATATATATATATATATATATATATATATATATATATATATATATATATATATATATATATATATATATATATATATATATATATATATATATATATATATATATATATATATATATATATATATATATATATATATATATATATATATATATATATATATATATATATATATATATATATATATATATATATATATATATATATATATATATATATATATATATATATATATATATATATATATATATATATATATATATATATATATATATATATATATACATCCTCCAATCTACACCCCTCTCCCAACTCTAGGTGGCTCCACCACACGGCTCTAAGGTACGTGCGAAGGGCACAAAGTGGTGCATACATGTGGTGCAAGAGGCTAAACTCGGTCAAAAACGGGCTCAAAACGGGCTAAAAACACTTGTTTGAGCATCCCAAATGGTCCGGGATCACTTTTGGAAAAACGCGTTTTTGACCCGTTTTTGACCCATTTTTGGTCCCAAAATGGCCAATTTTCAAGGCATTTTGGGATTTTCCATGAGCCAAAACCCGTCGCCATGGGCCCAAAATGGGCTAAGACCACTTGTTTGAGCATCTTAAATGGTCCAGGATCATTTTTGGAAAAACACGTTTTTGACCCATTTTTGACCCATTGTTGGTCCCAAAACGGCCCATTTTCAAGGCATTTTGGGATTTTCCATGACCTAGAACGCGTCACCACGGGCTCAAAACGGCCTAAAAACACTTGTTTGAGCATCCCAAGTGGTCTAGGAACAACTTTGAAAAAAAAATGATTTTTTTCGCCCCGGGGACCCTTGTGGACCCACCGTTGGCCCCCACTCAGCGTGGGCTGGCCGGCCCCTCCGGCTGCACCAAGTGACCACTGGTACGGGGGTCTACGTGTCTCGTTGGGCTGTTCTGAGGCTTCGAAACCATAAAAAGTGGGGGGTTGCGGGTGGCCTAGGTGCCCTCGGAATTCGTTTTTGAGCCACGTAGCCCAAGATACGGCCCGTTCTTGGTTTCGAGGTGCTGTTGCACATTGCGCACTTTTTGGGCCTTTTTGGGCCCTTTCTCGGACATATCGTGGAGTTAGAGGGCACCAAAGGTCCCTTGGACACGAGAAAGGCAAGCCGCACGTGAAGTGTAGCAGCCGTTTGCCTTCGTTTGGCTGTTTTGAACCCTAACTAGGGCCGTTTTGGGCGAAAAATGGCTGTTTTTGGCCCAAAACTGCGCAGATTTGGGAGGGCACCTACCCACTTGGCGCCCCCGCCCCGGGCCGCCACCGGTGAGTTTTTGGCTCAAAACTTGGATTTGGCAAGGCCACCACCTAGGCTCTAGGATGGCTAAAGTAGAGTCAAGCCCCAGGCGATGGGAAGGTGCAGTGGCCAAAACGGAATGGCGACGTGTTGTTGTTGTTGTTGTTGTTGCTTGTTGCTTGTTAGCTAAATTTAAGGGGAGAGGGGTGTAGTGATATATATCCTCCCAACTCTAGGTGGCTCCACCACACGGCTCTAAGGTACGTGCGAAGGGCACAAAGTGGTGCATACATGTGGTGGAAGGGGCTAAACTCGGTCAAAACGGGCTCAAAACGGGGTAAAAACACTTGTTTGAGCACCCCAAATGGTCCGGGATCACTTTTGGAAAAACGTATTTTTGACCCATTTTTCACCCATTTTTGGTCCCAAAATGGCCCATTTTCAAGGCATTTTGGGATTTTCCATGGCCCAAAACGCGCCACCACGGGCTCAAAACGGCCGAAAAACACTTGTTTGAGCATCCCAAGTGGTCTAGGAACAACTTTGGAAAAAATGATTTTTTTTGCCCTGGGGACCCTGGTGGACCCACCGTTGGCCCCCACTGTGCGTGGGCTAGCCGGCCCTCCGGCTGCACCAAGTGACCACTAGTACGGGGGTCTAGGCGTCTCGTTGGGCGATTCTGAGGCTTGGAAACCATAAAAAGTGGGGGGTTGCGGGTGGACTAGGTGCCCTCGGAATTCGTTTTTGAGCCACGTAGCCCAAGATACGGCCCGTTCTTGGTTTCGGGGTGCTGGTGCACATTGCGCAGATTTTGAGGCTTTTTGGCGCCTTTTTGGGCCTTTTTTTGGACATATCGTGGAGTTAGAGGGCACCAAAGGTCCCTTGGTCACGAGAAAGGCAAGCCGCACGTGGAGTGTAGCAGCCGTTTGCCTTCGTTTGTTTTGAGCCCTTACTAGGGCCGTTTTGGGCGAAAAATGGCTGTTTTTGGCCCAAAACTGCGCAGATTTGGGAGGGCACCTACCCACTTGGCGCCCCCGCCCCGGGCCGCCACCGGTGAGTTTTTGGCTCAAAACTTGGATTTGGCGAGGCCACCACCTAGGCTCTAGGATGGCTAAAGTAGAGTCAAGCCCCAGGCGATGGGAAGGTGCAGTGGCCAAAACGGAATGGTGACGTGTTGTTGTTGCTTGTTAGCTAAATTTAAGGGGAGAGGGGTGTAGTAATATATATATATATATATATATATATATATATATATATATATATATATATATATATATATATATATATATATATATATATATATATATATATATATATATATATATATATATATATATATATATATATATATATATATATATATATATATATATATATACATATATATATATATATATATATATATATATATATATATATATATTACTACACCCCTCTCCCCTTAAATCTAGCTAACAAGCAACAACAACACGTCACCATTCCGTTTTGGCCACTGCACCTTCCCGTTGCCACCTTTGTGTGTCTGATTATTTTTGTGGGCAGAAACCTGGTGGCCGCCTCATTTTGGAGATCATGCCCAAGTTGGACAAGGGGAAAATGCGGCAAAAGGGCCCACCAACGGCTGCAGAAATTCGCCCCTTTGCCGCTGCCTTTGTGCACCCTGGGGCAGCTGTCTACACCGATGGTGCCCGCGCGTATGAGGTCTTGGCACGCGAATTCTCTTGGGACCATCGCCATCGTGCAGTCAGCCACAAAAAGGGGGAGTGGGTCCGTCAAGAGGGGAACAAAAAGGTCCACACCAACAAAATCGATGGTATGTGGGCCCATGTTCGGGGGTTCATCAACGCACGTTGCGGTCTCCGAAAACACCGCCTACAATGGTACCTACGAGAATTTGAGTGGCGGCACAATACGGAGGGTTGCTTATTTGCTTCAATGTGCGCCCTCATTGAAAAGCGTGGCTTCATGGCAACCCCAAATCGTTGGCGAACCCTCAATCATGGTCCCTATCGGCGGACACCAACATCGGACACCAAAGTGGCGCCCAAAAGGGCCCTTTCGGCAGCCCCAGCACCCAAGGCAAAGCGCCGCTTATGACTGCCAGGTTTGCACCCAAATCTGGACCTAAATCCTGAAATTGTGCCCTCCCACTGTCTCGGATCACTCTAATTCCTCTTTTTTGAGTTTCTCGACCCAAAAATAGGGGGGGGGGGGTCCTTGGTCCCCACCCAACCCCGGCCCATGGGTCCCTAGGGGGGGGGGGGACCCACCTTATGCCATATATATATATATATATATATATATATATATATATATATATATATATATATATATATATATATATATATATATATATATATATATATATATATATATATATATATATATATATATATATACATATATATATATATATATAGACAAGCAACAAGCAACAAGCAAGCAACAAGCACTTCTCCTTTCCGTTTTGGCCATTGCTCCGCCTCATCGCGCCGGGCTCTACTCTACTCTAGCCATCCTAGAGCCTAGGTGGTGCCCTTGCCAAATCCAAGTTTTCAGCCAAAAACTCACCGGTGGCGCCCCGGGGCGGAGGCCCCAAGTCGGGAGGTGCCCTCCCAAAACTGCGCATTTTGTGCCCCAAAACAGCCATTTTTGGCCCAAAACAGCCCCGAAACCCAGTCATAACGGCCTAACGAAGGGAAGCGGTGGCTACACTCCACGTGCGGGCTTCACTTCACCGTGACCAAGAGCTCTTTGTTGCCTCCCAACTCCACGATATGTCCGAGAAACGGCCCAAAAAGGCACCAAAAAGCCCCAAAATCTGCGCCATGTGCACTTACACCCCGAAACCAAGAACGGACCGTATCTGGGGCTACGTGGCTCAAATTCGAATTCCGAGGGCACCTAGTCCACCCGCAAACCCCCACTTTTTGTGGTTTCCAAGCCTCAGAATCGCCCAACGAGCCACGTAGACCCCCATACCAGTGGTCGCTTGGTGGGGCCTGAGGGCAGCCCAGCCTGCGCACGGCGGGGGCCAACGGTGGGTCCACCAGGGTCCCTGGGTCAAAAAAAATCATTTTTTTTTCAAAGTTGTTCCTAGACCACTTGGGATGCTCAAACAAGTGTTTTTAGGCGTTTTGAGCCCGTGGTGGCGCGTTTTGGGCCATGGAAAATCCCAAAATGCCTTCAAAATGGGCCGTTTTGGGACCAACAATGGGTCAAAAATGGGTTAAAAACGCGTTTTTCCAAAAATGATCCTAGACCATTTGGGATGCTCAAACAAGTGTTTTTAGCCAATTTGGAGCCCATTTGACCGAGTTTAGCCCCTTGCACCACATGTATGCACCACTTTGTGCCCTTCGCACGTACCTTAGAGCCGTGTGGTGGAGCCACCTAGAGTTGGGAGAGGGGTGTAGATTGGAGGATATATATATATATATATATATATATATATATATATATATATATATGTTAGGCTAGATTTAAGGGGAGAGGGGTGTAGTAATATATGGTATATGAGACCTCTGCCCCCCCCCCCCCCTGTCTGCCCCCCCCCCCTCTTGGGGGTCCGAAGACCCCCCGGGGCGGGCGCGTAGCGCCCGGCCGGGGGCCGAAGGCCCCCAATATGCAAGAATATGCACATTTTACACCGAGTGCTACTCCGTTTACCGGTATACCCCTTCCGTTAACCGTGGATCATAGGAATTGCGGTCTGTAGTGCCATCGTTTACCCGCACACAGGGGGAGGGCGGTCTGGGGTCTGTAGACACTGTGCACCACAGGTAGACGCGGCCTGCTAATTGTAGACACTGTCGGCATGTTGTAGACGCGAAGTGCCAATATTTGGGAAGGGGCCGAAGGCCTCCTTCCCCCAAACGGTCCGCTGCCATCGTTTACCGGCCTAGAGGGGGAGGGCGGTCTGGGGTCTGTAGACACTGTGCACCACAAGTAGACGCGGCCCCTATACCCCTGGGGGGGGGGGGGCAGACAGGGTGGGGGGGGGCAGAGCTCTCATAAGCCATATATATTATATATATATATATATATATGTATATACATATACATATACATATATAAGGCATAAGGCGTTTGTATGTTGTTCGTTGCAGTGTTTCTGTTTTGCCTCTGGTTCCACCAGTTTTGGGGGGTCAGCCTCACTGACCCACTGACTCCGGCATATCCTGCCAGATGAAGCCCATATGTCTATGTGCAGAGGGATGGAGTATTGTTCCTACGGTTAGGAAGCTGTGAATCAATGTGCTAGGGGCTACTGCAAGGCCTACACATGAACTACGAACTCATGGTTATTGCAGCTATGTAGGAGTGTAGGAATGTTGAACCTCGCAGTTTGAGCATCATTCGAATGGAAGCCTTGGTATAAGGCATAAGGTGGGACCCCCCCCCCTCCACGGACCCACCGGCCGCAGTTGGGTTGGGGCCAAGGACCCCCCCCCCCCTATTTTTAGGTCGAGAAATTCAAAAAAAACAGGAATTAGAGCGATTGGAGACGGTGGTGGGCCGCTATGACACTTCAAAGTTGCAAAAAATAGGTGTTTCTCACTGAGTGACATCATCCCCCAAAATAGCCTCAAAATCCTAAAAATAGCCCTCTTCACCTCAGAAAATCCACAAAACCCCCAGCCTATTGCCGTCAACCCTTGGCGCTTGTATGAAAGGTAGTTTTGTTCATCATGAATCGTTTTATGAAATATGAACGGATTTTGCTCTTGCTAGGTAGCCATGTTCGTTCAAGATTGGGGGGGTTGGGTCACCACCCTTGGGGTGAGTTTTTTTTTTATCTGCCGGGGGGTTTTTGGAAAAATTGCCATTTTTGCCAGTTTTTGAAAATTATGAAAACCTCCTCCCCTGTTCATAATTTGGTTCATAATTCAGTTCATAATTCAGTTCTCGTTTTATGAACGCGCAGAGCGTTTTATGAGCGCGTTTTATGAACGCATTTATGAACAACTACACAGGCACACAAAAACCGCTCAGGCTTCAATCTTTCTTGTACTTGCTTGTGCTTCCTTGTCCTTGCAGGTTCATGCCGCCCTACATCTCAGGGATGGGGCCTGTTGGGTCCTCCCAAAGGGGGGCCGTGGCCTGGGTTTCACCTCCATCCGGGGCCTGGGCATGGGTTTGGGCTGGTGGTTTGGTTGCGGGTTTGGCCGAGGGGTGCGCTGGGGCATCCACCTCCATGGGGGCGGCCTGAGGGGCAGCTTTGGGCTCGGGCTGAGGGGCCTGCTTAGCCTCAGGCTTGGGTTCAAGTTTGGCTGACTTGGGGGCCGGCTCAGCCGGCGGGTTAGCGTCCGGTTTGGGGTCAGACTTCTTTTTGGTCTTGGCCTTGGCCTTGGCGGCCTTCTGCAGCTCCCAATGGTTACTGCTGCAGCATGAGTGGCATACAACAGATGCCTCTCAACCCGAAACATGTCCTTTTCCCCTGGGTACTCCACCCACACCTTATCCCCCCCCCCCCTGCCACAACCAAGGTTACAACCCCCGGGTAAACACCATCGGGGTAGGGCACAAACACCTGCTCACCAAGCAGGGGGTCAGGTGACTCATCCCCCTCCAAGGAGGGGGGCTCCTCGCGCCGCTTTTGCTGCGCCTGCTTCCCCTTCCCCTTCCCATTGGGACGGTGAAGTGCCTGGTCCGACGACGAGCTGCTGCCCGATTCGAAGGACTTGCGCGCCGGTGGGCGCTTCTTGCTTTGTGGGGGTTTGGGGGGGCCACGGCAGGGGGTTTGGGTTTCTCGGCGGGGGCGGGCTTTGCTGGGGAGGCGCTGCGGGGGCTGGCCGGGGTGGGGGGGTTCATCCCACAGCTGGACATCACGATGTCCTCGTCCGAACACCCCTCCCCCCTCAACTCCCCCAGGGCCGCCCAGGAGGGGGTGTTGGCCGCCCATGTGTCCATAAAACGCGTTCATAATTCCTAAATGGGCAGCACGGCATTTTATGACGACAGTTCTCGAATTATGAACGCGCGATTTATGAACAACTTATGAACACGAAAATGCAGACTACAAACCTGTAGCACGTGAGCCCAAATTTGGCCCAGGGCAACCATATCCTTGTCCCCCGTGACGGCCATGCCGATGACCCATAGGAAGGCGGGTGTACGCGCCTTTAGCCCATGGTTCCATAGCCCCACCGATAGCTGCGACCAACTGCCACCGGCGCAAGGATACCCGTCACCCTGCCCCACAAAGGTGAGAGGGCGGGTCCAGTCAATAGACTGGCAGAGTGCCGGCCGGGATTGCACGTATTGTGCCCACGACCGCAGGGGCCAGCAGCGACCCGACAATGGGGGGTCGGCACATTCCACTGGGGGGGACAACGCAAGCGGAGCGGTCAATGGACTCCACGTTGCGTCAAATTGGTCCCGTGTGGGGATGGGCCGTGGGAAGGGCAGTCCATTGCGGGCGGTGTAGGCGTCTCCGGCGGGTGATGTACTCAGAGAACACCCGGAAGCCGGAGCGGGGTGCACCCAACTCCAAAAGGAGCCCTATCAGATAGGGTGCGGGAAAGAGGGCCTCCGCATACGTACGGATGGCCTGCACCTTGGTTTTGTGGACCGCCGGGAGGGGACCGTGGTCCATTGCCTCCGTAAAACGGGCCCGGATGAGGGGGGACAATGACATCCATTGGGCCAACACGTCGGAACACTTGCTGTCCCGAATACTGGTGGCACCACTGAGCCGAACAAGCATCATGTTCAGCTCCGTGAAGGCGGAGGGAGGGTAAGACATAACAAAATCTGTGGACAAAGAAGCGTTCATAAAAGCTGCTCATAATTCCTGGTTCATATATGAACCGTTCATACATGAAATATGAATTATGAACAATACTACTTTTCATACAAGTAACAAGGGAATGCCTTCCATTGGATCCATTCGTCACCCTTTTGCCCCACTAGGGGCAGGGGAAGGGGCACCTACAACCCAGCGTACCAATTTTCGAGCCAACCTTGCATACTTGGGGGATGATGTCACTCAGTGAGAAACACCTATTTTTTGCAACTTTGAAGTGTCATAGCGGCCCACCACCGTCTCCAATCACTCTAATTCCTGTTTTTTTGAATTCCTCCAATCACTCTAATTCCTGTTTTTTTGAATTCCTCGACCCAAAAATAGGGGTGGGAGGTCCTTGGCCCCAACCCAACCGCGGCCGGTGGGTCCGTGGAGGGGGGGGGCGTCCGACCTTATGCCATATATAAATATATATATATATATATATATATATATATATATATAATATATATAATATATATATATATATATATATATATATATATATATATATATATATATATATATATATATATATATATATATATATATATATATATATATATATATATATATATATATATATATATATATATATATATATATATGGCATATCCGAGGCAGTGTACCTACCAGGGTGTAGGGTAGAAGGAGGGGTCGGGTGGGGGTGTAGGGGACCCCCCCCCCTATTTTGAGGGTGGGGAATCCGTTTTTGAGGGTTAGAGAGGGATTTGGGACACTCTTCTCCTTTTTTTTGCAGCTCATGAACACTCTTTCTGCACAATATCCAGACCCTGTGATTCGCGCTGCTGTTATTGAGTCTGCTCGCATCAGCTGGCTTCAGTCATGACTATGTGGACCACCAAGAGAACGAGTTTGCCAAAGATGCCAACATCCAAGGCAAAAAGCGCCGGGTCCACACGAACAGCATTGATGGGCGGTGGGGAATACTCAAAAATTGGATCCGAAATCGTGGTGGTGTCAAGTCCGAGCACCTCTTCCAGAACGTCAAGGAATTCCAGTGGCGCCAAAATCTGCAGCATCGTGACCCGTTCATCACTCTATGCGAGCATGTTCGAGACGGATATTTTCCGTTTTGACGAGGTAAACCACTCCCAAATCCTTCTCTAACCCTCAAAAACGGATTCCCCACCCTCAAAATAGGGGGGGGGGGTCCCCTACACCCCCACCCGACCCCTCCTTCTACCCTACACCCTGGTAGGTACACTGCCTCGGATATGCCATATATATATATATATATATATATATATATATATATATATATATATATATATACATATATATATATGCTCAAACAAGTGTTTTTAGGCCGTTTGGAGCCCGTGGTGGCGCGTTTTGGGCCATGGAAAATCCCAAAATGCCTTGAAAATGGGCCGTTTCGGGACCAACCATGGGTCAAAAATGGGTCAAAAACGCTTTGAAACCATAAAAAGTGGGGGGTGGCGGGTGGACTAGGTGCCCTCGGAATTCAGTTTTGAGCCACGTAGCCCAAGATACGGCCCTCTCTTGGTTTGGGGGTGCTGGTGCACATTGCGCAGCTTTTGGGGCTTTTTGGCGCCTTTTTGGGCCTTTTTTCGGACATATCGTGGAGTTAGAGGGCACCAAAGGTCCCTTGGTCACGAGAAAGTCAAGCCGCACGTGCAGTGTAGCAGCCGTTTGCCTTTGTTTGGCTGTTTTGAACCCTTACTAGGGCTGTTTTGGGCGAAAAATGGCTCTTTTTGGCCCAAAACTGCGCAGATTTGGGAGGGCACCTCCCGACTTGGCACCACCGCCCCGGGCCGCCACCGGTGAGTTTCTGGCTCAAAACTTGGATTTGGCAAGGCCACCACCTAGGCTTCAAGATGGCTACATGGGCGGAAGATCCGAAGCGTTGGGACACAGCTATGGTCAAAACGGCACGGAGACGTGTTGTTGTTGCTTGTTGCTTGTTAGCTAAATTTAAGGGGAGAGGGGTGTAGTAATATATATATATATATATATATATATATATATATATATATATATATATATATATATATATATATATATATATATATATATATATATATATATATATATATATATATATATATATATATATATATATATATATATATGTATATATATATATATGTATATATATATATGTATATATATATATATATATATATATATATATATATATATATATATATATATATATATATATATATAGTATATATTACTACACCCCTCTCCCCTTAAATTTAGCTAACAACAAGCAACAACAACAACAACAACAACAGCACGTCTCCTTGCCGTTTTGGCCATTGCTTCGTCCCAACGCTTCGAATCTTTTGCCCATGTAGCCATCTTGGAGCCTAGGTGGTGGCGTTGCCAAATTCAAGTTTTGAGCCTGAAACTCACCGGTGGCGGCCCAAGGCGTGGGCGCCAAGTTGGGAGGTGCCCTCCCAAATCTGCGCAGCTTTGGGCCAAAAACAGCCATTTTTCGCCCAAATTAGCCCCAGAACCCGGGCAAAACGCCCGAACGAAGGGAAACGGTGGCTACACCACACGTGCGGCTTGACTTCACCGTGTCACAGAGCCCTCCAGTGCCCTTCAACTCCACGATATGTCCGAGAAACGGCCCAAAAAGGTGTCAAAAAGCCCCAAAATCTGCGCCATGTGCACCAACACCCCGAAACCAAGCACGGGCCGTATCTTGGGCTACGTGGCTCCAATCCGAATTCCGAGGGAATTCCGTTTGAGAGTATTGGCTCGATGGTTTAGACACTTTGTACTCACCACTTTTTGATGCACTTTGCTACCGGTGTGGTCAACTCTTTTGGGGCCCAATAGGTGGGGGACACAAGTTTACGGTACCACGCAATACTGGCGAGATACGTACACAAACTTTGTTTGGCGTGCCACCCACCGATTTGGTTACAAGTGGGATATTTGTGTTCCGCAACGAGATGTTCGCCAATTACTTGAAGTATAAGAATGCACCGTTTCCAGTTCCCCCACGATGTCCTGCAGGTAGCACAAGTCGCTTTGAGGTGTATGATATTCCTGTTATGCACTCAGCTACACGTATGTATGTTTGCCACGTTTGTAGCAAGTATTCCGCGAAGTATGACCCCATCAACTATGGCTACACTTTGGATGGGGACATCCATTACAATATCCCCTCAAAGATTGCGGACCTCACCGAGTACCAGAAGCGACAAATTGCACTTAGGGCCCTCTACTCAAATACGCTGAAGCACGTGGATCTTCGTCACAAGCAATGGCACCATGCGATTGGTACTGTTGGTGTCGGCCGGAAACCAAGCCAACGCTACAATGCACTTTATGGTTTCATGACAATTAAAGAGGATATTTTGCGTGATTACCAGAAGCCCAAGGACAGTGAGCAAAGCACGTGCCAAATGAACCAAGCGTTGTTGTTGCTCAAGAAAATTCACCCTTTTTATTCTCGGTTCTTGGCGCACTATGAGACGTTGTACCGATACTTGGAGAATGCGGCCACCACCATGGGCACATTGACACAGCGGTCCTATGAAGACAAGTACGGAAAACGCTTGGAATACCATTTACAAGATGAGTACGTTGCTTGGGCTGTGGAGTGTGATGCCCCACGGAACATCATTCCGGATTTTGCTCCTCACTCGGACAAAGTGGGCTTCCTCCATCGGACACCCTTCCCGGGAGCGGGTGGGAACGTTACCACGGCCGCTCAATCGTCGGCCAATGACATTTATTTGCATTTTAACGACCCCAAGTTGGAACCGTGCGTGTGGCCTGCTTTGTATCCTAGCGGCGTTGGTGGATATACTGTAGGTTGCGGAATTGGATGTGCTGCCTACTACCGTAGTCGGTATCTTGCCTTTGATAGCCGATGGCGTCGGGAGCGGTGGTGGTCCTTTTTCCAAGTGAGCAAAGAGATGAAGAACCAATTGATTTGGAATCAACAAAATTTCAAGGCTCAACGTGCGAATCGGGCAGAGGACATTGCTGCAGCACATTTGAGAAGTGCGAGGAGTTCCACAGGTCCAAACCGGCGCCAAACAAATCTTCCTCACAATCACCACACACGTCCTCACAGTGTCCGCAAGCAAGTCAATGCACCCAGCCGAGTCAATCTTCACAATCCGCAACTCAAAGCACCCAACACTCTCCACCTCGTTCCCAGTAGGAACCAACGTCAACATCGCCGTCAACTCCGCATACTAGTCAAGGCAAAAAGCCGCGTGCATGCTACCAAGACGGTGTAAATTCTATGAACCACAATTTCGAGCGCGAGGGGACCAATAAAGGTACGGCCGAGCTCAACCCTTATTATCGGTGTCGAACTTATGTACCTTCAAAATTGGTTGGAACCCGTTCTTATTGGGCCTCACGACATTTAGATCTTACAGCCATGAGTCGTGAACTTGGCAAAGGGGACCTTTTCATCACGTTGACCATGAATGACAACTGGGCCGATTTGCAAGCTGCTGTGCAAAAAGGGTGCCGTGCAGGAGCTCTGTGGCCTGGAGAATACCCCAAAAACACAGGGCCAAACAAGCCAATCCAAGATGGCCACGATATGAAGGCTTGTGTGGAGTTTCACAAGCGGGTGGAGATATTCAAGCGGGAGTTCTTGGCTATTGGCAAAAATGGTCCATTTGGAAGAGTGCGGGATTATTGGTTTCAATTTGAATATCAAGAGCGAGGCCGGGTGCATTTGCATGGCGTGGTATGGTGTGAAGCCAACGGCATTCCAGACGATGTGATTTGCGCAACAATGCCTCGTGAAAGTGACGGCTTTGATCCAAAGTCCACAACATACCTACGGGATCTGTACAAGGAGTGCAACATGGTCCATCAATGCTACCCTGACAAGCGTTTCAGTATTGGTCGTGGGCTTGTATGCACCAAGTGCAAGTCGGGTTATCCCTTTAGTGTGCCGCAGGAGAGAGAAGAATTGGATGATGGTGGAGTCCGCTTGCTTTATCGCAGATATGAAGCCGAAGATGCATGTGTTGTTCCGCACAATCGCCGTTTGTTGGTCCGGCCTCAGTGCCACAATAATGTGCAACGAATAACATCTTTGGGTTGGGAATTATATCTTGCCAAATATCTCACAAAGCCAGCAAAGTCATTGACGGTGCCCATCACCATCTCGCCCGATGCAAGCGATGTGGTGTGTCTGCTCAAGTTGCGTTCATTGGGACGCATGGAGAACGGCATGATGCTCTTAGGAATTCATCAATGTCGAGGTAGGCGAGAGCTGGTATGGATTCCAACAGATCCATGGCCAAAACTAGGACGGCTCAAGCGTCGAAAGCATCTCCCAGACGAAGATACGTCCACAGACGTTTGGTATTTGGATCGCTATGACCACTATTTGGAACGCCCCGTTGCTGCCAATCCCATCCAGTACCCCGACTACTATCGCTATTATCGTCGAACACAACGTGAACCCGGAGGCTCCACTGCTATAGCAAGCAATCCAGCAGAGGACTTTGCATATGATTCTCCTTCTACCGAATCTGATGATGCAGTGAGCGGAGATCGTTTTCAAGCCAATGTACGCCCAGATGAGGGCGAACGACCATATTGGTGGCCATCACCACCAGAAAAGTTGGAGAAGACATTTACGGACGAGGTGGGTAAAAAGTGGATTCTGCGAAGGCGAACTGCAATCCCGAGGTGGAACTTTTACCTCCCGTATGGAGAAGATGCAGAATTGTATTTCTTGCAAAAGATATTATTGTCACAGCCCTTCACAAAAGCAGACCACGAGCGAAAATTCCTCTTGTCCAACAATGTCACTAAAACATACATGGAGGAGTGTATTCATCGAGGATTGTTTTGCGGTTATGAGGAAGAGGCAAGAGAAACTTTAAACAATACCCAAGCACGTGGGTATTCCGTTGAACGTTTGCGACTTCTTGCACAATTTCTTATGGCCGAGGAGATCATAGACTCCACCTTCCTCAATACCTACATGTCCGATTTAGATGAGCTTGAAAAGCACCGGTTTGGAGAAGATGAATCAGCAATGGCCGAGGAAGCCAAACTAGATCCTCAATTGGCGGAGGAGTTAAGGGCATTCATGGATACCGACGACACGCGTGCGGCGGAGGCACTTGTGAATGCTTTGAACCAAGGGTAACGCCGGGTATTTGACATTTTTATTGCACATTTTCAACGGCAAACTCTTGAGAAGGGTCCGGATATTTCCCAGCATTGCCGCACATCAAGTGGAAGCAGTGTTCCGGGATTGTCTGCTGTTCTCACAGGGGTTGCGGGAACCGGCAAGTCTTATGTCGTTGGCTTGCTAATTGCCAAGTTACGAGCGCTTGGTTTCGGCATCCTAGTTTGTGGTGCTAGTGGGGTAGCCGCCCTAAATGTTGGAGGACGCACAATCCACAGCCTGTTCCCATTATCTTTGGACTTGGAGTGGCAAATAAAGGAAGGCACAACCTTGTGGTGGATGATTCGAACTACCGATATGATTATTGTCGATGAGTTCTCCCTCTTATCCAACAAGCTCCTTCACACGCTCCACGATGTGCTACACAAGGTACGCCGCGACAAGCGCAATCCTTTTGGTGGCATTACAGTGCTCCTCGTAGGTGATCCATTGCAACTACCCGCTATTGATTTGGATATCTTTGATAGTGCACTCTTTCGAAACCATTTTGTTCCGTTTGTGCTGACGGACGTAATGCGCCAAGACGATGCGCATTTCATTAACTTGCTCAATCGTGTGCGGGTTGGAGAGGAGAGTGGCGAGGACCACTTAATTCTGCAACAACGCATTGCGCCCAATTCCGATGTGTCACTACAAGACTTGGAGGATGCCCCCATGTTGGTTGGGCGTAGAAATGCTATGAACCGATGGAATGAACATTTCATGGCTCAATTGGGGTCAAGCATTGTAACGTTCGATGCTAGCTACGTTGATATGGCTGGTGCCCCTACCAATCAAGCAACGTGCGACTACATCAATTCTCGCAATCGTCGTGTGCTGCCTCAGCAAGTTTCTGTCGCAGCGGGCATGAAGGCACGGCTTATTCGCAATGTCTCCATCGAAAATCGACTGGTTAACTCAACACTTGTTGTGATCAAAAGATGGTCAAATGATGTCATTGTGGTAAGCGCGGTGGGGCGCGCAAGGGAGTACCCCATCTGCCCCTTCCAACAAATTATTCCGGTGTACGGCCCGTCCGTGCAAGTCAAGATAATCCAATTTCCTATGCTTCCCGGATACTCATGTACCGTGCACGGTACGCAAGGCTGCTCTTACGACCGCGTATGGGTGGATATGGCAGCATTCTTTGCCGCAGCACACGCATATGTTGCTTTATCACGCGCTCGTTCACTTCAAGGCCTATTCATCCTCAATTACCGTCGTGACGCTTTCCTTGTTGATCCATATTACGTGCAATTATGGAATTGGTTTGTGGCCACGAACGTCTTGTCTCCCAAACCACCAAGCCAAGTTCCTCCTTATCCACAAAGAACATTTACAACATCACTCATAATTGGAATTATGTGTGTCCATCG
This sequence comes from Eutreptiella sp. 'Long Island Sound 2002', assembly GCA_964036045.1. NCBI lineage: Eukaryota > Euglenozoa > Euglenophyceae > Eutreptiales > Eutreptiaceae > Eutreptiella > Eutreptiella sp. 'Long Island Sound 2002'. Next base: position 58,567,356 of record OZ038381.1, read on the forward strand.
TGCTTGGAGTGTCGTAAGTCAACTCCCACAGCGGTTGGATGCTCGGATATTGAAGGTCAACATACTCCACATTATTCAATATGTGTCATTTCCGTATTGGTCGTATATTGAGAGACAATTGCGTGGAGACAAGCTGTCCATGGACATTGATGATCTAAACGAGGATGGAACGGAGCAAATCCGCAAACAAGGACGACCCGTTGGAACTTCGCGGCAACTGGCACAAGGCTTCGAACTATTGGACACGTGTAATAACCCACGAGTGTTTGCGGCCCAAGACTTGGCTCAAATGTCAGTTGTGCAATTGCGGACATTGTGTGCCGCACATAAGCTATCAACTTCTGGAACCAAAGCCCAGTTTCAAGAACGCATCCTACAAAAGCAAAAACACATTCAACCTCCATCATCTACACCATCGCCTACACATTCACAAGCACGTGTACAACTTGTACCGTCATCCATCGATGGTTTCCCCCATTTGCAGCCACGAGTTAATTACTTTGGAGAGGATTTTTGGCCACAAGAAAGAAGCGATACCATGGAGGACAATGTGCACTTATTGGAGTGTGCATGGTTGTCTTGCGCAGCAGTGCAATGCTTACTAGAGGTCTTGTTGCCTCAAGGCAATTCCTCCGTTAAGCCCGTCATCCAAGATGTGACATTGGAAGTAATAATGTAGCATGCTCCGACGTCACGGGTTGTGTATACTCTTGGAGATGCCCTACCCGTACTACCCACCTCGCAGCACTCCACTGTTGGAGTTCACTACGTGTTGGTCACAGACATTTCCATTGTAAACAAGACCTTGGTCATCCACGATCCTAAAGATCACGCGTCTACATGTGGCGCATGGTTCCGGGCAATTATGAGTAAAATGGGATGGTCTTTTACATGGCATCATTATGGAACTCAACCCGATTCCGATACATGTGGCTTCCGTGTCGTCATGCTCGCCATGCAATGGTGTCAGACAAATCGACTCACCGGGCAACTCCCAATGCGGTTCTTGACGTATTGTGCAAGCGTTCTTCAGCTTTTTGCCGACGATACGAGCAGCTTGCGTTCTACAGTGAATACCTTTCAAGATTGGGCATATGAAGATGCTTTGAGAGAGTATGATGAACCGGTGGACGGGGCAATGACGGAGGGTGGGCCGCTTCCTCCCGTCACCAACAGCGACATGGAAGCTGCAATTCACAGCCCCCAATACATGGCATCATCATTGTCCAATTCGGCAAGTGGTCCGTCTTCGACGTCCAATGACCCGCTGCCTCCGCATCCGTCAACCCGTAGGAAGAGTGGAACAAGTAAAGGGACTACGGGGGCAACCCCACAAACCACACCGCCACAAACCACGCCTACAAGAAAAATTCCAAAGTCAAGAAAGACAAATATGCCTCCACGTACCCGAACTTGCGAACCACCACCCTACCGGTCGCACCGTCAACCACCTCCCAAGAGTGGACAAGAGGCTGACCAAACTTCTCGCAAACACTCCTCAAAGAACCGGTCATCCACCTCCGAGTCCGGGCCAAGGTCCAAGAAGAGCCGACCAGAGGACCACGAAGAGTCTAATACTAGACGCAAGAGATCAACTTCGAGCCGTCCTTCCGAATCAACAAGCCAAGAGCCGCCAACAGCAACGCAACGGCAACAAAAAGCTCCGGTAAATCATGCTACACTATCCGAGAAGGAGATCAAGAAGTGGTTAATCCTTATCACGGACGACAATTTAAGTCGACGCAAACGCCGCGAGCATGCTTTGCACTTCTTGGGAGCCGCTGATACTACCCTGGTAACATTACAGTACCGCACTCTGAGTCTCCAACTGCATCCTGACAAAAACCCGTCAGACGCACTAGCAAAGCAACGATTCCAAGTTCTTGGGTGTGCAAGAGACATGTTCCGTTAGCTAAGTTGTTGCCATACATGAACAATCGTCTTTATATTATTTCTTCGAATCTGGCCAATGCTCCTTGTATGGCGCCCACCCACACGAAACAGCTTCTTTTGCATGTATTACACATGTATTTGTGTCTTGCGTGCAATTGCGTGTCCTCTAAAATTGTAATTTCCGACGTCGTGTGCTTTAAACGATTAACAGACTTACAAACAAATACGCTAAATTGCAAATTTAACAAACCTACATACAATTAGTGCACGACGTACGATGCAGGTGTACTCTTAACGGAGTTACCTTCATTTATTAGTACACGACGTAGGATGCAGGTGTACCCTTAACGGAGTTACCTTCTCTTACTTGCAACAAAAGTACGAGCCAAGGTGTGCTCTTAACGGAGCTACCTTCACTTACTTGCAGCAAAAGTACAAAGCACTCATCATAGACAACGTTGTGCGCGCGCCTTCTATTGTTGCAAACGGTTTGTTACAATACCCTCAAACAAAGGGTGATCCATTTTCTGAAACGTACGGTGAACATTTCGGTAGCAAAGCGGGTGTACCCTACACGTACCAAACTTTTCCAGTAGCCAAGAGCTCCTACCAGTTCCGCGCACAGTGGGGGCCAACGGTGGGTCCACCAGGGTCCCCGGGGCGAAAAAAATGACTTTTTCCAAAGTTGTTCCTAGACCACTTGGGATGCTCAAACAAGTGTTTTTAGGCCGTTTTGAGCCCGTGGTGGCGCGTTTTGGGCCATGGAAAATCCCTAAATGCCTTGAAAATGGGCCGTTTTGGGACCAAAAATGGGTGAAAAATGGGTCAAAAACGCGTTTTTTCAAAAATGATCCTGGACCATTTATGATGCTCAAACAAGTGGTTTTAGGCCATTTTGAGCCCGTGGCGACAGGTTTTGGCTCATGGAAAATCCCAAAATGCCTTGAAAATGGGCCATTTTGGGACCAAAAATGGGTCAAAAATGGGTCAAAAACGCGTTTTTCCAAAAGTGATCGTAGACCATTTGGTATGCTCAAACAAGTGTTTTTAGCCCGTTTCGAGCCAGTCTTGACCAAGTTTAGCCCCTTCCACCACATGTATGCACCACTTTGTGCCCTTCGCACGTACCTTAGAGCCGTGTGGTGGAGCCACCTAGAGTTGGGAGAGGGGTGTAGATTGGAGGATATATATATATATATATATATATATATATATATATATATATATATATATATATATATATATATATATATATATATATATATATATATATATATATATATATATATATATATATATATATATATATATATATATATATATATATATATATATATATATATATATATATATATATATATATATATATATATATATATATCCTCCAATCTACACCCCTCTCCCAACCAAAAACCATAGAAGGTACAATGGTGTATTTTGATGTGCTTAGTTCAAAAATGCAAGAAGAACGGTCCAACAAGGTGCTCCACTCAAGCACCGGTCCATTTTCTCTCGCATTTGTCCACACACGTGGTACAAAAAATCTGGCGGCAGGTGGAACCCAAAACGAAAAAAGTGTACAAACAATATCCCCATCATCTTGGCACCTTGGAGCCCGGGACCTAGTTCATTAGAAAGCCCTTTTCACGCACTTTTCGGAAAGTATACACATCCCCCCCCCCCCCCCGTATGGAATGATATTTTTCCGCACCGAGCCGATTTCGGCAAAAAAGCTGTTAGTTCCCCACAAACCCCCAATTCCCCCCCCCCCCCCCCCCACGAAAACAGACATGTATATATGTAGGGGTTGGAATGCCATTGCAAAAGTGTGGTCATAGCAACTCGGGGCGGTGGCCTCGGACCACACCGCCATGATGGTACATCACCCCCCCCCCCCCCCCGCTTACATCACACTTGCACCAGCCACGCTCGTTTCGCCCCACACTAACCGCTACCTCGTGCCGGGGTTGAGCTTCGAGGGCGGGATCTTCAAAGAGTAACAAACGACATTTGTATAGCACTTCGTGTTGCACGATCTGGCGCTCAAAGCATGGACGGTTTGATGGAAAACTTAGTGCAGTAGTTCAACTCATGAGTATCACGGACTAGGCTCAAACCCCTAGACAATGGGCCCCAAGGGCAGAAGTTGCAGCTGCTTGGTCAGGCTAGACCGCTAAATCTCCGTGCCGCGTTAGGTGCTCCCCCCAAGTCAAGCTCTGAGGGTAGTGCTTCTAGTGCTTGTGTACAATTGGGCGCCCATCGGCTCCTTAGGTTCATACCTTTGACAACTACCTGTTGGCCGGAGGCCCGTTGGGGAGGGGGGGGGGTTGGCGTCCTAGGACCCCTGGAGTCTGGGGGTTAGCCGGCACCGATGCAGGCCGACTTGGAGAGACCCCAAAAAGGAATGGAAAAGACGTGGCTAGTCATGCAGCCGCCGATGCGCACCATTGAAGAATTGCCAGCCACACAAATGGGGCCCAAGTACAAGGATGTGGTTTTCATGCCCAAAGCAAGACGTGAGCTCGAGGCGAACGAGGGGAAACCAAAATGGGCAAGAGTATTGGCGGGTGTCTTGGGGGCATGGGTGTAGAATAAGACGGAGAAGCTGATAGAGTCGGAGTATGAGTGCACCATGGGAGTGTTGTCCCATGTGTGGTCCCACATCCTTTTTGAGGTGGAGAAGGAGGAAGTGGAGTAGGTCATGGAAACGAAGAAGGAGGAGCCACCCACGCAGACGAGGAGGAAGCCCAAGCCACCGGCAGTAAAAATTGCCCCGCAGCACATCCAAGATCGCCGTCGCGAGAGAGTCAAAGATTGTTTCACCAACATGGGGTTGCCGGACAAGGCAAATGAATCAGAAATTGGGAAGACCCTCAAGACGGGAAATCTGCCACAGCATCCCTGCGACGTGTGCCAGGTCAAGCACCGGTGGTTCCAGTGCCCAGTCGAGAGCGACTGAATGGAAGGTGGCCCACACCGCCTCGGCGCGGGAAAGAACGGATGCCAACGTGGGCACCCCAAGAACTTGGTGTGGAGGCGGGCGGAGGAGAAGCTCATGAGACTACGGCACCAAGACACCCTACACGGCTGGCAGGTGTTTGTGCTTCTCAGCTGGGAAGAGTCATCCCTTGGGGCGTACCAAAGCCACTTACACCGGGTCGTGGCTGTCCAAGACATATTACGGCATGACACAGTGCACCGCGTTGTGGAGCAGACAGTCTTGGAGTGCACCCGCCTTGGGAAGTCCGTGAGCACAATCAAGGGGGTCATCAATGCTGCAACCATGGTGGTGGAGTTACGGTTGGCAGACGTGGTCATCGAGCCCACCATCTAGAACGCGTTGAAGGCGGCCACCAAGGTGCGAAAGTTTGCGAAAGAGCGCATTTGGTGAAGCTCAATCATGCTACTGCACATGGCTTCCAAGGTGGAGATGGTGGAGGACTGGGTCGTGATCGGGATCGCGGTCGTCAGCTTCCAACTCTTCCTCAGAGTGGGAGAGGCGGCAAGCGTGGAGCACTGGGCCATCCACGACGGCTGCGTGCGGTTCTTTCTTTGACAGCAAGACGAGTCAGGCGTGGCAGACGAATTGCTCCACTAGCTCGCATGCTACTTCCCCGAGCCAAGGACGGAGGGAGAGCAACCGGGGAAGCAACGGTGGCTGAAGAAAGGGATGCGATGGCTCGTGGCGGGATCTCGATTTGAAAAGGCGCCATGGCACGTGTGGCGCAGAGCAGACGCCATGGCCATGCGGGCGGCGGGAGCCACCATTCGGCAACTCCTTGTTTGGGGGTGTTTGGAGGATGCACTCACGCGATATGTCCTACTAGCCTTTGAGCCGGTGACCAACAAGCGAGTGCAGCGGGTGGTGGGGAAGCTCGTCTGCTGCTGCAGGCCGGCGCAATGGTCACATCTGTTTCTGGCCGGTCCCATTGCACACACGGGCCACGATGGTTACAGCACGCACCAACAAAACTGCTTCGTTCCCTATCGGGGGCACTGTGGTTTGTAGCGCGTGGCTGGCGGCCAGCGGCAACACCCCCCCCCAGCAAATTGGTGTCTTGAGGCGTTTTCAGATGCGGCACGGGACGGGGACGCGGGTCGGTTGGGAATGTGCGTGTCGGTGGGCATCTCACACTCGCTGAGGGTCCCGCTGCAGAACCAGCAGGTTCTGGAGTTCCGCGGGGCAGCGGCGGCGGTGAAAAGCATAGTGGGCCGGAGGCTACCTTGGGCGACCCTCCACCTAGACAACCACGGGGTGCTGCATGGCATGCTGTCGGGAAAGGTGGGCACTGGGATGCGTGAGCAGCGGAGATCATGTCTGCGCTGGCCCGTGGCAACACACAAATGTATTTGCAGTATGTACCTAGTATGTACCTGGCATGGACATGCCGGCAAACTACTTGTCCCGGGTGTCAACCTGTTTTTTTGGGGACAAGGGCATGGCGACGATGGGGTTGGCTTTTGAACAGATGGCTGATGTGTTGGTGTGGTGTGCGAATGAAGACCCTGGGTCTGCTGCGCTTCTTACTGTGTGTTTTGAGCCCAGCGTCGGTGGTGGTGCCATCGGTGAAGCTGGCGACACGGAACGTGATCGCGCGACACTTCATTGTTTTGCCGGGAACTGACGACTTGTGTTGGCGTGTGTCGTGTGCATGCATGAGGGAATGAATTAGCAGATGGCCTGGAGTAGACGCACAGTGTGTGAGCCCATCGGAGGCAAAACCAATTTAAACATTTTCAGCCGTTAGTCCTCAAAGGAAATGCAATCACACATGTTCCCTTCTTGCTTGGGGTCATTCTTGGCGCCCATGGCATTAGCTCCTGAAGAATCTCTGAATCAGGGAATGCAGCACACATTGGGGCCACCACATTCAGACAGCATGGGACCGTCTGTGGGAGTTCTTTGCACAGTCTGGCACTTTGCAGAGGTTTTGATATTCTTCCCAGATGCTGAGCCTCAGACTTTGTCCTACTGAATTGCCCCCCCACCCCCCCCCCCAAAAAAGAACCAGCAAAATGTAAGACCTCAGAGATCTAAGTAAAGGGGCAAAAGGGGCAGTCCCCCGCAGACTGCGCACACGCTGCAACTATTTTCTGTCATATGGATCCTTGCAGCACAATGTCTCAATGTGCTAGTTTGACGTAGCTGCATGGCCACTGGTGCCTGCTCAACTGCACAGAGACATTTCATTAATAGAGGCCAAACATAAAGCGCAACAACCATTCGTGCACACATGCTTCACTCACTTCGTATTGGCCTCTTAGAAGTTTTGGTCATTACGAAGATGCTGGATTTGCGTGATCCAGGCAATCCATGAAATTCGGAAATAGGAAACTTGCACCGAAGCCACGAGGAAAAGAGGAAAGAACCCCTTATGATGCTAGCACGGAGGAGGAGCTGCAGTCCATTTTGCGAGTCATGGGGACGGACGGCAATCCACTATCAGACCGGATTGCACTCACCACTGAGTTTTTATACAAAGCCCGGCATGTCAAGTTGAACAGCATGGCAGAGCCGCTCTGGAACGCAGTGGCGGACCTTGTAGGGGTCTCGCTGGATGGGATGGAGGCAGCGTTGAAAGTGATGCAGGCTATCATCAAACAGACCTCGGCTTCCGAAGCCATGACAAACCTGGAGCGAGGCTTCTTGCACATCCTGATGCATATGGAGACCCATGACAAGCGGCGCATTGCACTTCGGCTCAGCACGCTGCGCTGCATTTCGGAGTTTGGAAAGCTTGGAGCAACCATTGCAAAAGAGATGGTGGAGACCCTTGTGGCCCTGGCACAGCTGCCCAACTCGATTGATAATAGGGCGGTAATATTTGAGCTGATCGGCCACTACGTATCCATCAGTCCTATGGGGCTGGACCCGCCTCTTCTGGATCTCATCACCAAAACCGTGGCCAACCATGCCCGGCAGACGGTGCATGCCACCCTCCCCGCCAGAGCCCCGTCTGCGTACTACACAGGTGTGCCACACTGACGTACAGTGCATGCATACAGATATGTGTAGAAGAGCAAGCGAGTGAGAGATGCCACACCCTGTTGAGGAGAGTGAGAGGCCTGCCTCTCTCTGACTGACCCATGCTGGCATCCCCCCATACCCTCCATACCATAGTAGAGGTTGGTGTGGGGGGTTCCCGCCCACGATAACTTGATCTAAATCTTGCAAACCCAATCCCCTTCTCCCCGTGCCTCTTGGGCCTGAATGCGCTTACAACCTTTATGACAAAACGTTCCCCCAGGTGCCGCCGGCCCTGACTAGAGGTCTTTTGCTAAGTCCGATGCCTTCACTCATTTATTGTGCTGCAGCCCCATTGTATTTCCTCCTTCATATTTACCGAGGAAAAGGGTACCAGGTGGAGAGGTCACTGGCCTCAGCTTTCGTACTTTTGATAAGTCATAGTCATAGTCATAATCATGCCGTCTACTAGAGTTACCGGGCATCTCGCACCGACAGGTGGTTCCTGCCTTGCTTGATCCCGTGGGTCCCAGGGCAGCCTCAGATGGCCCACAGCATGACGGAGGACCCAGAGGACTGGGGATACCGGCCAACCAGGCTTTGGGGGCAGTGGCAACCACAGAGCTTTAGCATCAGCAACGGCGACGAGCGTTGGGCCGTTGGATCGCTGGGGGTATGGGGGCAAGGCATGGCAACACAGCAGCATAGCAACAAGTAGCAAGCAAGGGCACTTCCTATGGGTGCACTGCAGCAACCAAGAACCAAATCAGCCGCGTGCGGCGAAACAAGGTCGCGCCCCTCCGTTGCACTCCTACCGGGCGTACCCCGCCATAGTACCCCCAGTGCCCACATGCACCCCGCACCCTCCTTCCAGTACCGCACATGCAATAGCCCACAGACTTGTAGCCACGATTTATGGGGAGCTCCGGCCTAGCCTGGCCCTGAGCCTTCATTGCTCCCATCACCGCGTCACACAGGTTGTCAGTACTTGCAGCCCATCATGGGCACCACCCGTGGTTCCCCTGCCGAAAATATACTCATGCAAATATGCACAACATAACTTTCCATTGCCGCCCAATGATAGTAGCTGCACCCCACGAAGTCTCCCATAGGATCCCATCTATAGACGAGTTCCCCCATCCCCACAGGTGGTTGTCTGAGCGGGCCTGCTGCCACTGTACATATACTCATACCCCCCCCCCCCCCTTGTATAAGCTACGCCCTTGTCCAAGCTACAGTAGGCGTAGGGACCGTAATAATCGCGTACGCAATTTTAATTACGTACGAAATGTAGTGCGGCCACATAAGACATGGGTTTGTCGTCACATTTGCCAATTACATGGAGCCATGGACACATGCAACATGCCACATGCAAGGCAAATTCATTCACAAGAATTTGAAGTTGTCTGAGCCCAAACCAGCCCCTAAGCCTCAGCCAAAGGCATCTTCAAGTGGTGAGCATGTGCAATTGTTCCACATGGTGTATGGTCGCAAGAAGGGTTTCCAAGCCGAACATTTGTAGGCTTCGCATTCTTCATCGCTTGTGCCAACATGGGTGTAAACCTGAATTTTCATGTTCCCAAGGCTGTCCTGTGTTTGCATACTCTTGGAAATGTGGGCAGAGGTCAAGGTGCACCCATACCATGCGCGCGCACGTTTTGTCGGTAGCTGTATGTGTTTCGCGCAAGCTATGCCCTTGTCCAAGCTACAGTGGGCGTAGGGACCGTAATAATTCCATACATTGGCGTAGCTTATACAAGGGGGGGGGGGTATATTGTAACACAACGGTCTACAGGGGGGATGATGGCCACCCCGCGGCACGAGAGGCACAACTCGTGAATATCGCTGGCTGGGACTCGGGTTGGCGGGTGCCGTAGCTTGCTCATCAAGCCCCTGTAGTGTAGGGGTACCCACCAGAGGTTCGCCCCGGGCCGTGGTAACTAGGCGCACTTTGTGTGCCGCACATACAATGCCCTAACGCCTACCCTTGACCCTTGCCTGCAGTGATTGGCCAGCTCCTGTTGTTGTGCCATCTCTGCTGCAGTGGTGACCAGGCCGCGGAGTTCGGCAGCCACCTACGATGTGGCATGCCTACTTATAGCATTGGCCTTCGCCTCACACCCCGGACCTCTCACAAAGGTATTGTGTACATTGGGCCAACACAAGCCACACTTGTCACGCTACTCTGCCCCTATGTCCCGCCACACACACACCGTTACCGCCACTCGCATTGCCCGGTGTGCTGGACTGCCACAACCCCCCCACAGATCATATATTGATCCTCACCGCCGCGTACACTATCGAGCCATTGGCACCCCCTTCCTACCGCCACCGCCTTTGTCATGCACCGCCTCCCGCGCACACCGCCTCCGTGCCGCGCCTGGTCACAAATAGCCGCGTGCGTCCCCCACTCGTGCGCCTAATGCAATTCACCCGCCACCGCCACCGCCTCCGTCGCCATGCCACTAGACATGTGTGCATAGGTTAAGCGGTTGGGCTATGTACATGCCCGTGGGCAGGGCCCCTCTAGTTTTCTTGAGGGGCCAGGGGTTTCCCTAGTACCCCCTGTGAGTTGTTTCAGGGACTAGAGGGACACCCCAATACCTCCATGAGTTGTTCTAGGGGTCACGGGACACCCCAGTGATCCCACTGATTTTGTCCTCGGGCCCGTGGGCGGCCCTGATACCTCCCTGGGTTGGTATTGAGGTTACTGGACACCCCTATACCCCCACGAAGTTTCTCTGGGGGCCCGTGGGCAGCCCCAATACCTCCTTGAGTTGATCTTGGGGTCAAGGGGCACGCTTGTAGCGGCTGCACCGTACCCCCGGACTACATGTACGTACGCCCTTCAAGGCCCATAAAGCCCGCACCAAGACCTCCGGCCCACAACATTCCTCACATGTCGCTCATCAGCGACATGCCCCATCTCTTCGTCTCGTGTGTGGCCCTCCATGCTGCTGTGACCCCGCGCAGAGCCTGGTTCACGCAGCTGCCATCCACAGCTTGCAGCCAATACCGGCGCTGCAGGCATGAGGATGTGTGCCCGCCCACGTATTCCCCCGCAGTAACCCAAGGACAAACCCCCGTGACTCATGTAGCCAATTTGCCAGTATAGACCCTGGTGCCATGGGACTGCCCTACAAGGGTTCGGGCCTTATTACCCTGGCCAAGACGACCCATGACACCTCAACGTTGTAGTTGGCGACCCGGGGTAGGCGGGCGTAGTTGTACTTCGTTCTTGCTGTCCATGCGGGGGCGGTAATGCGTACTATCAGGCCAGCACGACCTGCCACGTCGCGATGGCCGTCATATCACACCCACCGCTACCACACGCACAAGTCCGGACGAGGCCGGGTCCATTACACCATCCCAGCCCCGCATGCACTAACAGCCCCCACAAAGCGCCTAGTATGCGCTCCGCCTGGGCATACACATTGCGTCGTACACACACCCTGCCTCTCATTGCCTCCCCAAACCCCCCCTGTGATACCACAGCCACAGGATCCCAGAGTCACCATCTAGTGCCGCCCACCATAGAGGCAGGGGAAGTACAACGGAGGGATCATCCGAGCAGCACACCCCATCCACCTGTACTTCTTGCAAGTCACTCCGGATCACCTTCCACGCGCCTGAGGACATCTGTCCCGAGTGCCGTATCGCCCACCTTGCTTTGGGCCTCCCTCTGCTAGCCCTCTCACGACAGGCTTCACATAGTCGGACAGAGGCGCATTGGTGCACCCACACCGGCGCCGTGATGCCACATCCCCTGCAAAGAAGCGGAAGTACCAATTGGAAGGGGGCACAGCCACCTTCAGAGCGCTCAGACCACAGGTCCTGCTGACATCATTACAGGTCCTCCTGGATATCATTACAGGCCTCGTGGCAGCAGTGTAACGCGTTCACCAAGGCACGAGCAGTGGCACTACTTAGCAGGCTCCGCATCGCCTGGTCCCACGATGCCACCGGGGCAAGAATGGGCTGCCCACCAGGTTCAGCTGAGAGGCAGTCAAGCAGCCTGGGCCACCGCACTGTCTAGAGATGCGGTTTCCCCCCCGCTAGTAGATGCCACCCATAATCGTGCAGGACGTCTACCTCTGCTTGGGAGGGGCACTTTGCCAACGGGAGCACCAACCATTGCCCACGAGACTGGACCACCACCACCGGCTCCAGGTGCAGAGGATCCAATGTGAGACGGGCTTCCGCCAACGCACTATCTCCTCCATGTGGCAGAGATTGCAGCACCGCCGCGAACACGACCAGCTGTGTCGTCTCCCTGGACCAGCGCAAGTTGCTTAGGCCCCACTAGGACCGCCATGCATCCTTCTCCCCCGCCATTGGGGCGACTCTCTACAGCCGTAGCTCCCCGGAGTCCAACACCACGGCCACCGCTAGGACCAGAAGAGAGCATAACGGCTGCTGGAAGACCGGCAACACACCACCTAGCCAGCCCATGACGCACCCGACTGCAGGAAGGCCAACGTACACTTTGATCCATGGCTCATTGTGGCCATCTGAGTCCCGCACCATGGTTCCGCGGATAGTGGCCCACGACTGTGTGGACACTTCCCTGGACCGTGCACGGAACGCGCCGTAGTCCCGGGTCACCCAAGACTCTAGCCACGCACTGAAGGCGCCTGCGCTGCAGCCGCCATCCACTGGGGAAACATGGACATAGCCTTATCATACGTAATGGACAACCGTGATACCAGCAGCGCGTGTAGCGGAGCTCGTTGAAAGGCCGCCTGGAGGTCACCCGGCAGGCCATCAAAGGGGTTCCTCGGGGGCAGCTGCCGGGTAGTGCCAGCGGTCGGGCAAAAGGGCGTACCTCCCCGGAGGAAGGAGTGCGTCGCTCTCCGCTGATCTCCCGGCGGCAGCTGTCATGCATGATCCTCTTGAGGCGACGATTTCTCCGGGTGAATCTGTCTTTGCCCAACAGGATCGTGTCGTCCAGGAACAACTTGAAGCCCCGTGACGAGTCAGCCTTTACCACCGCAGAGAGCCGCCGTAGGCCATTTGGGACCACCCCTGCCATCAGAGGCTCAGGCCACTTGCACCCATGCTCCTTCCAGGACTTGAACTGCATGGCGATTGGCAGATCCGCCGTCAACTCCTTGACCTTTGCACATAGTAGCCGCGCCACCACCGCCTCCCTTTCGCACGTGATGCGCATCTGGCCTGTGTCTTCCTTCGCCCTCCACAAGAGATGCAAGGGAGCGCCGGCAACACCCTGTGAGTGGCTTTCTGCCGCCACCATTGCGTGGTTTGCATTGTGGGGAGACGACCATCTCTTGCACGCAGCATTTCCCTTTGTGCGGGGCCATGGAGGGGCATGACTTCGCAGGCACTAGCCAACGGCGTGTGGGACCTAGTTCGTGTTGCCAACAAGTCCCAAGCCGCCTCTTGGACAAGTTGGAGGGCATGCATGGAAGGCACATGAGGCTCCGCCACCCCATTCTCGTCTAGTACGAAGAGAGTTGCGTGCTCTTTGGGCAAGATGAGGTGTAGGGGCGGGGCCCTCGCGTGAGCCGCAACAAAATCCGGCTCCTCAAGCGGGACCGTCGCCAAGTGTGAGCTCTGCCGTACCACCTAGTGGCGGGCCCCTCCTACTCTTCGCGGCAGCCTACGCAACCCCTCCACCACCCAGTTCAGGGTCTGCTGGTTGACAAAGTGGGAGGTTGGCCCCTCAGTGCCACATTATAGGGCTTCTTGGGCTCGGCGCAGATGCACCCCAAGGCCAGGAGGCCACGTGGCGTCGGTGGAGCATTGACGACCGTTCGTTGCTCGTGACCTGCCATCACATGGGGGAGTGCTTACTACGCACTGCAGGCGCCGGAAGGGTAGGGGTAGTTAGCTTTAGGGTAATTAGCACCGCATTCACTTTCCTCAATTTGGGTGAAGGATACCCTTGGTACACGCTTGAATACCCAATCTCGTTCTAGCCTAGAACCGACTAGAGCGGCTAGAACGAAAAAAAGAGGGGGATACCCCCCCCCGCGGGGGGGGGGGGGGTGAGGTGTCTAACCAGGACCCCCCTATCCATACTCGGGGGCCCATACTTTTTTCCCACAATTTCACTGTTTTCACCTGATTTTGGAGTCCAAAAAATTTTCGTTCTAGCGGCGTTCTAGCGACGTTCTAGCGAGCGTCGCTAGAACGCCGCTAGAACGGTTCGCTAGAACGCCGCTAGAACAATATATATGAATGCCCCGCCACTCCTCAAAGAGAAGCCACCCCGGCTACCAACCGTGGCCAATCACAGGGTCCCGATGCTGGACCCGACTCACGGAGCGCCGGGTCCCCCCCCCCCCCCGCCCCCTGGTTAGCCCGTCCAGCCCCCCAGTGCACCCAATAGGTCACTTGGAAGGTCACTTGGCGGGCCGGCGCCGGGTCACTTGGTGGTGGGTTAGCCCGATTAGCCCGGTTAGCCCGATTAGCCCATCTGCCCCCCCCCCCCCCAAGGCCCCCATTCGCGAGTCGCGACACGCAGGTTACCCCTCCTACGTGGTGGGGGGTTGCCGGGGCTCATCCTTGCTCCCGGCACCCCCCTTCTCACCCCCCTTGTCCCCTTCCTTCTCAGCCCCCTTGTCACCTCCCACCTCACCCCCCTTGTCACCCCCCTCCCCCTTGTCACCACCCTCGTCCCCCTCGTCATCCCCGTCATCCCCGTCGTCCCCCTCGTCCCCGGCCCCCAAGGCCTCCCGGAGGTGGGCCACCGCCTCCTCCCGGGTGCGGAAGAGAAGCTCCCCCGGCACCCGGAAGGTGCCCCCCTCTTTCTCCCGCTTCCTCTTCTTCCCCTTCTTCCCCTTCTTCCCCACCTCCCCCTCCCCATTGGACCCCTGCGACACCACCCACCACTCCCCCAAGTCCAACTCCTCATCCCAATCCCCCAACAGTGTCACTTGGCTGACGGTCCCCCCATTGCCCCCCTCCCTCCAAGGGACATACCGGGTGTCCCCCACACCCGGCACATTCCCATAGGGGTCCCGGCCCCTATGTTGCAAGGGGGGGGCTTTGGGTTTGGGGGGGCGGGTCTTTGCGCTTGGCCTTGGCCTTGGGCTTGCTCTGCTGGGCTTGGGGGGGGGGGGGGGCTCTTCGTCGCTACTCTCGAAGTGGCGGGGTTTTTTATTTGGGGCCTTGGGCGAGGGTTTGGGGCCCTTGGCGGGGGGTCCTCTCCCCGCTGGTGGTGGTGCTGGTGGTGGTGGTGGTGGTGGTGCTGCTGTTGCTGCTGCTGCTGGTCTCTCCCGCCCGGTCCTGCAACCTCACCCAACCCTTGCGCTGCGGGTGCATGCCCCTCGCACTCCTCCCCGATCCCCACCTACCCAAACCCTCCAACACCGAGAGGGCCAGATTGGGGTCCGTCCCCATCATCTGGCGCAACTCGGTGACCCCCACGAGGCGCGTCCGCCCTCCGCCATCGCGCCACTCCACGCGCACCCCACGGGGATCTGCTCCATACGTCTGCACGTTGACAACCCGAAGACAGAAACATAATGCAGGTGCGTTCTTGCGTCGTTCTAGGCACCTATTCTAGCGGCGGTCTAGCGACGTTCTAGCGGCGGCGGCACGGCGCTGGCTAGATCAAGACTAGAACGGTTCGCTAGATCAACGCTAGAACACAATCAACATACCGTGCCTTGGCGGTCCAGGGCGGCGGAGATGGCCTCCAGGGCCTTGGCGAAGGGGTGTGGCTGCGGGGGGCCCCCAGCGGGGGTTGCGGCGGGCTTGGGCTTGGACTTGGGCCGGGAGGCGATGCCGTGCACCACCCCGGCATACGCCCCCTGGTTCGCCGCCTCGGGGTTGAAACTCCTTGAAGTCCATCAGTGCCGACCAGGTCGGCGTCCAGGTCCAGGCCTTCCCCGCATACTCAACCCCCCCCCAAGCCCAGCCCCTGCAAGCAGCTGGCAACGAATTGCCAGTGGGTGGCCCCCCCCTTTTCCTCTCGGGGGTGAAGATGTTGGTTTGAGCCAACTCGAACATCTTCACCCCCATTTTCGGGGGGGGGGGGGGGGCACCTCCCACCATCCCTTCCTCGGCCCCGGCAACTCACGTTGCCACCCCCACCACCCGTTGACCACCCCTAGGCGCAGGGGCCTGTCCAAGTGGACAATCCCCCCCTCTTCCACCCATACCCACCGCCCCGCCCCCAACAGCCGGTGGTGCACCCACTGCAACAAAAACCGGAGAGTCCAAACCGGACTCTCCGGGGCGACGAGGAGGGGGGTGTCCAGGTGTGGGGGGTGGGGGCCAGCCAAGACAGCCGGGTCCCATGGCAGGTCCTGGAGGGCCCCCGCATCCCTCGACCCCATCATCCCCCAGAGCCACTGGCTCACACACCCCCCCTCCCCGCGCCGGCGTCTCCACCACCACCTTCGCCCCCACCTCCCCCTTCACGATCCCCTCCTCCATCTCCTCCGCCTCCACGTCCACCTCCACCACCTCGTCCACCTCCTCCTCCTTCACCCTCTCCACCACCGCCGCCAACTCTCTCTCTCCATCCACCGCACACCGCGATCGAGCGCCTCGATCACCTCCTCCTTCTCCGCCACCTTCCCCTTCGCCTTGCGGAGGGTGTCCTCCGCCATGCGGATCCTATCCGCATCCCCCCCCCCCCGCCCGGAGGGCGTCCATTTTGGTCTCCCATTGGGAGACCTTGGCCCCAGCCCTGGCCTTGGCCCCCTTGGAGGCTGCGAGGGAAGCCGAGAGCCCTTTGAGCTCCCCCCGCGCCTCCTCCACCTCCGGGTGCTCCGCGGGGACCGCCGCCGCCGACTTCCTGGCGACCAACGGGGGAGGGGGTGGCAATGGTGGATGTGGGGCTTGGGGTTGGGGCTGGGGCTTGGCCTTGGGCTTGCCGGGGGGGGGTTGCTTTGCCCTTCGGGGCCTGCTCGGCCTTTGGCTCGACCTCCTCGGCCGGCGCCTGCTGTGCCTGCTTCTACGCCTCCAGCACCTGCGCAATCAGCGCCTGGGTCACCGTATTCTGTAGCAGACACGGGAGCATTCTAGCGGCGTTCTAGGCAACCGTTCTAGCGGCGTTCTAGCGACAGTCTAGCGACCGATCGTGCTGCCTAGATCAAGACTAGAACGATTCCCTAGATCACCGCTAGTACGCACAGCAAGACAATATACGTGGCGCAGCAGCTCGTCCATCAACTCTTGCGATGCCATCTTCTTGCTCAAAAGTTTGGTTCAAGGAAGCCTGCATGTGGCCCTGGCCCCTCCTCACCTTCATGGCATCCCTGCCCGAGCATGGCACTTGCGACCGCGGCCCCCCATGCACAACCCACGACACGTCAAAGTATGCAAACAGCCATGTCATGCACTGTGCTTGCACATTGGCCTCCCTGTGGATGGCCGACCACTGACAACCCGACACCTCATCCACCCCCTCCACCCGACAGCCCCCCCCCCCCTTGGTTGCTGTGCTCGTTGTGACCATGTTTCAGAAAGCGGTTGATGCTTTCCGAAATGTCCCCCGAGAACGTAGGCAGCCCAAATGGCTTAATGTTCTGCAACATGGTATCTACATCATTCTCAAGGCTCAATAGATACCATGATGCTGTTCCGACAGCACATTGGCGCCGGAAATCGCTGGCCACGGCAGCACAATTCAATGGGTTAGGGCCGTGATATGTACAATAGAGGGCCTGCAGCAGGTCCCACATGTTCGCGATGGCCTTGTACTTGGCCATGCTTGGCCTAATGCCGAGGCACTTAGCAATATCCGGCCATGCGTCAAAAAAATTGGCCATCTCTTCCTCGTCCGGGGAAGTTGACCCATAAACGCTCCAACCTGCACGCCTCTCTGACAGGAGAACTTGCACTGATGGAGCGCAGGGGTGACCGACCTAGCCTCCCGGTCGACAAACTCCCCCAACAAGTGGCCCATGGCCATTGTCAGGTGCAAAATGCACAAGGTGACCCAGGCACGTGGATTTTCAAAATGCGCTGCGTATTGCAGCTGGCGGCTTGCAAGGAAGGCGTCCCAAGGAGGAAGGCCGTGTAGTTGGCCTCATCACCCTCCATGGTCCGCGGGATAGCACTACCCTCCCAAGCCTTCGTTTGGGCATTCCATATCCCCTCATTGAACATAGAGCCCACTTGGGGGCATGTGGACACCCCGATCACCCTTCGCGTCCACGGTTGATCCCCCCCGAGGATCACCTTTGCCTCCTCCTTGGAGGCCCCCAATTGGACCCGTGTCGAGCCCCGTGTCGATGATATCTTGAATCACCTAAACACGAGACATGGCTGGTGGTTAATTTCGTTCTAGTGTAGTCCAATCTAGCTTCTAGCGAGCGGTGTTCGAGGCCGACTAGATCAAAACTAGAAAGAGCGAAAGGCACTATGTGAGAGGAGTACCTCCTAATTGCTCTTCCACAATGTCCCAAGGGTTTCCATGGCCTTGTCATCGCAATTGGCCATGCTCAACACCCAAAGGCCCGCGGGGGGGGGCGGGCCAAGCAGTCGAAGTTGGCCAAGGAGATGGTGAGTTCGGTCCAATTGCCCCCGGCCACGGGGTAGGCATCTCCCCGGACGATGAACGTCAACGGGAAGATGCGGTTCATTGACCGCACCAAGCCCGGCCGGGAGAGAATGTATGTGACCCATGAGGCGAAGAGCCATGAGTTCCCGGTGGCCTTGGGCAACACCGTGGCAACGGGGTCATCCAATTGCACCGGGGCGACCAACTCGTTCCAATGGGCTTGGAAAGCCCGCTCGGTACAAATTGGACGGGAGTAGGGGCTAGTAGGGACGGTGCGGTGATACTCCAACTTACGGAGCGTGTAGAGCTCCGAGAGGGTCCTCCACGAGGACTTGGGGGCCCTCATGTTGAGCACTAGTTCGCGCATGGCGGTGGGGGGGACAAGGGAGGCGGCGTATGCCTCAACGGCGGCCTTGCATGCCTCACCCGTGGTATGGGTAGAAGTGGCGGAGTTCACACATTGGACGGCGTTGTTGAATTGATGCCGTGCTAGGGGGCATGATAGCGCCCACGTGGCCAAGTAATGGCCCACCCGCTCATCCTTGAGGTTAGATGCCCCACTCAACTCCCGTAGTGCCTTAGACAAGAGGGAAGTATCCTTCCCGGTTGAGGAGGGAGCAAGGGGGGAAGTGGCGGGGCGTTTCATTGCAAAGAAATGTGTAATATCTAAGCGGGAAAGCAGGAACCATGGAACAATGCACTACGGACAATCGCAAGCATGCACGGCGCAACAATGAAGAAATTGGCAAACATGGGTAAACATTATATCGTTGTAGTATTGATCTAATCTAGGCTAGAACATCTAGGCTAGAGCGTTCCAGACTAGAACGAGATTGGGTCTTGTAGCGTGTACCAAGCGTAGACACGTCAAGCACATGAAGCTAAAAGGCCAGAGGGAGGCTTGCGCAACAAGAACGCTGCAGCCCCACCATGCTTTGCCTCGGGAATTGTGCCGTGGATAGCGCATGTTCATGTGGGGCTACCATGGCCCGCCACAACCACGTTGATGACCCCGTCCTCCTAGGGAGAGGCGTCAAATGAGGTGACCCTCGCTGCTACGGGTGCCCAACAATACTTGCGGGGCTCTAGCCAGGCCACGTCCGAGTGTGGGCTGACCACCGCTCTCCCCACAGCCGCTGCACTAGTTGCCCTCAGCTCTGGGGACAGTACTTGTTTTGGTCAATGCACTTCGTGCGGCCGCCAGTGTATTTTGCATCCACATATGACCCCTATGGCCTCCAGCGTTGTAGTAAACTCCGCGCTCCACACCGTTGTCAATCCCCGTGGCTCGTAAACCACCACCGTCCCTTGCTCCACCGCTCCACCCTCCCATAGCGACGTGAGTGCAACACGTGGGTCGTGCGGCACGTTGACCAACCTGACCACTTCTGGGATTGGGGTCTCATCTGCATCAGGGGCCGGGCCTGCTAGTACCAGCAAGACGATGGCCCACTCCGCACGTCCCGACACCGCCGCACATGCCCTTTTGAACTTTACCACCCCGTGCACCACCCATAGGGGCTGGGGGCCAATGCCACCACCTGCATGTGGGGTAAGAAGGGGGACCGACGCCGGGTCCTCTTGATGCAGATGTCCGTCAAAGACATCCCCCAGCAAGAACATTAGGGAGGCCGGGGGAGTGAAGGGAATTAATAACCTTGGGCATTCCGGATTCAAGTCGTCGTCCCTGTAGCCGCCCACCACATATGTCACCCATGGGGGACCTCCTCGTGTGCTTGGTGGCCTTCTTGTGCCGCACTGGGTGGAGGAGTGGATGGGCACCTGGTGTCGGAACACTGCTTGGAGGTTTGTCAACCTTGCGTGGCACAACATGGTGGGTCCGACTCCCGTAACTGGGAGATGCAGATGGTCTTTGTGACAGTCTTGAAGCCGCGTGGCCACCATCACATTCTTTCGTACCAAGGAGTGGAAATAATACCTACCATTGTGGATATCCCAAAACCAAACATTGTGCCACAAACACATTTCATCAAATTGAATTCCCACGTGGCATTGGTACGGGAACTTGCTTTTGCATCATGAAAATACTTTGCATGATGTTTGGAGAGAAAGGTGCATTTTCCATGGTATTGGGCGCAAGTGCGTAAAAGGCGCATGTTTACTTGGATTTCTATACGGGCTATCTAAAGGCATTGGGATGCACCTTGGAAAGGGGGGCATGGCTTCTGGGTGGTACTCACACTATGAAGGGAGTTGCATGCAACCACAACAAAAGGGATGAATGGGGAGGCGAACCCCCCTAATGGACCAATTTTTTGTGGCAAAGACAAAAAAATTGATTAGGTCTTGGGGATAACAATATGTACAACCGAGTTCCAAAGATACCAGACTCATCCATGGAGGGTTGCTTTTTTCTTTCGCCGGAATGTCTGTTGGAAATGCTTTCGTGAATTTTATGTGTACAAAGCCATTAGAAATTGTGGAAATGTACAAATGCAAAACAAAATTACAAAATCCCTAAAACGGTGTTTGCCAATTTACAAGGATTAACAAGAAATGAAGAGACATTGTAGCCGGATCGAGCGAAAGGAATCCTTGGTGTCATAGCACATGAAATGGTCTTTGATGAAAGATACATTTACCACTAGACGCACTAATTGAATCACAAAACTCCTAGTATACCCCTTGAGACTTTCATTGGATCCGTTTGAAATCGGATCGTATGGTATACCAGATATGATCATGAGTGATGGTCATGCATAGTCAGTGCAATTTGCAATGTCCCCCTCCACCTCGTGATCCGTGTCTTTGTTTGGACCCCAGACTTTGTGCAATTTATGGATTCCTCATAGGAATATTATGTCTTTGTGTGACTCGTGTTTTCGCCACAACTAGTAATACCGGACTGTAGTCCTTTGGACAAATGCTTTGTCATGTCACCAAGGATTGAAAATGTAGGTGGCTGATTGGGAAAAAGCATGTTGTAAGATGTTTTTTACAAAGCAAGGGAAAGTGAAGCAAATGTTCTGCTATTGCATTTGTACGCATTAACATTGAGCACATTACACAACATGAAAACTAGGCTTACCAAAGGTAGTGGAAAAGGTTGCTGCACCATTGTTTTGAGAGGGCAAGTTGTGTGATTGCAAAAATAGCACAAGCAAGAACTGCGCACTTGGTGCATTCATTCCTTTCGCCGGTGCGGATCATCCAAGCAGCTCAATGCACCAACATGTATGGAGGCTATAATAGGGAACGTGCAATATTGTTTTAGGGGCACGAGATGCAACGGAATGAGGAACAACTGATTCATGTCCGGGCTGATGGAAAGCCAACAAGTGGGGCTCAAACAGCGGGTTGGGATAAAAGAGGGGGCAAGCATAGAGGCAAGGTTTGTCCCAAAGAGTGCGGCGGTGAAGAAGGGGAGGCGTTGCGCAGTGCAAGCCTTGCCCTCTTAGATTGGCGAGAAGGGAGGGGTGATCTCTCGGAGCGACCCCTGGTTTTCGGAAATGTGTAAGGTGCCCCCCTTAGATGCGACATAGGGAGGGGGCAATAAAGGAAATCCCGAAGCAAGCCAAAATGAGTCACTTAGGCAAATACAACCACCCTCCCTGTTTGAGGGATCCCGAAATGGCAAGGGATGAAGCCATTTTGAATCCTTTCCACTCTAGGGACGCAAATAGAAAAATGGTAGATCCACCGGAACAAGATCAACCAAGGCTCCAAAACAAAAAAAGGGTTTGGCACCTACCGCACCATTCTTGCACAAGCTCACCCAAAGGCTTGTTCCTCTACCTACACACGGCCCAATGGGCCTATTGCTAATGGCATTGAGCGCTCTTTTGGGCACTGACCGCTCCTCTACGCAAAACTACAAGAAGGCTTGTCGTGTGCCAAGCATCCATGCCAGGCACACTAGCTCACGTATCACCATACACAGACACCAATACAGCACAAACACCATTGGTGTGGCATGATATCCTAGAACCAGGAGCACCTACAACACTTGAATTGCCCACCGGCATGTGCATGTCCAAGGAGGATGTGACTGCAGAACTCCAATCATGACCGTTGGGTTGTGACAAATGGAGCTGACGGATGTGGCACCCTGGCTGCTCCTTCGAAACGGCCACAATGCCCTCGCGCAATCTTGTAGCCCACCGTGAGACATTGTTTTTGAGCTTGGTCTGTTTGCGCTTGGCACCTCTAGCTTTCTCTGAATGAAGACGGACAGCGACACTGGACGACTTTGAGGCGCTACAACGCCCACAGGCATTGCACAATGGGCCCACTTTCTCGGGAAGCCATTTCAAAAAGGCAACAATGCAGGTGCCTTCCGAACACCACCCACATGCGACATCGGCCCCTTGTGAGTTGTCCTCCAGCACCTTAGGAGGAGAATGTCATCGAAGTGCAGTCAACTGACTTGTACGGCTGCACCCCTTCGCCTACGAGCAGGAACCATCATCACCGCCGAAGTTGATGTGCGCCGCAAGGCATCAATAGGAGGGCTAGGCTATATCAAAAGTACAAAATCCGAGGCCAGTGACCTGTCCACCTAGTACCCCTTTCCTCGGTTGATGCGACAAGAAGGAGGAAATGCAATGGGGCTGTAGCACAATAAATGAGTGAAGGCATCAGACTTAGCAAAAGACCTCAAGTCAAGGCCGGCGGCACCCGGGGGAAGGTTTTGTCATAAAGGTTGCAAGCATGTTGAGGCCGAAGAGGTGACCCTGGCCCTGCGGTGTTGCCATGAAGGGACCCCGCTTGTGACACCCGGACACTGGGGTGATGGAACTTCCAAGGCCCCTTGCGAGGTGATGGTGTGCCCGCTTCCCCGGGCATGCTCCATAGTGAGGCAGTGACAGCGGGCATTTTTGCAGGTTGAGGGTGCCATCCTTGGTCTATGTCAGGAGAGAGGCCTGTAAAACCCCCAAAGCATGACACACATGGAAAACCGCTGGTGTCACCATGGGAATCATGCCTTTCTTGGGGTGGACCCCAAGGTGGCGCCAGTGGCCGCTGTGCGCAGCAGTCTCATGATTGCCCTTCAAGCGGACGTGTTCGCCGCGGAGGAAGTTCAGGAGGTAGTGGACATTGTCTCGGGGCGGCCATGGCCCTTGACGTGGTTACCGCCAGTGGGACGCTGACGGTCGTCAATGTCCACGGCCTAGGAAGCCGCGGGGACTCCTGGGCATCCAAGGCCTCTTTCTGCGATGAAGCGACCATGTATGCGGCGCCAAAGACCGCTCGGGGTACGCGGCCGTTACTGGCTGGGGGGGGACTGCTATGTTTGGCTAGACTCCCCGGGACAACCTACCACCAAGAGGTTCCCGGCGCTGTGGGAGCGGTGTTGATTTATGAGGGCGCGGCATTCTGTGGAAGAAGACCGTCAACCCACTCGCGACGGACGCAAGTTGGACTCCTATTTGTTCAACGTACCACTGGTTCCGTGGGTCATGCAAGAACGCCCGTACCTAGCACCGGGGAGGCCTCCTAGGTGCTCGGATCGGCCAGGCTTGGTGGTCCTGGGTATCCCACTAGCAGTGGTTGCCAAGCAGAGGATCATGCACATGGCCTACTCGCACTCCCAAGGCGGGCTGCACGCAACATGTCCCGGCTCACCGGGGGTCCGGGAGGCAGCAGCGGACGTGCAATGGATGACCCGACACTCAGGGAGTGGCTCTCGTCCAACCCCGATGAGGCCAGCATGGACAGACCGGCAGTGCAAGCCGTCTTTGACGTGTTGTATGCCTTCCGTGACGAGGTGTTGCGGGTCACGGGGGTGCACATGCCCTCACGTGTGCAACCACAGTACCCCCATGGGTAAGCGGAAGCTGAGGCATCTCTGTCCCGGGTCCTTACGGACCAGCGGGCCCACTATGGGGTGCGCCCCAGGAAGCGCTCCGCTGGAACCCCCCCCTTCTAGCAAAAATTTTGATCACATCTTGGTTTCCTACACAAAACCTGTTGACTTGACCTAATGCACCCCCAAATGTCTTACACTATGACCCCCTTGCTAGTACAAATCTTGGCCGTTCCCGGTCACCCCGCCTTTGTGGAGCACTTGGGGGCACAAAAAACGCTGGAACCCCTGCTAGAACCCCCTTCTAGCGGGCTTCCAGGGCCTTTTTAGGCCCCCTTCCAGCGCTGGAACCCCCGCTGGAACCCCCTTCCAGCGCCCCCTTCCAGCGCTGGAAGGGGGTTCTAGCGGGGGTTCCAGCGGGGGTTCCAGCGCCGGGACCCCCCCTTCCGGCACATACCCCAACTTCACAACAACACGGATTGGGGGCACAAACACATTCAATGTGGCTTGACTTGTTCAGCACAACATCCTTGCCGATCAACGGCGTTGTCCTTTCAGAAATGCATGACCCTTGCGTGCAACATAGTGACGCAAGCCAATTTGCATGGTCTCCATGTTGAGGACATGGCGCAAGCCCCGTTTTGACACACAGGGCTTTTGTAGCGACCATCCACGCATGGAGTTTTTCACCTGTACCTTAAATCGGCGGTGCCGGTGTTCGGCCGGCACACTTGAAAACAAATATAACGTGCCATATTCGGCAAGGAAGTAGTGGGAATGGGCCACAGTCCAATGGACCCATGGTGTGGGCTTCCAACCCAACGCTTGCCAACATGTGCCAATGCTTTGGCACAAAGTTTTGGCATACGCCACCTCAACATCTGTTAGGGGTTCCTTCTTACGCCATAGCTTTTGAAGTGCACAAAAATCGCGCAAAAAAAACAGCAACTAGAACATACATACATACACCGTTGCAAACAATAGTTGGAAAGTGGGTTTGGAGGGCTGAGATAAGCCGTTGTTGAAATGTGGGTCGTTCCCAAAAAAGTCGAGCAATGCTGATGTCAAACGTTCCCTCCTTTGCCTTTCGAGGGAGAAGCTCCTTGCGCTCCGCGGCAGGAATACAGCGGGCCTCATGCAGCAAATCAGCCCAAATTTCATGAAATTGGCGACCCATGGCACGCTGGCCAACTACACCAACCAACCACCGTGCAATATCATCAGACAACCGTTTTTCGAAAGCATTGGTCACTCGGCAAGCACCATGGACCACATCTCCTACCCGACGATCCGTCTTGATAGTGCGCAAGAATGAGCCCCAGCGAACATTCGCAAGGACATGATCCAATGGAACTAGAATAGTAACATCGTGACAACACCAACATTTCCCCCGGCCGTCGGTTACTGCCATTAACTTCCCATCCCCAGACAGGAACACCACAAACCGCCAGGACTCACCATCAATGAACACAGTGGTGTCCCTTTGCAAAGCAACCACTTGTTCATTGAGTTTGCCAATTTCATCGATAGCTAGCAGACACCCGGCATCGTCCGGCCCATCCATGCACCACCACATTGCCCAACGGGCAATGTGGCCAGCCGCTTTCACCCCGTCCCCCCAAACATGGACAAACACGTCCGCTTTGGAAACACTAGTTTTCCACAAAGGAGTTGCATCGGGCACCACAACCACCCAGATGCACTTTTCAGTCCCATCATGTTTAAAATTCCCCTCCGCTATGGCAAGTTGAACTTGGTTTACCACCACGTCCTTCAACTGCGTCACGGCTGCGCTCCTCTGGTGCATGGAGCCTCCACTGACGGTCAATGTTTCCGCCGTGTAGCGGGTTAAACGTGTCCTCGTGTCGGCAAGGTCACGTTGCGTGCATTGCCGCGGCAACCGTAGTGTTTGCCGGATTGAGAGGTTGGGGTCCAAGGCGTACTTCCACACCCGAATGGCGGCCCGGTACGCGTGGCTGTCCTCCCCCTCAGTGTTAGCCTTGCTGCGCACCAACAACCCATCTACAGTTTCTTGGACTAGCGGGGTGTCCTCCACAAGAAGGGCAGCTAGAACTTTGGCGATGTGCCCACGCCGCTCATGTCGGGGACGGTCCTTTAGTTGGGAATGAGCCGTCAGCGGTGGCAATGAATGCAGAAACGCTGCTATAGCCTTGTCCATGGGGTCCACCTAAAGACCAGGAATGGGTGCTGGAACCCCCGCTGGAACCCCCTTCCAGCGCTGGAACCCCTGCTGGAACCCCCGCTGGAACCCCTTTCCAGCGCTGGAACCCCCCCCCCCCCCTTCCAGCGCTGCAACCCCCTTACAACACCCCTTCTAGCAGTGCCCTCCCCCCCAACCCCTCTTGCACCTATTGCCAACCATTCCGTCCCCTGGCACGCTTTGCACAAAGAAAGGCTTAGGACAGTATTTTGGGCAATCTTGCAATTCGTAGCTCGTAATTCGCAATTCGCAATGCGTAATTTGCAATTCGTTTCATGAAATAACCCCCATACCCCAGACAGCCAGTCATGGGACGTTAGGAGCACGGACCTCCGCCCGCACCGCAGCGCCGGCACACATCGCGCAAGGCGAGTAGAAGGTCCGGTCCTTCTTAACCAACATACCTCATGACCACCAACATTCCAAATAGGAAAATAAGTGCTTTGTAATTTGCCAAAAAAGTCTTTGCCAAAGTCCAAAAATAATGCAACAAGCGATTAGTCACCAGGGCCGTGAGGGCCGTCAAGCACAAAGAAAGCAAACTGTGGCCTTGGCGTTAAATCAGTGCATCAAAACACAATAAGGGCAAAACTGGCAGCGGCAATCTGGAAGCGCGGATGCTGTACCAAGAGCATTTGCCCCCAGTGGCCTTTGGTGACAGGACAAACAGACTGACAAACACCGGTACCACCAAACAAAATAGCCTCCCTACTTCTGCTTCTCCAAAATGGTGAGGTACTTGGAGGACCGCTCCTTCCCCTCCTCTCACTTCTTTGGCATGTGCTTCAGCTCACCCTCTAACTCTATCTTCTGCCTCTTGCTATCCTCAAGTGCGTCCTGGAGGTCTTGTGCTCGCTTCTCTGCGGCCTTTGCCTGACTCTTGGCTACGGCCAGTTCATTTTGAAGCTTCTGCATTTCACGGGTCGCCCGGGTTGAGGACTCTGTCTTCATGGCCTCACGAACTGCCGCGGGCAGAATATCCCGCAATGTGGACTGCACATTTCCCTCCAACGTACGCATCACCCCATCCGAAATGCCACGAACCGTCTCCTCCATGGGGAAGGGAATTGGGTCGGGGGTCGCTGTTGGGGCTGTGACCTTTGCTGGTGCGTTGCCCTTTGGTGCGGGCTTTGGTCTGGCCCTTGGTGTAGAGTCTTGCTTGACAGCGGTCTTCCCCTTGGGGGAACCCTCAGACTTCACAATCTCAGTATCATCAGCCTCATCATCGACAACCATGGGGTCAGCCTTGTACCCCCGCCCTGTCAACGGTTCAGCCACCCGCTCAGCCACCCAATCACTGACACGAGTGTGGACTTCCGCTGGAACCCGTGCACCACCGACACCGCCAAACCGCTTCAAAGAGTGCCAAACCTCCCACTCACTCGCCTCAGCATCCCACAATTGATAGGTGTATGACTTGTGCTTCGTTGCAATGGCAGCCACACACAAAAATAACTCGCGCCGTGATGGATGACGCAGGTCTGTGATGCGCAAAGGCAAATGCAAAATCAGCACATGTGGAGGCTGTGTTTTAACCCGCAAACTTAGGCACCGGTACCAATTAGTTTGCCCCTTCAAAAACAAGCTCTCGGACCAATCCTCCGGACTCAAAGAGGCTGTTGGTGGCCACGTAATTGGCTGGGTATCCACTTGCCTACCGATCTCGCTTGACACTGCCTTGGCCTTCGCAACCACACCCGTTGATGAAACCGGAGCCTTGGCTATCTCATCGGCCACCTCGGGGGCACTGCCCTCCGTATAAGTCACCGATGGCCAGATGTCCAGTGTGGCCTGAGGCACAAGGGGAGGATGGTCAATTGACTGGGCGGACGGAATGCACCGCTGGAACCCCTGTACCCAACTGCTAGAACCCCCTTCCAGCGCTGGAACCCCTGCTGGAACCCCTGCTGGAACCCCCTTCCAACGCTGGAACCCCCCCCTTCCAGCGCTGGAACCCCCCCCCCTTCCAGCGCTTGAACCCCCTTCCAGCACCCCTCCCAGCAGCGAACGTGGGACAAATTTCTTTCTCGAAACGACACAAAACAGGCAAACGTAGTAATAAACGACAGTAGTGGTCGGCTACCTGCTGGCATGCGCACCAGTACTCGCCTGCCTCCCCGGATTCTCCACCACTAGGCCAGCCTGCACTAGGATCATGGGGTCAACGACGTTTGGAGTCTCCAGTGGTACTTGATCCCATCGCAGCACGCGGAGTTCATCACCATATGGGTCCCCACAATAGGCCGTACCGCCAAATCTTCCCGAGCGGATGACGAGGATGGTGCCGGGGTTTGTTCTGAGCAGTGCGTAGCAGGCACTAGGTTGTGGAAGGCGCTCCTCCTCGTGGGTGTGTGGACCAAAAGGGCACTTCTCCGGGAGGCATGGTGTTGCTTCTACGTCAACCGGCTGTTGCGAGGTGATGGGCTCCGGAGGCCATGGTAGGTGTTGTGTCAAGAGAACAGTGTTTCCGAGCGGCATGAGGCAAGTGGCGGCGAAGCTGCACACAGAAGCGTCTCCAATAGATGCTGCAGAGCCTGCAGAGCCTTGGGATAGTCCACGAAGGGGTGAATCCGGAGGAGGTGCTTGAAAGAGTTCGGGCGTGGGGGCAGTAAGTGTGGCGTCGCAGACTGAACAAGTACCGCTTGCATGGTTGGGGCACAGTGGGACCTTCTGACACATGAAGCATATGGACAGGGGCAGTGCGACCTTCTTGCGGCAACCGGAATGCCCACATTTCACCGATTCTTGCACCTCCAATTTGGCATAGGCCCACGGTGGAGGGGAAATGGGAAGGGTGTTGTTGTACAGCGCATTGTAATTCGCCAGCGCAATGAAGGCAATTATGCGAGGAGTGCCTGCAGGCAGCCCAACGGGAACAGCTCCTCCAGCGTGGATCAACTCCGACGTGAAGACGGTCATATCCCCAACCTCCATATCCATCGGGCACTCGAACCAGGGCTTAGGCACCCCCTCATGGGACAATGGCACGTATCTACCACAGGAGGCGTCGGCCGGGATGTCCACATTGCACGGCACAAATACTGAAAGGGCTCGGCCCTTAATTTTGTGTGTCAAGGGGCGATCGCGGTGCCAGTGTTGCCGCTTGTTGTTTGTTGCCCGAACATAGCCGGCCCGAACAACCACAACATCCTCGAAGTCCTTCACCTTTTGAATCTCCCACTGCACCTCGTTGGCAAGGGCCTCCAAAGCAGGCAGGTCGTTCCCCTCTCCATCTGGTAGTGGCAATCCCAAACGACTGTAGCAGGCACTTCTCCCGGGGCTGTCTTGTGCACGGCCTGGAGCCGGCCCATTGTCGTTGAAAATTGATCCCCACTTATGGCCCGGAATGGTGAGGCACTCGTCCTTGGCGGCACTGTGGACCGGGGAGTCGGCAAAAATACCACGGTAGCGGCAAAGCCCAAAGTCCGAGATGGCATTGGGGTTCTCGTTCGTGGCGGTACCAGTTGCAGGACCACGAACAATCTTCTCGTTACTGCCAATCAATGGAAGGGGGTGACACATAGGAAAGGGTAGGAAGGGCTCCGCATCGGTAGTGGACATCATGGTGGGAGTGGTAAGGCCAAAGCGGTCGTCGGGTTTCCATTGCAATTGCTTGGACGTGGGCAAAGAGTAGATTGGGATCTGCCTGTGTGCGTCTTTGAGGGAGAGGAAGCGGAGCGTGTGGGTGGTCGGTTGGGGGAGTAAATATTTGTCCTTGCCCAGCTTCTTGCTCGTGGAGCACCTCCTAGCAAAGAGGACGTCACCGGACTGGTCGTCCCCCACATGGAGCTTCACAGGGCCGTTGGAGTCGGTGGGCAGCCTGCAGGTGATGTTGAGGTCCAAATCCTCTTGGTCCTTGGGGGAAAGGGTGAACTGGAAGATGGGGATGTGGGGGTTCTTGCCCATGACCTCGGCGATGTAATCGCTCACCACGCGCGGCTGCCGGTCATGCATGATGGACCCCTTGACTTGAACACAACCAACGGTGGTGGTGGGCTTGAAAATAACGGCGGCACCTGTGGTTGCGGCTGTGAGGGATTTTAGTTCACAACCAATAGGGCCTGCATATCCACGCGTCCCCACCAAGCCCTTGGCCTTGTCAAGCCATGATGCAAGGACCCGAAAGTCCGACCACTTCATGATGAAGCTATGCTAACACAACAATGTGAGAAATGTGGTGCACGCATGAGGGCAGTGGATGTACTGTGCCTAGGGGATGTAGTGTGCCTAGAATCGGTGCTGGAACCCCCGCTGGAACCCCCGCTGGAACCCTTTTCAACGCTGGAACCCCCCCCCCTTCCAGCGCTGGAACCCCCCCTTCCAACGATGGAACCCCTCCCTTCTAGCGCTGGAACCCCCCTTCTAGCGGAGTGCTAGAAGGGGTTCGAGCGGGGGTTCCAGCGGTTTTGAACCTACCTTAAATTAAGCACCCTGGCAACGGTACACCTTGTTTCCACCACAAACGAACACCATACACAACATATTTGCACCCCGAGTGAATGTCTAATGGTAACCTCCACCCACCATGTGTGCCAAAATGGGGGGGGGTTCCAGCTGAGCGCTTCCACCGGCGCACCCCATAGTGGCTTGCCCGGGAGCTGTGGCGGAGAGATACGGATGTGGCAGGTATCGCCACCAGGGAGACTACCTCCCTCCTGCAGCACCTCAGGCGGGTGGACCCGGACCTGCCCCCACAATGGATGATCTGCGGCAAGCGCTGGATGAACAACTTCAGCAGCTCCACCGGAGGGTGGAAGAGCTGCGAGGGTCCTTCGACGCAATCAACGTAGGTTCATCAAGGACTATTGGCGGGGCAAGGTCCCCGATCTACAGCTACGGTGGGCAACTATCCCAGGGGCCATCAATTTTGTTACCTATGCCCCCTTACGCTTGTGGTCAGTGCGAGTCCGGGAGTCCGAGAAAGTGCTCATGGAGGGCTTGGGCGTCATTGGGAACCCAGAGGTGCTGGGAGGCGTTGTATGCCAAGCGGCCAATGAATCTCCCGGCCTTTGAAAGGCGGGTATGCACCCACATCCCCCAAGGAGTGCCTCATGAGTGGAGATCGCTGCAGGATTACACCTTGCACGACCTGAAAGACGCCGTGAAACAGGCGGTGGCGGACGTAAGGCACCGGGATCCAACAGAGTCACAACGGCCGTCATCGCGGAATTGCTTGAGCTTGTGTAGGGCATCCTCGTGCATGCCTATCGGGCCATTCTCCATGGCGCGGAAGTCGCGGAATCGTGGCATGAAGCCAGCATATGGGTGATGCCCAACGGCCACGTGGGATTTACACGCGTACCGGCCCGTAGCGTTGGGGCAGCGGGACATGAGAATGCTCACCACCCGCCTCATGGGAACTTTCATGGCGGTAGTGGCCCGCAAGGGGATGGCCGCAAACTGGCAATTCAGAGCCATGCCAGGCTGCACGGCAGTAACACGGTCTTCGTTTCGCAACACAGGCTACAACGGGGTCACGAGGAGAACCACGTCCTGGCGTTTGATGTCTCTAAGGCCTTTGACACCGCCCCGCAATGGGCACCGGCTCTCCTCGTGCGCCACATGGGGGTCCCAGAGGAGCTCATTAAGCTCTTCCACACCTTGACTTGTGGCTCCACGGTGCACATTGTCAGTGCGCATGGCCCCACCCCGAGCATCCGCCTTCCTCGCGGCCTGCGGCAGGGCAGCGCGGAGAGCGCCGTGCTCTCTCTCCTCCTCCTGGAGCCGCTCTTGTGGTGCCTTGCTAGCAAGCCCAAGGGTGATACCCGCTACGCCGTGCCGCCCCTGGTCCAGACATAATGCGACCACCTCTTGCTTATAGCACACACGCTCCCGCAGTTTGTGGAGTACGTTGAGGTGATTGCGCGGTGATTGCGCGGTACTTGGCGGACATGGGCATGTCGCTCAACGTGCGCAATGGTGCGTACACCACCAGGGTGTGCATCTCCGAGATCATGGTGCGGCTAGACCCGGACAATGCAGGTGCCCCATGGGTCTGTCTGCTGGCCAAGGCTGACGTGCCGTACTTGAGGCTCTAGCTTGGGCCTAAAGGATTGGCATCCATGAAGGAGAGGCACGTGCTCCGCTGCCAAGCTCTCAGCAACAACACGCTAGGTCCGGCATGGGTGCCCCACGAGGTGATGGCCGCGGTCGTTGGTGGCATCGTGCAGCACGCAGCGCTATACCTGTCGGATGCTGCCTCAGAGGGCGTGCGGTTGAATACTACCATCAAGGCCGCGGCCCTGCAGTTTGAAGGCCTACCCAAGGACCGATCGAACGTGATGGTCCCAGTTGGCAAAGGACTCGGGTTGTCGGATGTCCGGGTCCTATATTGCGACTCCGTGTTGGCCACCGTGGCCTAGCTCAAGCATCATCGCTCGGCCGTGGTCAAGGGTGAGCAGCGGGCGGTGCTAGACGACCTGCATGCGCGGTATGGGGCTTAGTGGGGTGTGTAGACAATTTATGGTTCGGTCCGCGGCATTTGCGTCACACGCAGGGAGCACCTGGGTTGACGGTGTGCTCACGGTACTCGGGACGCTAGGGGCCGGTCTTCTCATGCCATCCTCAATGTACTCGTGCGCGCATGCCCATTCGCCACAAATGCAGTAGGCTGAACGGCGGTGGGTGACCCGGTCCTACACCTTCGAGGGTTGGGACATGTGTGTGTCGTCTAGGCCGCGCACTTGCTTCTCTATCGGGGCTCATTGACAAAGTGCATCTATCAACGGAGTTGCTTTCTTTGGTTCACTTAGTATACACCCTAGCAACCACATCGGACCACCTAAAGGTAATAAGGCATGCGGGGCGGCAAGAGGAAGTTGGGGCTCCACCTCGCTACCACTCCCCGGTGGATACGATGTTGTGCACAGCTAGTTTGGAACACTTGTTGCATGTGCTGGTGCGTTGGCCTTCACAGGATTCTGATGTTGAGGGTTGGTGGGTGGGCATGTATAATGCTTCTGTGTGGTGGGGAAGGAGTGGCGCAAATGACACTTTGTGGTGGGGCATGGACATCTGCACGTTTTAGTGCATGAACACACTACGTACAAGCTCGCGCCGGGTGCTTGAGAATTACTTGAGGACAGGGATTTGGTTGCACCACAGTGAAGTAGGCCTCTCAACAGTTGGTACGCCGCCTAATCATCCCCGGGAAGATGAATTGTGCGACAACCAAGTCTTGCGGTTGCGGGGGCAGCTAATATCCTAATGCGCAACCCAACCATCAAGCGGATTCACAATTTGGTGCGCCAACTGAATGATCGCAAGCACTCTTTTATCTTTGGAAAACATGGCGGAGATGTTGTGGACTAGTCCAAAGATAGTAGCTGCGTTGCTAGTGGACTATTGATTTAAGGTCATGAGAGGAGGGGGTTGGGGGGGGGAGGATGAGTGCCTACGGTATATTCCAAATATTCCTTTGCCTGCCAAAATATAGTCGTCATTGCCAATAGTGTTCAAATAGCTGAAATCTCACGTTGTGGCAACGGCACTCGGAACTCTAAGATGAGGGACATCAACTAGTAAAGATGGAGAGCTTGCTAACTTGTATCAGCAATTTCGGGAGGTTTTTGTTCCAAGGATGTTGGCGGCCATGGAGTGCTTCTTGCAACATGGTACGGTGCTCGGTGCATGTGCACTTTTGCTCATGAAATGTACCCCAAAGTTTGCGCAACCCACAAAGGCCAAAGACATGTGCCCCATGGCGCTACAAAACATAGCCATGAAATTTTCTCCACGGGGGTACTTTTACGGCCTCAAGATGTTTTTGCGCAGATCACCCCCCTATCACAGAAGGGGTTCATAAAAGGGCAATAGCTGCCAGACCACGTAGTGCATTTGCGAATGGAGTAGGAGGCTCCAGGGAAACACATGATGGTGGTAGTAGATTTTCAAAAAGCGGACAACTCAGTTTATTTGCGCTTTTAAGCAATGCCCAAACCATCATTGGTCCGCCACCCTCTTACGTGTCCCGGCTGATGTGTGGCATGGCAGGGTGTAGTTTTTTCCCTTTGGTCAAGGGTTCGAGCCTGATGTCGTTTTGCGTCCCAAATGAGGGATAAGGTAGGGTGACCCATCGTCCCCTCTGTTGTCTAACGTGGTGACCGTTATTCTGATATGCGATTTGGGCAGGCTGTAGAAGGGCGTGAATTTTGTTTTATGTAGATGGCATTCTCATCTGCCCGCCAGGGTGTGCCCATTCACACAAGGAGGACCTCCGAGCCCTTTTGTACGTTTAAATGTGCCTTGGTACTTTTCGGGCCTCAAAGTCAATAACAAAAGAACCTTTGCGGTAGTCAAGGTGGCGACAACATCGCCACAACCACGGTTGGTGACGGATAAGCGTAGCATGCATATGGATCGGCCATCGCCAAAATGATCGCACGGGCCAAGACCCTCACCACGCTACCATTGGGGATGGAGGAGAAAGTTTTTCCGATGTGGATCGCGCCCGTTATTATTTAACTGCCTGGGCACACGAACCACAGACAAGGTTTTGGGACGAAAGAATTTGGTGCAGCGCATTGCACAGGGCATGACTTCCCGGCATTTGACCCTGTCAATGCGTAGGTGGGGGGGAGGGATGGCTTACACTCCGTTGGTGGGGTGCGTAGTGCTGGTACACTCATAGTCGTTTGTCACTGTGCTGAGTAGGCCACATGTGTATGACCCAATCCACGTGACAGCTTTTTGGAAGTGGGGCCTCAGGGTGGGGTTTGTCTTTGATGAGGTCCGACCTCCCATGTATCCAATTGGCCCCGGTAACTTTGAAACGACCATCCTTTTTGCAGGGAGGTTTGCGAGGCTACTCCCAAGTAAGGCGGTGCATGTGTGTGTGTATGTGTGTTTATTGACAATTGTGTGTGTGTGTGTGTGTGTGTGTCTGTGTGTGTGCCCCCTCGACTGCATTTACTGCCTTCAATCATTCAGTCAATGGGAATCCGGCACTCCGTCTTCTTTCTAGTAGAAACAGGCGTGCCGTACATGTCCCCTACATTGGTGTGGTGTCTCGGTGGCGCGCCTTGGTGCTTAGTGGAACAGTGAAGTTGGAACATTCGGAAACAAAAGCTTACACGTGGAAACCCATTTACGACATGGGGGTGCCGCATATCCGGCCGTCGTCGCTGGCAATTGACGGCGGGAGTGCCAATCTATCATTAGGTCAATGGAGCCTGTTTGGAGCAAGCGGGTTACCTTTTTGTTTATGTAGCGTAGGTTCGCGGAGCTAGTGCGCACCAGACCTATGCCGGCATTTCAACTGTTGGTACCTACCCAAGTAGGTCGTGCACTTGCTACGCTCGGTTTTATGGAAGAACCTACCAATAGGAGGATGAATGGGTCATTGGTCGGGAAGTAAGATGTGCCCCCCCTTGTCACAAGTTTGGAAGATGACGAGCACATCTTGTAGCAGTGTCGTTTTTCCGCTTCCATGTTGACACAGTTGGGATGGTACGACAGGAGGGAGGGTAATGTCAAGCGTAGGAAGCAACATTATCCCTGCAGAGCTCACAGGGATGAGTGCTGTGGGCGGCTTCGCACGTGCCATGGGCACTGCGTTTTGAGTCATGGTTCTGGAAAGCCACAACCATGATGGATCGGGGTGCTACAAGTGTGGATAGCTGGCAAAAGATGTGTCAATGCGCTAGCTAGATATCCGGCATTTCATGGAGAAACTTTATTCCTAGTTCGACCAAGGTATGTTTAAACAGAGGACGTGGGACCGTGGAGTTTTCCCCAAGAAGCCTGCGAATTCCAAACCGGCTAATGCCAAAGAGTGAAAATGGGGCAGGAAGGCAATGGAGTGGTTAAGCGGCTGTCAGTCCGAGAAGGGGACTGCTGGACTTTTATGTATACGAAGGGGTCCGCGAAATGCGTGAAGCATTCGTGATAGGCGGGATATGGGGTTTGGTTTGGGACACAGTTCGAGTGAAATTTTTCTCCTTTGGTACCCACCTGTGAGTATCGGAGTGTCATAAAAGGGGAGCCCAGGGGCATGCTACATGCATTGCAAGGGAGGAGGGGGGGGGAAAGACGGTAGTGGTGTTGGACTTGGAGTATGTGTACCAAGGGATGGCGGAACGATCCCCAAAATGGAAATCCAAAATGGAAAGTGGAGGACAAGGTTCGGGGAAGTGGGGCATTGTGATTTGTGGGAGGAGCCCTTGGTACGCGTTTGAAACCTAATGTTGTTCCCGACTAGAATATTCCCAATGGGAACAATTCCCGCTGGAACAATCTCGTTGGGAACACCATTGGAACAAGTGTCGCAGGCCAGATAACCAGATCCATCACCATGAGTTTCCAAGTTCGTAAATGATGTTTTTTGTCTCTTTCTTGCATGTATAACGCGTCCAAGGCTTGTCTTTCCCATCCGGGCCATGTTGACATATTGTGAGCCGTTGGTGCCACCTTCCACTAGGTGTACAAATTTCGAACTTTTCGTATCCATTTGCAAGCCTGCTGTTTCTTGTAGTTAAGACGCAGCGTTGTATGACTTGTCAACGTTGGCGTCCCCGTTCTCCCGTTTGATTTGTGCATTGTGGCCATGCCTAGGGTCCCATTTTGGTATTTGTTCCTTGCCTGAATGCTCGGTGGGTCTACGGGCATCTTCCCCTAGAGGTATGCATTGCCAAATTTCGCTTCGTAGTTCATTGTTGTAGCTTCATCATGCCTAGATCGCAAACCCGCGTTGCGCAACTAACCACCCACCTCGTCCATTTGGCTAGTGTTGTTAGCCTCCGGGACAGGGATCTTGTTGGGGAGCTCATAGCGGAATGGGCCATCTCCTCTCCACACGCCCGCCGCCAATTTGCGGTGGCCGTGCGCTTGGCCCAACCAAGCTGTGTACGAGAGATACAGCAGGGGGCAATCGCCAAGTACGCCTCCGAGGTCCTCCCCCCGGATGAGTGTTGCGAGCTCATCCTCAACCTGCGTGCGCCCAAATCCGCTTGGCGCACGCTCTCGGAAGTGTACACCGTCCGGGGGCTGAAGTACACCGCGACCACGGGCCTTCCATTTGCCCGTTCAATTTGCCCTGAGAGGGCTTTCTAGCAGCGCTGGCAAGATCTACTGGCCCCCTTGGAGCTGGCCCTCGCGGTGAGCACTTAGAATCCCAAGGCCACGGGCATCAGTTGGCCGTGGGCATCATGGCTGCGCTACATTGCTAGCCAACCCCCGTTGTGCCGCATGATCGATTGGTCGTTCCCCCTGACTTTCATTGTCAGGGGGGATGGCTACCCCTTCGCAGGCGGGGAGTGGTCCCAATTGTCTGTGTCCATCGCCAACATGGGCCTTTGGGGACGAATTCCCGCCTGCGTGTGGGTCATCGGCCTCGCAATCTGCGGGGACAAAGCGATGGCGACCCTAGCAACCCTTTGGGAAGACAATATTAAGGTGTGCCGTGCACACACCGTGTTGTTCCGGGGACGTTCCGATAACTTGTTCCGGCGACGTTCCGGCGACGTTCAAGTGTTTCGTTGGAACCGCCACTGGAACAATCTGGTTCCAACAAAATTGATGTTTTTTTCTTAGGCCATCCAGGAGGTCGTGGACACTCACCAGGTGGTCTTCAATCCCCATAAGGAAGCGGCCGATGCCTGGCTCGGTGGTGATTCCCCGTGGGTGCGCCGCATTATCGGGATCACACCGGCCCCACAAGTGGGGTCACTATACAACGAGGGGATTTGGGACTCCGACGCCGCTGTGTGGCGGGGCAAAGACGTGGTCCGGACCACCGAGTCGGATCACGCACAGCGGACGTCCTTCTTGTTGGGAACACCATCGCTGAAGGCCGCAGGTTGTTCCGTGGCCGGATGTTGCATTGTTGCTGTCGGTTGGGCCGGAGGAGCCCCTCTATAGGGCTGTGATGGGGATGGCGAAGCTTTTGAAGGACCTGTACCACACCTATCAGGTGGGTACGCGTCCCCAATGCCGGGCATCGGTAGCTGCCTTCCGGGAGCATTGTGCTCCTAGGTCCGCGTCCCATTACCTCCTGTTCCTGGAGGAGGATGCGGATCGCTTATTGGACGACATTTGGTCGTTCGGATTGGCAATGTTCTCCAATGATATTGTCGAAAGCCTTAACCGTTTCCTGAAGTAGGCTTTCAACGAACACAATGCCCGGGGCGGTGGCCGGCAAACGGCTACTGGGACCGCCAGCTGCGGTCGCTCGCAGGCATCCGTTGATTCGGACGCCGACGCCCTGCGGCAAGTGTTGCAATGGGTTTTCTTGTACTTTCACATTCATCTCCACCAACATGATGCTGTTCGACATGTGCCTTGTGTTCCCAGGGCTGCACTAGAGACCACCCCCTTTGCACCACCCCCGTTCCTCAGCTCTCTTCTTTCTTCTGCTCCTATCCATGGCCGCGCCCGTCAGCGCAGATATGATGCAAATGATGTTGGCGCTTCTGAAGGCCACCAAGAATATTCAGGTTTGCGGGTTTGGGCTTGGGTGGGGGTTTGGGCTTGGGTTTGGGCTTGGGCCTGGGTGTTGGTTTTGGCTTGGGTTTGGGCTGGGGGTTGGGTGTGGGTTCGGGTGCGGGTTTTGGTTTGGGCCTAGGTTTGGGTTTGGGTTTGGGTGTATGCTTTGGCGCGCTTTGCGCGCAGTGGAAATCAGTGCGTTGGGTTTGTGTGTCCCTGCCTGCCCTGCTCCCCCCGCTCCCCCCTGTGTCCCTTTTGCTCTTTGCTCTTTAGGAATTCGATGATTTGTTGTTGATGGGAAGGGGAAAACCCAAGAACCCCCAGTGATTATTCGTGCCCCATGCCCATAAAGGGGCTAGGAATCTTTGTTGTTGAGGGGAAGGGGAAAACCCAAGAACCCCCAGTGATTATTCGTGCCCCATGCCCATAAAGGGGCTAGGAATCTTTGTTGTTGAGGGGAAGGGGAAAACCTAAGAACCCCCAGTGATTGTTCGTGCCCCATGTTCATAAAGGGGCTAGGATTCTTTGTAGTGGATGTCCCGCCCCCCCCCCCCCACGGGGCCGTAGTGCACGCAGTGCGCGCGCGGAACTGTGCCTATTTTCCACTGTTCCGGCGACGTTCCAACAGCCTGTTCCGGCGACGTTCTGGCGACGTTCCAGCGGCCACTGGAACGTCGCCAGAACGTCGCCGGAACAGGTTGTTGGAACGTCGCCGGAACAAGGTGTCTGGGTAGGGTTGGCCTCTCTCCGGCATCCTTGTCTGCAAAACGGGATGACCGAGACCGAGGCCCTGGGGGCAGCACTGGCTGCACCACCCCCGCCAGCCCCACTGGGGGCACAGGGGGCCACGCGCTCCGAGCCACGCAGCCGCTCTGCGCTGGCTTCGCCAGCCTCTCCCCCACCTCAGGGCGCTCCCAAACATCCTTCGTGGGCAACCCCCGCTCACCGGCCACTGGAGCCGCCACGGCCTGCCCCACAAGGGGCCGCGCCAGTCGCGCCTCTCCAAGCGCATCGCCCCCAGTTGCCCGAGCCCTCGACTGGGAGCTCAATGAGTAACGGGGGGGGGGGTTCGGGAGCAAGCCGTGGTTTTGGGGGAGCTGCAAGAGGGGAGGGGCAATGTTGAAAGCCTCCGCCGCAGGGTGAAAAAATGGTCTGCGAAATTGGCGGAGTGCCGGCGGCGTGGGGACCTCACCGGGGGGGGGGCACGCGGGCGAGAGGGTTCTCGAGGGGAACCGGCGGGTAAGGGAGGCGCAGAAGGCGGTGGAGGTGCTTGAAAGGGAGTTGCAGGGCATGGGTGGGAGGGTGCAGGTGAAACAGGAAGGGGGTGTCAACGACGATGACATTGTGGAGCTGGGTGAGGTGGTGGTGGATGAGAAGGATGAAGAGCGGAGGGCTAACCCGGGGGTTAAGAGAGAGGAAGAAGAGGGGGGGGGGGGGATGGGGATGGGGAGGGGGATGGGGATGGGGAGCGGGAAGGGGATGACGCCGGCGGCGTCTTGCGCATTACGGATTGGATGCGCAACCGACTTGGCTCATCCTTGGCAGCAAAAGCTGCCAATTTTCCCTAGACAAGGGAGATGGTAGCCCCCCCCCCCCCCTGGACGCCTGTGTCCTACGAGCCCCCCAGCCCACCATTTACACGCTCCGTTGGCTACTGCAGCGCTTCCTGCACAAGCAGCTGCACTGCAAGGAGCAGCGCGATTGCCGCTGGCGCCGGGAGGAGGGGTCCGCGCCAGGGGGGGTCCCGGTGTCCTGGGTGACCGGGCCGGGGACAGGGCGCACGGCACCCCTCCCCAACGACTGGCTCCCCAGCAAGGCGCAGTGGGGCAAATTTCTAACCGCGAGCTCTGTCAGTGCGGGGAGTTGCCATTGGCACCTCATTTTTGAGCGTTGGGCCGACCACGGCCTTGGCGAGGTGAGGGCGACGCCCCGCAAGGCCACCGTCCTCTTTCGGGCCAATTGGACCCGAATCCTCCGCGACGGCATCTATGTGGTCGAGGACGAAGGCAAATACCATGGCTTCGTCGTTGGCCAAACGCTGTCGCGGCCTGGCGCCCTACGCGTCAAGTGCGAGGACGACGCGCAGCGGCACCAACAATCTGCCGTTCGGGCAGTGCTAGCGGAACGTGAGCGCACGCCGACCTCGCAATTGCGGCAAGCGTTGGCGGCGATCAAGGAGAACGTGGACACGCGCGTGCCGGTATGCCCCCCCGCAAGCATGTCCACATGGCCAATAGGGCCCAAAAATGCACATGGTTGGCGTGCCGGTGCATTGTTCCGGCGACGTTCCGAACGTTTTGTTCGTGCGACGTTCCAATCTGTCACCAAAAAACGTTTGAAAAGTCTTTTGAACGTCGCCGGAACAGCTTATTGGAACGTCGCTGGAACACTCATCCTGGCTATCCTCCATGTAGGTGGAGGACATCCAGGTCAACCCTTCCGACCCGCGCGCCGTTCGGGTGATCCTTCGTTGGCCAGGAAGCGATCCCCGGCCCATCTATTTGGGTACGTTGCTTCGGCAGTTGCACTTGCAGCCCGTCGCCGTGCTCAAGTTCCTCACGGCCATGATGGACTACGTGGCGGCCCGCGGCAGCGTTCTCGCGACGCGCATCGAGGGGTGGGGCAGCATGGGCGACATGTCCCCAGCGCTGCCGCACTGCCAACAAGTGGCCGCAGAGCCCCCCCCCCCCGCCCGCGTGTGCACCGCCCGTGCAACCCCAACCCCCGAACCCCCACCCAGCCCCCCAAACAGCACCCAAACCCAAACCCAAACCCCAACGCCCCCCCAAGCGGGAACCCAAGAGCGCCCCCAAACCACCCCCCCAAAAAAGGAAGAGGCTCCCAGGGGAGTCCTCCAGCGAGGAGTCGTCCAGCGACTCCTCAACGGACTCCTCCTCGGGGTCCACCACCGACTCCTCGGCGTTCGAGGAGCCCCAGCCCCGCCCCCCGGCCAAGGAGCCCACCAAACCCCCTCGCAAGGCTCCCAAGAGAGCCGCGCCCCCCCAACCCAAGGCCCAGCCCCCCCAACCCCAACCCAAAGCCAAGCCAAAGGCAAGAGGGGGGGGGGGGTGCAAATACAAAGCGGGGGAGCAAGTGTATGTAGTTTTTCGGGACAATGGGCAGTCGGGGATCGAGCAGGGCAAAGAGGCCCTTGCCGCGGGTGGCCCCCCCGGGGTTGGGGAGACGTGGATCGCCTTCCCCAAAGACCCCGAACTCTTCCCCATCCCGAGAGCGTCTGTTTGGAAAACCAAGATGCAGGCGAAGAAGTTCCTCGCCAAGATGATGGCGGCCGAGGAGGAGGACAAGGAGGACGACGCGGACGCGGACGAGGAGGGGAACGAGAGCAACGACGGGGACGGGGACGGGTGAGATGAAGGGGATGGACCGGGGGCAGGTTTGGGTGCTACCAAGGGTAACGGGGATGGGGGCGTCGGGGAAGAGGTCGAAGGGGTGGAGGGGGAAAGGATGGAGGTCGAAGGGGTGGAGGGTGAAGGGGTGGTGGGGGAAGGGGTGGAGGGTGAAGGGGTGGAGGGTGAAGGGGTGGTGGGTGAAGGGGTGGAGGGTGAAGGGGTGGTGGGTGAAGGGGTGGTGGTCGGTGAGGGAGATGGGGGGGATAGTGGGGCGGGTGACAAGAGTTCGGGGGCGCCCGCCGGGCCCCCGACCACGCAGGACTTTTAGGTGAGAACAAGAGACTAACCCGATGGGCCCCCGGGAGCACCCTACACAACAATGTATGTTACCATTTTACCCTTCCTTGTGCTTTGCTCTTGTTGTAGAGTGCTTGTTCCGGCGACGTTCCAATAACTTGTTCCAGCGGTGTTCCAATCGTGTTCTAACAAAAACTGTTTTTGAAAACAAGTTTTTTTCACGTGGCAACGCGCCGGGCAACAAATATGAGCATACCGGCGGGGACCCCCAAGGCTAGCAAACAACATATTTTGCCACCATGTACGGGTAGGCTTGGTTGGGGGGCAAATAAATTTTGAACTTTTTTTGTTCCGGCCAGATAGCCTAGAACACTGGAACAATTTGGCCGGAACAACATTGGGTTTCAAACGCGCACCAAGGGAGATATGGGAATGGAGGCACACAGCAAGATCCGACGTATGACTTACTTGGGCGTTGTCACATATGAAAGTGGTGGGGAACGCTATCTTCGGGTGCACTGTGTGCAGCGTCAAAGACGTAAACGTGGAGCATGCAACACAAAAAATGCAGAAGACCAAACAAGATGATAGCATTATGTCCAAAGTACATCAATACACGGGTCCGGAACCCGAAAAATCAACTCGGTGATGCCGTTTGCGGCGCCGTCGCCGTAAAATTTTTTACCTGAACGGCGCCGTAAACTTCCCTTGGATTAATAGAACAAGCAGGGTTTTGTGAGGTCATGGGGGAATCATGGGGCAGATGCCCCCCCCCCCCCCTTTGCATCCATTCTCTCACAGCTACCACATAAATGTCATGAACAAGCATGACAAAGCCGATTACAAGAGGCGTGCCTCAAGCAAGCGAGGTGCAAGGGTGCCCGGGGTAGTGGAGGGGTTGGGACAGGACAGGCAAGCAAGGGGGGGGGTTCAAAAGGGGGAGACCTGGTTCCATGGCTTTACATGAATGGGGTTGAGAAGGGGTTCACGAGGGTTAGATTTTAGGTTTCGAAATCCAAGTATCACACCGGAGGCACAGGGTGACTGCTTTGTGGTCAGTTCTGTTACACCGGCACCTTGTGAAGGTGCACTGTGCCTCAGTGCATTCTGCATAGTGCTGCATGCTGCATTTGTTCTGATCTGCATGTGACGTATTGTGCTTCATTTGCCCCAAAACACAAAAAGGGGCAGGGCTCTGGCCGTGTTCCGACTTGTCCACTTCTCGGTTTGGAGTCTGCCCCAATGCAGATAAGGGGGCTAGTTTTGGTCTTTGTTCTATTGTGCCGCCATCCGCAAGCTTTCCGGATCTGTCCCCAATTGTGCCCCAGCGCGGATAAAGTGGCTTGTTCTTCGTGAGTCTGATGATCATGGTTTTGAACCGGGGGTTAAGACTTGACGCGGTATCGGGCGGTAAGGCTCAAGCCACCCTAGGAGGACTTGGGCTTTGCCTGTGCGGCTTTCTCAATCATGGTCCGGCCACCCGGCTTGCGAGGATCGCGAAAGCTCTCCCCCATCAGACAACAATCGGATTTCCTTGCTGGATGTCTCCATTACTACCCGCTTTCGGGTTTGGGAGACTGAGGCTCAGTTGGTGTCGTGCGGCCACCACCACTGCCACGGCACACACGCATATCAGGGGTGCCCATCTTCCTTGCTGACAGGCGGTAGAGGAGC
This sequence comes from Eutreptiella sp. 'Long Island Sound 2002', assembly GCA_964036045.1. Lineage (NCBI taxonomy): Eukaryota > Euglenozoa > Euglenophyceae > Eutreptiales > Eutreptiaceae > Eutreptiella > Eutreptiella sp. 'Long Island Sound 2002'. The sequence continues at coordinate 58,611,423 of OZ038381.1, forward strand.
CATGAGACGGGTATTAGGGATCCCCTTCCTGGTGTTGCACCAGCAACGGGTGGCATGACCTACAATGTATTTTGGCACGGATTGTGGGTCTAGGGTAACTCTGCCCCTAATTACATGAAGCTGCCAAGCTACTTACTACTATGATGATGATGATGCTCACAAGGTCAAGGAAATCCCTTTTTGGGATTTTGGGGCTACACTTTACGGCCGTAGTGCCGTAAAATTTCGAATGCTGCCGGCTCTGGCATTTTATCTCAACGGTATTCATTGGATTTTACTTTCGGCGATCACTACTCCACTACTGTACTGAGCTACATTCTTTGTGTAGCCCATGTGCATTATTACAAGCCTCCTCGTTGCTTAAGTTGCACGAGGTCGCTTGGGAATAGGAGCATCAGGAGGGTCTTCTGCCCTCCGCTTAGCTAGTGGTGCAAGACGTGCGGGCACAGGACTGTGTACTGCCGCCCTGGGTTTTAGGTTGTGGTACCTTTTGTGGACCGGGCTTGGGTACGAGTTTTGGGGCTAGCTTCAGTCGTTGCCGTGTCAGCTGGGTTAGCTTGGAATCAATCCGGTTCAGCAAATGTTGCATGTTGTCTGTCGTGCGGTTTGCTTCTCCAGAGGGTTTCCTCCCAAACACTTCTTGGCTATCCTGTATTACGTGCGCCTCAGGGGTGCCATCTTTGATCACAATACTTGACAGGAGGTTTTGGACCATTTTTATTCGGAGTAGTTTTACCTCTGTGTCATCAAGGTTATTCCACGGTCTGTCTGAGAAACATAGTCCGCTAGCCACTCAGCTGGTGGTACTCCCTTAGTGGTATTTACACCCGCAGGTAAAGGCATGAAAGGGAGCGTGCCAGTTTGTACAGCATTGATCAATCTCTGTGCCGGGATCAGGGCTAGAAAGGTCCTTGGTATGTGTGTGTCCGTAAGGTCCTTTGGTTCATTAGGCTTTCTATTTAGAAATCGGTATTGTTTCTGATGATCGTGAATAGTGCCAATCGTGGGATCATCTTCCTTAGCCTGTTGCAGTTGACTCAACGTAGCCTCCAGTTTATCCTCATTGAAAGTTGCACCAGGTAGAGCATCCATATAGGGATCCCACTGCAGCAGCGCCTATAGCAATGCATCCATGTTTTGATGCCGACCTTCTTTGGGCCGCAGTCCATAGAGGAGAATGGTGCAGAATTGTCCCACTTCGTAGGCCCCTTTTCCAGACCACCATGCCTATCTCCGCTAGTGCAAGGTCCGCACCCGGTAGCCGAGGTAGAAGAGTGCAAGAGCATAGTCTCCGAATAGTGTAGTGAGTGCACTTTGCTGTTGCAACTTTACGGCGCCGCCGCTGTAAAGTTCTCTTCGGTGATGGATGTTCAACTGGGCATCCCTTGTTAGGGGTAGCACTCTGCCAGCTGCCAGAAATGCTGCAAGCACCATTTGCTCCATCATGGAGAGAATGAAGTTTGTTACAACGTGCACCGTTCCAGGTGCCGTAACAAAGTGCTTGTATTCCAATGCTGCCCAAAGGGGCAGAAATCACCGATAGCATTCGGTGACACAAAATTTTTTGAATGCCAGACACCAAAGAGCAGTGGTGTGTGCAAAAAAGTTGTCTGTAGCCACTGACACATACGTTACATTGTTTTGCAATTTTAGTATTATGTAGTACAAGTCAACGTCACATAGAACCGGACTGGTGCTCTTGCCAGTCCTGGTCCTCCATTCATCCACGTTGGAGTAGACCTCCAACAGTCCGTCACGGGAGGATATATTGATGGGTACAGCATCACATGTCCACCATGGCGCCATAGTCACATCGTATCGCCGAATATCTAGCGGCACACGCACTGAGTGAAATCGGAGGTGCCGGGACCGTACCTTGTCAACCTTCCCAGGGAAGAACGAACTGCCGGCCGCAACATAGGGAGTTGCACAGTTGCAGACAGTAACTCAGGCCCTCGCCCGAAAAGTGGTATTCCATCGTAGGGGGCGACAGGTAGCATGGCGACACAGGTCGCATTAATGGAAATGTTCCGTTGCCGAGCAATGTTCCTACTGTACCGCCACTTATTGTAGTTGTCTATTCAAGTAACCATGGTGTTATCTTTGGTTAGCTCTACAATTTTCTGGGTGTATTGCAGGGAATGCTGTGCAATATTCTGTTTTCGACTATTTACAAGTCCTGTTCCAGCAACGAGGGATGCTTCCTCCCTGGATAGATTATTCAAGCGGGCATCCACATACTGACTCCGAGAACCGATGCACCATTTCCTCAGAGACAGGAAATGGGTCAACATGCTTTGGGAAAACAACGTTGTCCAACGTGGTCCGTTTCATGTCCCTCTCCAGGGCCAGTTGCTCCGTAGGTCGTGCATTCCCTTTGTGGATCTGGAATGTGCCTGCCTCAAGTTGAGGAACCACAGCACAAATTGCATAGCTACTCCACCATGTAGGGCATCCTGTACCGCGTCTTCAACAAGTTGGAGGGTTGACATATCACTCAATCCTTGGGGGTACTCCACAGACAGAGGCCGTACTGTACTGTCAATGGGACCTGCACGTCGTCCTTTGGGCTTTTTCATTCGGTGCATCACCGTTTACGGCGCCACCGCCGTAAACGGCGATAGGTCGTTTGTGATACCGGAAAAGCACCCTACCACTTGCAGGACTCCCACTTGTCAATAGGTCTTTGAGGAGACATAATGCATAAAAGGGGTCGTGAGAAAAAAGGAGGCAAATGAGTGTTTGGGCCCAAACACTTAGGAGGGGATTTACCCCCTTTTTAGGCTGGTGCCCATCGTCTAACCTGTTTACTTGGCAGTTACTGACGGATAACTGCATGACACGGCAATAAGCCAGGGTCTCGGTTTCACCTTACCATGCCTATTAGGTGTTGTTTTTTGGTGTTACCAATGTTTTGGTTTTTTTTTATTCATTTTGCTCCACATGTAAATGCCATCTTAGCGCCATGTGCTTTTTCTGTGCAATCCGGCAATGTTACACAGCCCGGATTTGGGTCCTGTTCTGTGCGCAGCGGGAAACCGGTTTCTAGCGGTTGTAGGTCTCCCCTGTGGATAGCACAAGGACACGTTTTGGGGTGCCATTTTGGGCTGCACCCAGGGAGGTGCAGCGAACACTGCTGCTAAAAGGGTGGGGTGGGCCTTTTTTTGTCTAGTAGGACACAAAATGTCAACTTGTGGGGAAAAACGGTGCCCTCTAGTCCTCGCTGCAGAATTGCAGCACCCAAAGGACCAACCAGACGCAGTAAGCGGCCTCCCCCTTTTGGGTGACATGGAAGCTGGCTACGTACCCGACGACTATGAGGGGTCCAATAGTGGCGTAGATGAGCGAGGCAACACACCTGAGGACGATGACAATGACCTCGAGGAACAGGCTGCAGGGCAGCATGCAGACATTGGAAATTACCTACCGGAGTACGCGGGGCTCCAACTGGGCGAGGACAGTGAAAACGGGGACGAGGACAACAAGGGTGACGTTGACATGACGGCAATGATGGGGCCACAGGGACACCGGCTGCGGGAGATAGCTACTCCGCAGTGCGGTATCCCTTCTCAAAAACAGGGTGAACCTCTTTTAGAGGCCAATGGCAAAAAAGAAAAGGCGACACCACTAGTCTAGATCCAAAAACCCAGGTGAACGAGGCCTTCGGAACCGACCTCAACTGGTGGATTTTGAAGGCACGGGTTTAGGTGTGCATGGACGACATTGCGCGGGACATGAACTGTGAACAGTGCCTTTCACTAGACAATGGGCTGGTCGAAAAATATGTGGATAGCCTCGCCCACGGCGACCCTATCCAGAGAATTCAAGTGATTCTCAAAGACATGGCAGGTATGACTGGCTCCTAGGCTAAATAAACCGTTTATGCGTCGTTTACGGCGCCGGCGCCGTAAATTTTTACGGCGCTGTCGCTGCAAAAGTTACATATTTTCCGTTGAGGTGATCTTCCTTTTGTAATTTGAGCCCAACATACTACAAAAGCCTTAAAGATACGCAACTATTTTCTACTGGACAATGGGCTACAACCCCGCCACATTTTAGCACATTTAAAGTATGTATTAGCAACAATATTTGCATGTAATAGGCTGCTCGAACTTCTTGAAGAAGCTTCGGGGAGGCATTAGCGGCGGCAGCACGGAATTTCGTAGCCGACTACAGTTGACGTGACATTGTTCCTATACCGTAGGGTTGTACGGCATGTTGCCACTACTGGCATCCCTCACTTGGATGGGGATACGTTGTTTGCTGCCATTTGGGCCAGTGGGGTCAAAATAATGGACCTCGGTTGCAGTGACGAGGTCAAAAAAAGAACTGCTGCGCAGCAGAAAGAAATGTCCAATCAACATGTATGTTGTTTCGCACTATCCGTGACATTTGGGTCCTAACTATATGATTAGCCACTATTCTTGTTAAGTAGAGATGAGATGCCATCAGGCGATACAATGGTATTGCATTTGTCGTAGCCGCTTCAAGCCACAATTGTACCTTTCGTGGATGCTGTTTGGAGCATCAACATACGCTACGAGCTTGGTTACGAGCCCATCAAGGCTTCTAGTTTCAAAGACAACAGTAATGGTCTAACCACTGCCGACGTTCAGGAACTGACGCAGTGGTTAGTAGATCGGCCTCTGTCTGTGACGGTTTCCAACCTTAACAACTATCTGAAGTTCCTCAAATGCCGGAGGAACGTGATTTGGGATATCCGTCACCCAAAAAAATGACCATGCAGCACGTGAGAACAATATGTTAGCTGTCATTTTTTGTGTGTCTACTCGGAAAGAGTGCAGGCCATGACCTTCCTTCTATATTTGTCCTCGTTCTTAGAGACACTGGCTCTTTGCCAGAACTTGGCAAACCAGCTGTATGAGAAGCATGCGGACAAATTCATACCTAGGGGTGGCCTTGGGGGGAGGGCATACGCTGAGTTGCGCCTTGGCAAGGCAAATTGGCCAGAGTGGGGCTCCCTATGGTCTTAACTGGCCCTTGCCACCTTGCGCCAGCGGCTGCTCAACCCTCAAGGTGGGACAACAACAACAGCAGAACCCAGTACTGGCTCCAAGGACATCATCACTTTCCAGGCAGAGTTTGGGGACTAGCGGAAGATGGTGATTGCGGTAGCTGATCTGGGTACTGTTGCGGCCGGCAACAAACACCCACTATGTATTGGTGGAGTGTGAACAAGATGTTCCCTTCAGCGAGGAACTGCTCCGCATCGCCAGTGGGGCAACCCACGTCGTCGGCAAGGCCTAGGTAGTTCAGGAGTGGGTCCACCAGAATACTGGTGACGGCGCCTCCCAGATGTGTAATTTTAGTACCACCAGTACAGTGTACTTGGGGTCACAGGAAGAAAGGCAGCTGTTTGTGCCTAACCCCAAGGCCACTGGACTGGGAGGTATGCTCAGTGTTATGCTCATGAGCCCTAAGGCTGCATCCCTACCACCATATATCGGCAGTAAGCTGGGGCTTCGCCCCAGCATTATTGCATTGTTGATGCTCCGGGTTGGGCTTAAGCGTGACCTGGAGAGAGGCAATTTTTTTTGCATCGCGATGCGGCTGCATTCAAAGCGCAACTGCGGTTTGGATGTTGTAGCTCAGGTTGCCACAGCTTTTCCCAAGTGGCAGGTCTCTGTGGTTGTTTCAGCCCAGGTTCTCCGGCATTTCTCCAAAGACATGGAGATTGCCGGGAATTTTGATGCAGCCACTGATGACCATGAGCTCAGCCATGAGATCGGCCCTGTGCAAGGGCACTGTTATTGAAAGCAGCGACTTTCACCGTTTGACTGTGGAGGACTTGGCAGAAAGGCGTCGACAGGTTGCTACCCTTGTCAAGAAGCACAGGGAGACTGAATGGGAGAGGAAGAGGAAGACCAAGGAGGAAGCAAAGGCAGCTGCAAAACCTGCTACCGAAGCACCCAAGACTGTGACCCCTGCCGTGCAGCAGCGTCAGCAACAAGCGCAGGTAGATGCTCTGGGCAAGCAGCAGGAGAGGGGAGCAGGCCACCCTCCTGCTGGAGGACCAGGCAAGGGCATCCTTGCCCCTGCCGCCAGCACCCCAGGAAAGAAGGGAAAGGGCGAGCAGGCTCGACAAAAAGCCGAGCAGGATAACCAGGACATCCAGAGCGCCAGGGCTGGTCGTGCTTCCCCTGCCCATCCTACCTCGGGCAACGGCGGAAACAGCACTCCAGGTGGCAGCCCTGAGAAAAGGAAGCAGACCCGTCAGATTGGGCTGAGGGCCAAACGGCCTAAACCCGATGCTGTAGCTTCTGACCTGCAGCCTCGTGCTACTGACGCGGAGGTGATTGGGGAGACTGAAATGGAGTCCCTTTTTGGACCGGCCCAGGATACGTTCTAGGTGACAGCCTAGGGATGTATGCTGTAGTACCCGTGCCTGCCTAACGAGATAGCATTGTAGGCTACCTGTACAATCTGACGTACATATACAGCTGCAGACTGCAAACTTGTATGTTGTTTGGTATTCACGGCGCTACCGCCGTAAATTTTACGGCTCTGGCGCCGTAAACCGCGAATTCGGTATCAAATGAGGTAATAGACCATATATTTTGTCCAATAGTGCCCAATGGCCAAGCCAATCCATGGCTTTTTTTTTTTGCTCCAGCATATATTCCCCTGATGACGCAGAGGTTTCTTTTTTGATTCAGTGCTCAAGAGCACATCAATGGACGCTTCGTTTTGGTTGGAGTGAGAGAACCTGTCGTACTGTATGATTTTTGTACTGCATCCTCTGCTTGCTTAGCAATGTTATCTGTGCTATGTCGCTATGCTGCTGCTGGCTGTTGTTTGTGTATTGCACCGCGTGTGGGCCATCTTAGAACAGTGGTGTGGGGGTAGGTGGGGATGGGGGGGGGGGGGCACTTAGGGCCTGCTCAGCCTGTCCTGTCCCTACCCCCCCTGTGCATCCTAAGTATCCTTTTGTAGGCCCCCCCTTTACAGCCAACACTCTATTTTCGTTTACGGCGCTGGCGCCGTAAAATTTAAGGGTGCCCCCCCTGAAAGCAGTGGTTCCATCGGGGCCGGTTTCCCCCCCAAAAAAACAGCTGTATCTTTTTGATTTTCTGCCCATTAGACTCGTCTTGTGTCCCAAGTCTTTTCCAAGTGTACCAACTGGTGTACATAAGCTGCCTCCAATCCATCACTCAAATCAAGCAACAGGTAAAACAGTGTAGAATTGAGGTGACAATTACTTCGCCAATTTGTCATTGACTGAAACAATGCAGCCACACAAGGTGTCCATCCATTAATGATGTCTCTTTTTTGTTAAATATGAGCTTCGATGAAAGGTGAAAAAGCCGACATCCTGTCCAAAAATTTACGGCGACGGCGCCGTAAATTTTCTGCGCGTCAGTGGTTTGATTTCGGGGGGTTATGGACTGCCAAACATCTTTTTTTGAAAAGCATCAATTTTTTACGGCGACCCCTTTTTTTGGGTTTACGGCTGTGCATGTACGCGTAGTGCACCCCAAGGATATGGCGGATGTTTTGGCAATAGAGGGGAAGGGTTAGCACCCAAGCAATAAAAACTGGCATTCAAAAGAGCCAGCGCCAGATGTGCACGTCTGGGCGCAGCTCGGCCTCAAGCCAATGCGGTCGGATGTATTGTCATCCGCAAGCTTGGGAGAGTCAGGGTCGTCAGGCACAACGTTGTGGAGGGGGTGGGTGTGTGCGGCTGCACAGGAGCAGTGTGGGTAGCTGCGACTCGTCCAACAAAAGTGGAGTTGCAGGAACGCACACCAACACCCCGACCAACTCGACTTTTGATTGAGAGGGAACATGGTTCAGTACAGATCTCAATAAAGAGGTTGTGGAAGCGGCGAGTTCGGGAGCAGGGATAATCAAGAGCCGCCTGAAGGCGCTGTGACCGAACCATGGAGGGCAACCGCGCGAGAGGTGCGCAAAGAGGAACACAGTACACATGCCGGCGGTTCCGCTGCCTTACTGAAACTGTGGCCGCAGCTTTGCCGCGTTTGAACTGATTCTGGCCATCGCTCCGCCGCGTTCCCTGGACTTGTGAACAACACAAGAGCTACCTGCCTAACGGTTGGTGCAGTGGATCACAGCACACCATGTCCGGCTGTTGATACCTAACATTTGCCACACATCTTGCCGCCCAACGCTGAGGACCAGTGACTCATGACATCATTTCATTTGACAACCAACAAAATGAGTGTCAGAAATCTGACACATTTACAGATGTGTGGGGGAAGCGGGCAACTGGGTTTTGTTCTAACTCATAGTGTTGTGCAAATATGATGCAACACATTGAGTTGTAAACCAGACATAAATGACAAATGGTGAGTAAGGCAACAATAAGCATCGACATATAAGGGAGTGCATTACGAGGCCATACACTGCAGGGGCTGTTCCGTTTACTCAGCTTGCTCTTATTTGCCTCACACAGTACTTTTTGCGTGTGCCAATTCCTGGTGTGCTGTTCTGGGTCTGAGTTGTGGCCATTGGACACCTGTCCTCGCATGTTTTGTCTCCCTCCTGTCATGCTTTTCATGTTGATGCCTTATTTCTTCAGAGTTGAGTTGAGTTGAGAGAGACTCTCCTGGACTCGTCTGTGCATGTTCTGTTCCCTGTCATCCTGTTTCAAGGTATGGAGACACTAATCGTTGTATGGATTCCCAGTTTGAGGCCTAGATCGCTTGGGTTCTCTGGACTTCTCTTCTGTTTTGCCTCGATTGTCGCCTTATTGGTGATTCTCATGGTCTTATCCTGTTGCATCAGCTTGTTCACATAGATTGCTTGATCACTTCAAGGAACCCCCTTCTGTTCCTGGATGCACTGGCCTGGCCCGAGACTCCCTTCTCTGTAGAACCCCCATCTTACACTGCGGGGCTTGCAGTCCAGAGCTACACCCCAGTGTACCCTATCATTCAGCTGATATGTCCAATAATTGTGCCTACCATAGGGGTGAAGTTTGGCCTGCTGCTCCTGGATAAGATGGTGGTGCACAACGTAGTGCAATGCTCCAACCTCCTGGATTTCATCACCATCCTGTGCCTCACTGTGCGCATGCACGTGGTGGTGACGGACCGCGCCTCCCATTCCAATGTCATAAGCCTTTCCCACACCGACCTGGAGGCTCTGGAGAAGCTGTACAGCCCTGCATTGGCATTGGAAGCAGCCCCTAGCGCCTCCAAAGAAACTGCAGTTGAAGTGGAGCATACTACGTATACACAAAGAGACCCTGACACTGCACTGTCCAAAGAACCTGAGCCCCCTGGCGCCACTGCCACTACTGCTGCAGCTTTTTCTACTGCTGTTGTCAGCTGTACGTCGGAGAGTGGGGCGGCAAGCCCCAAGGGAAGCCAAGACGTCAGGCCCACACAAGGTGCCCCTTCATCCCTAACCTGTACGCACACCAGACCCTGTCCTTGCTGCTATTGTCTCCCCTTCCCCCTGTCCCCATTCCTCCCTCTCCTATCCCCACTACTCCTGCACCTGTCCCTGCCCTGCCCCTGCCCCTGCCCCTGTCCTTACTCCTGCCCTGTGCACAGCTTTGTGCTGCTGCCCCTGCTCCTGCGCATGTGCTGGCCCCTGTCTAATGATGGCCTGCTGTTGCACCTCCATAGACTCAACCTCCCCCACTCCAACCTCCATTCCTACTGGCATGAACTAATAATGGCACCATCCACAGGGCTTGAGCCGCCAGTGGCTGCTGTACATACACCTAGGCCTAGGGACACACGGTTGGTGCGCATCATCAGAAACCAACCAACCAATGTCCATGCCATGGGGGCCGCCCAGGCTCAGACCCCGACAACCCCCCCTCCCCCCAAGGAGGTCCAAAACGTTTAGGAGGTCCGGACGAGATTTGGCCCAAACTTGGCGCCAAAGGTGCAGGAAATTTTTTTTGGTGTACGGCGAGGGTATAATTTCATTTTTACCCCATGTGTGTATACTGGAAATGCTCGAAATTTTTGGGGAAGTCAAATATCTCTCGGGGACATTCATAAGGTGCCAACACAGAGCAAATTCACATCTTTTCAGGTTTTCCTTAATTTTTGGTCTAATGCACCAAAATGTCGTTCCCTTGGGGGGGGTTATGTGTATGCTTTCCGAAATCTGTGAGAAAAGGCCGTTTCAGAAATGTATGGGTTGGGGGGGGGTAGGTGACCATATTTTTGAGTACCGAGGCCGAACTTTTTGGAGTTGCAGGGTTTTCGGGCCTCAGGCTGCTCCACTCACACGTGCGGGACACCAACTCACAGGTTTTCCCCTGGGTGCTCCGACATATTGTGGAGTTGGAGCAAAGTGAAAGGAGGTAAATGGATGCATTTTGACGTGCTGAATCCAAATATTGTGATCTCATGTCATGATCATCCCAACTTGACAGCCTGTTTGAGAAATTCTGCCACCTTTGATTTCTTGCACTCTGGTGAGCTTGATGCTGCAAGTTGCACCAGGCATCACCCGGGTGTCCAAGGTAGTTATTGGTCAAAGTCTTCAACATATTGGGGTCTTGAGGGGACCCATGTTGCACATGTCTTCTACACATCAAATGCAACAAATCCACCCGAATGACTTGACCCTCATATGCCCATATGTTGGAGTAATGGGGGTAGGGGTGCGGTGCAGTCTGTCTCAAACCAGACTAGAACAGGCAAAAAAAACCCAACCTGTCAACGGTAACGGCCAATTTTCGAAAAAATGTGGTTCCAGAGCCCCCCCCCCCCCCTAACCTATACATCTCCGAAAAGCCCTTTTCAAGGGCTTTCCGAATATGCCCCACATACCCCCCCCTACAGGACACTCAGCGGGCACAAATGAGACCACAAAGGCACCAACTCTGAAAACGCCCCGTGTTGGCACCAAACCCGACGTCCCAGAGAGATATGTGTCTGCAAAACAGGAATTTTTTTTTTCTGACCCCTGACCTCCCGCATCCAGCCCCCCCAACCTGGCTGCTAGGATTGGACCCCAGAGGGTAAAAATGTTTTTTTTCAAAACCCCCACCTATGTGTGTTCAAAATGACCAGTGCAACGAGGGGGTCATTTTGAGGTATCTATGTTCGAGTGCCTGGGACCCCAGTCCCGCGGCCCCATGAGCCCCCCAAGGGACCCCCCCCCAGCAGGGCCCAAAAGGTTTTGGGGGGTTGGTTTCAAGTCTGAGCCGGAGTGCCCCCTATGGTCCATGCATGCCACGATTGAAACAGGCACAAGAACAGGAACCGAACACCTAGGGCAAAAAGGCCAGGGCAAAGAAGTGGGTGGACATTGTTGTGCGGTGCAATACAGATGAAGACCATGCTCATGCTATCAGCCCAAAGAGGCTTAGTTTTCCCTTGAAACTTGCAGCGGTTGTGCATTTGTGAATGCCTCTCTTAAAATTGGTGTGTCAATGTTGTCGTTTTCTCAGTTGGCATTGAGCTGTTGAGAGCACACCACTTGACCCATGTCCCAAGTGCCATGTGCACCTTTGCTTTGTCACCCCATGATGCTGCTGCTTCTCAAGACTGGTTGGGGCCAGCCACTTTGTTCTCTAGAAATTTCCGACAACCCTGTATTCTCAAGCAACAAGAAGTCTGTTGTGACAGAAATTCTATTGCCTTCGGCAAGTCCACCTCGCAGAGAATCTACCCCAAGCAACACACACCCTAAATATGGTAAAAACTATATAAATATAGGCTAAAATATGCTTTACATAGCTTGGATGGCCATTTTAGGTGATCACAATATCAAAAACATAAGTTTCGGAAACTTGGATTTTTGAGCTGTATAGGCTGAAAAATTGCATAAGCAGGTTGTGTACCAATCCCGTTTAGCCCCCCCCCCCCCCCCCGCCGAATACCCAAATAGGGTGAAAAACATGTAAATACGGCCTGAAACATGCTTTGAATACCTTGGATGGTCATTTTAGGTGATCACAATATCAAAAAGTTAAGTTTCGAAAACTTCGATTTTTGAGCTGCCTAGGGTGAAAAACCGCATGAGCAGGCTGTGTACCAATCCCTTGGGAGACACACCCCCCCCCCCTGTACCTAATACCCAAATAGGGTGAAAAACCCGTAAATAGGGCCTAAAACATGCTTTACAAAGGTTGGATGGCCATTTTAGATGACCACGGTATCAAAAAAATAAGTTTTGGAAACTTCGATTTTTGAGCTGGCTGGGGTGAAAAACTGCATAAGCAGGTTGCCTACCTATCCCTTGGGACCCCCCCCCCCCCCGCCGTAGTACCCAAATAGGGTGAAAAACACATAAATACGGCCTAAAACATGCTTTACATACTTTGGATGGTCACTCTAGGTGACCATGGAATCAAAAAGTTAAGTTTCGAAAACTTCGATTTTTGAGCTGCTTGGGGTGAAAAACAGCACAAGCAGGTTGTGTACCAATCCCTTGGGAGCCCCCCCCCCCCCCGAACCTAATACCCAAATAGGGTGAAAATCATGTAACTACGGCATTCGTCGATTAACGTCCACTGGTCTATGTACAGAGGCAGAGGGGCGGGGAGGTGGGCCGAGTCGAGTTCAGGCGCACGTGTTCTCCCCTACAGGCCCCCCGCCTGAGCCTGCACGGCGGCCAGGAGGGACGAGCCGGAGGGGACTAAGTCTCTTCCGTGCTGGCCCTGCCGTGCTGCCGCCGCGGCGGCAGTGTGGACTGGGATGGCGACGCCGCTGGGGGCGCGTCCGCCATTGGGTCAGAGGAGGGGGAGGCCCCTTCTGCTGCGCCGCCCGCGGCCTGTGGGGGGGGCGTGCGCGCGCGCAGCATGTCCGCCACCGTCTTGGTGGCCTTGGGTGGAGGCCGTTGTTGCGCCTGCGGAGGGGACCGCCGCCGCGGCGGTGCGCGGCTGCTTAGGGCCGCTGAGATGCGGCTGAAAACTTCTGGGAGCGACGCTGGGGGTCGCCCTGCTTGGGGGGGGGGGGGGGGGGCGGCTGGGGGGGGTCCTGCCGCATCGTGGGCTCCACCGAGGCCCCCGCTCCGGCGGAGGGCGAGGGGGGGGGCGGCCCCGGTGCTGCGCCCCCCCCCCCCACTGGCCATGACAAGGGGGGCCCTGCTGCCCCCCCACTCGGCGGCGCCCCCATGTCCTCCGCGCGCGGAGAGCGCCGGGGGGGTCGGTCTCGGGCTGTTGCCCCCCCCCCCCCCCTGCTGGCTGGGGTGATAGGGGGTCTGTGGCCCCCCCGCCCGCTGCTCGGTGCGACACCCCCCCCGGGACCCCCCGATTAGCCCGGTTAGGCGTCTAGCGCTTTGAGGGCCTGGAGACGTCCGGCCCCAGGGCCGGGGGAGGGCGCGTGCCCAGCACCTTGGGCGGGCCCGCACACCGGCGTGCCGCTGGGGGGCCCGAGTCGGGGAGGGCCTGCGACGCTGGGCAGGCTCGCCCCAGCTAGGAGGCCAGCGCCGCCGCCCCCGCTCGTCGGGCCTCGGGGACGAGCACCTGGCGGCCCGGCGCGACCCGGGGTGGGGCCACGGGGCAGCTCGAGCCCCCCGAGGGGCCCGTGTGGCCTACGTGGCCAGCCCGGCAGCAGCGGCTCATGCCCCAGCCCAAGCTCCTGCAGAGGGCACACGGCGGCGCCCTGTGCTCCAAGCAAAGCGCGCCCTGCGTGCTGCTGCCCGCACCTGGGGGGCGGCTGCGTTGCGGCGCCGCGAGGGGGACGCTGCGGGCCGGGGCCCCAGGGGGCCGTCGGGCATAAGGTAGCAGGCGCCTGGCCCACGAGCCGCGGCAGTGCGTCGCCAGGCGCATCAGCTGCAACATGACCTCGTGGCGCGCCGCAAAGTACGGTCGCGCTGAGAGTCCCGCGCATACGCGTCCCCCAGGGGGGAGCAGCGAGCTACAGCGCCCCAGCGGGGCCCCGCTCAGTAGTGCACCCGCCGCCAGGTGGCGTTCCGCCAGCCCCACCGCCTTGCTCAGAACTTGCGCCCGTTCTCCCAGCGGCAGGCGAGAGCCCCGCAGCCGGTGGTCCGGAGAGGCCGGGAGTGCCCGCCCCATGAAGGCCTCATAGTCCAGGGCCAGCTCGGCCTAGGAGACCTCCGCCGGCCCCGGAGCCCAGGTCAGCGCCCGGGCCCACCTGACCAGATCGTGGATGAAAGCCTGGGGCCACCTCCAGTCTGGCGGCACCCCCGGCTGCAGCCGCGGCTGGTGGGGGACGGCATCCCCCGGTATGGGGCCAACGAAGGCATCTCAGGGGTAGGGGTTGCGGGGCCTCGGACGCGGCTGCTGCGGGAAGAGGGAGTCGCCGTGGCCCGGCTGATCCCCCGCGTCGACCGCCATCCGGGCCGCGAGGACCGCCAAATACATGCAGTACAGGCGGTACAGAAACTCGTCGAGGAGGTCCCGGTCCACCCCTCGCGCCAGCCGGAGGGGGAAAAGTCCCGCCTTGCGCAGGCAGGAGGGCCACCGGTCCGGCGGGCCCAGGCCAGGGATGGCCCCCGCCGTGTCGTGCAGGCAGGGGAGCCACGTCCCTCTGGCGTCGCTCCATTCCGGGCAGTCCCACGGGACGTGGGCCTCGTCCTCGTGCGCCGCGCCGCAGTGGGGGCACGCGGCGTTGGCGCGCATGCCGTGGCCCGAGACCCGGGCCGCCGTCCACATGGCTCCGGCCAGGAGCCCGCACAGCAGCGAGTTCTCCAACTCCGCGGAGGCTGCCCGCAGCGCCGCGCGGCAGGCCGGGCCTTCTGCCCCGTCGCCCAGCCCCCCGAAGGTGACGGGGCGCCGCGCCTCCAGCTGGCGCGCAGAGTGGCAGCGTAGGCTGTCCCGGACCCGGTGCTGGAGCTGGCGGAGCGGCTCCTGTACGAAGTGCAGGGGGTGGTCCTGCCCCGGGACGTCCCAGCACCACCAGCCCTCGTGCGGGGTACAGCCCAGGGAGGCCGCCGTGCGGAGCGCGCGCCCCACCGGGCCCGTCCCGGGTGGGTGGCCCCCCAACTCCCAGATGGCCTGGGCAAAGACCTGCGTGTCCCCTGGCCGGCGGGCCACGCGGGCCAGCCAGAGGAGGCGCTCATACCGTGCGTGCATGATCGGGGACACGCGGTGCCCCTTGGATAGCACGGTGAATATGACCTCCTTGGCCCGGGACACGCGCGCCGGCCCCCACAGGGCCCGCACCACCGCGGTTTCAAGCCCCCACAGGTCGGGATCCGTCACCGACGCAACTGCCACCCCATGGAGGGCCAGCAGGGTGACCAGGGTGCTGATGGCCCGCTCTCGCCGGTCGTACGTGGAGAGATGGGGCAGCGGCGCAGGGCGCTCCGTCCCGCCTCCAGGCGCCGGGACAGCACCTGTCCCGTGGCCTTGGAGCCCCCAACGGCGACGTCGACGCCGAGCTGGCGGAAAGTCGTCGCCAGCGGGATGTGGATCCCCCGGAGCAGCACCGCCGGGGCGCCTTGCTCTCCCTGGACCCAGGAGCAGGATTTGTCCACGCGGACGTCCTGCCCCGTGACCCGCAGCCACCCCTCCGTCGCGGGGACCGTGTCCTGGAGCGCGGCCGCGCCTAGGGCCACCGCCTGGGTGTTGTCCGCGTAGCTCGATGACCCCAGTGCGGCGTAGCCGGGGCCGGCTTCCTTGAGGGGGGGCAGGGCCCCTGGATCCAGGTCGTCCGTTGCGTCCTCGTCCAGAGTCGGAGGGAGGGCGGCCGTTTGTGCGCACATCTGACGGCGCAGGGAGTCCACCTCCCACTTCCAGATCGTGGTGAGTACATTTACCAAGATCACCGACAGTGGGCACCCCTGGAGGATGCCGTTGGTGGCCTGCCACCAGAGGCCGAGGGCCCCAGCGATCTTGAAGGCCCGGCGGAGCTGCTT